>OZ012660.1:44500947-45100947 GCA_963942545.1 Oxycera nigricornis | reverse complement strand
CAAGTTGGGCCATTGAAAATTAGGAATTTAATTTATTTATAATTAAATGAAACATCATGCATATTTAAAAATGGCTTTATTTGAAAGAGTATACATTGCCATTAAACATGGAACACAACTTCATTTAAGGGGGGGGGGTAAGGTTTGTTTCGTCTAAAAAATACCTTTTTTTCATTAATTTTTTTAAGAAAAAATTATTACTGTGGGTTTATTTTACTTATTATTATATGAAAGTACAACATGTGAAGAATATTTAGGAAAAATTTTGTTCAAAAATAGAGAGAAATAACGGATTTATTGTAGATCTCCGCAGGCGCCTAGAAAAAAAGTTTTTGTGCGGTGACCAGCCTACAGCATCACTGGATCATTTGAAACCAAAAAATCAAAATGCTTTTTTCAGTTTATTACTTTGTCTCTCCAGTCTCGTCGAGTTTTTTTTAATTATTAAATTTTTTAATTTTTGGCACCATTTTGAAGCCAAAATATCGATTTTTGGCGAAAAAAATCGATCTATTTGTTATTGTAAAATTGTTAGGAATTGATTTTTAAAAAAAAAAAACTCAACGTAGCTAGAGAGCTATATATATGCCAAATATGTGTACAAAATTTCAAAACAATCGGTTCAGTAGTTTTTTCTGTAGGCTGGTTACCGACTTTAAAAATTACATGTTTGGGAAAATCGATTTAGAGTTTTGTACACTGAAAAAATGAAAACATCTTGAGAAAAACTGAATTTTCTTATAAAATACGTACATGTCATCATCGATGCCGGGTTCATACTGTACATCACTATCATCCAAGATGCCTTAGATCTTTTTGCTCCTGTCGATAAAAGTAATACAATAGAGACCGAAACAGTTGCTGCTCGCCGCCGCTCAGCGCAGGTAGCTAAAAGGCGCGCAAACCTAAGAGGTACGGTTATTCAACCTACTGTAACTTCGTTGGTTTTACTCCGAATGACCTACAAATTTGATACAATATTCTTCAGATGTTGTACTTTTTAGAAAAAAACAGTTGTCAAACCTTACCCCGCCTTAAATGACTTCCACGGCTGGCCTTACAGTAACATTCTACCCTCTCTATTAACCCAAATGTTCAACACATTTTCGATTGCCTGGGCTCCTATCTCATGAATGACAACTTCGATTTCATGTCTCAAGGATTGAATCTTCTCTGGATGGTTAGCGTAACTATTATCCTTAACGGCGTCTCACAAAAAATAGTCCAATGAAGTCCAATCGCAGCTGCCAGGCAGCCAATCTACATCAGCATTTCGGCTGCTTATGAGATTTTCGAAAACAGTGCGCAAAAGATCGCCGTTCTGTTGAAACCGAATGTCCTCTTTGTCATCCTCTTCAATTTTGAGAAACAAAATGCGTTTAACATGGGGCGGTAACGCTAA
Source organism: Oxycera nigricornis (assembly GCA_963942545.1). Taxonomy (NCBI): domain Eukaryota; kingdom Metazoa; phylum Arthropoda; class Insecta; order Diptera; family Stratiomyidae; genus Oxycera; species Oxycera nigricornis. The sequence goes on along the minus strand of OZ012660.1, from coordinate 45,099,545 downwards.
ACATTGATTGTAACGGCATCTTCTTGCTCATTTTCGAAGAGTTATGACCCACATGTGCCATCAGACCGCAATCCGCATCAAACCAAAACAAAAATAATAAGTAGCACGTACACTATATCCAAATTGCCGCACACCTGTTATAACACGCGGTGTGTGGAATTGTGCACGAGTATAAGTGCACCGAATTGCTGACACACAAATGCGGCCTCGTCACAATACCTTTGCCCAGTTCCACCTGGAGAAATTTCATTGTTTTGCTGTTACTTGTTCTTTCGCGCGCGAGCTTAGAAACGAAAACGAGAGCGTTCTCTCTGAACTACGAGTCATTTTTGCATGTTTTGTCTCATGTTTTTTTGACAGCTCAGAGTGTTTGCCATATATTCTTTATGCTATGCACCAAACATTCACTCGTGGATGCACCGCTTCATGACGACGTGGGGATTGTCTGAACCCCAATTGCGAAAGTTTTGCTCATTGACATAACTTCCGAGGTGGAAATGAGATTTGTCTGAATAGATGATTTTTAGGTAAAAATACTCATCTTCAACAAAGCGTTCTTTAGCCCATTGGCCAAACCGAAAACGTATCGGATGGTCATGCGACTTCAGTTCTTGCACGAATTGAACTTTGTACGGCTTCATACCGAGGTGTTTATTCAAAATTCTCTTCAGAGAAGTGCGTGAAATGTTCAATTCTTGAGAATGACGACGAGTTCATGTTCTGAGCAACAGCAGCAATGTTTTGGGATGAGCGCACTGGGCAAGTACGTGAACGATCCATTTTCACGAAGTCGCTTCACAAATTGATCCACAAACTGCTTCGAAGGCACTTGTTTTTACCAAATTTTCCAAGTAAATTTCATACAGTTTGGGTAGAAGTCTCGCCACTTTGAAAGTAAGTTTTCAATATTTCCTAAGTTTCTTCAAGCGTAAAGCGATCCATTTTGTAATGTCAAATATAAAACTAATTTTCTGTCACCTCATGAATGTCATTATACCTTTCAAACTCAAAATAACCGGTGGTCAAATTATAAACGATAGATATCCCACCCTGCATTAGACTATTCAAATTATTTGTTGTAGCTATTCAATATATGAACACATGACTTCATTCAATACCTACTACCCATTACGTAGGGAACTTCTCTAATCGGGAACAATCTCGCGGAAGGAACTATGCATAGTGCAGAAAAAATGCAAAACTCAAGCATAACTGCAAAATTTATCAAACTTTTGGTGTAGTGATTTGCATTTTGACTTTTTGTCTGTGTACTAAAATTGATTCGAACGAACTTCAAGAAATGAGTAGATATTGGGACGCCTAAATTTTCCTCGTTGATGCATTTCTGTTCAATCTGAGGAAGTTAGTATTTTTCTCTTTTAGGGATTTTTCAATCCAAAAATTTAGCCAATTCACCATTTCCATTACGTATTATAAAAAAACATAGGATCCACTATGCAAACCATTTAAACTTAAGGGGAGTAGACATCAGCAACATGAAAAATGATGCTATATATTTTTCAAGACCTTGCAAATGCTTCAATGCTATAAAGACGACCAGGTAGTCTCTTCGGAAGCTGCCGTGGCGTAGGTGATCAGATAATCATGGCATTTTGCCCAGTAGGAATTTCAGCAACACTTTGTGGCAAATAAGAAGTGATTTTCCTGCTGGGTGAAGTGACATGTATTTGAAGAAAAAAATAGGTGATGTGAATATGAAGCATGCGAGTGGCTGAAAATTGAAAATTAAATTATAATGAAGGTGGAATGTTTAAAACAACCTGCATGGAGATATGTGGCGACGTGAAAACAGTCTAGTAAACATAAGTAGCGAATTGCCGTCAGTTCCACATTTATTGGATTGTTTAGTGAAGAGGAAAGCGTTTTCGAAACGTCTGATTCAAATGTGACATTTCGTTATATTTTGTCTTGCCACATCGATTTTTTTATTTTGGCAGCCCTAATCTCATTAAATCTATGACGAAGCGTGTGTGAAATGCGCGAGCGAAACGATTTTCTAACGGGTTTACCTCATCTGTCTATGTACCTTGTTCTGCATCCAAGGATAACTTCAAAAATGTTTTTTGAAAGCTAGAAGTGCCCAAAAAAATTATTGATCAGGCATCGACAATTGAAAACAAAAATATTGGCTTTTATTGGCCCGAATAGGGCTCAACTTTGAAAAAGATGAGTTAACTGAAACCTCTGAAGCAGCAAAACTAGGTGTTTTTGACCCAGAAGTGGTTTCAAATGAAACAATTTCGATATGGAGCAATAAAAAAGCTTCCGGCGTTTGCTTAGAAGAAATCTATTGATATCGCTTATAAATAAACATTTTTGTTCGTTCAACAAGCTGGCATGTTACAATGGATTGTGAGAAAAAGAAATCAGTAATAATACGCAAGGAACAGATCATGCAACGAAAAGAATAAAAATTGGTAAGGAAAGTTAACAGATGACTACCGGAGGGTTTTCGGTTCATAGATCAAAAAGTGTAAAGAAACAGAGTTTTTGGCACCCTTACAAATTTTTTAACAAAAGTCATTTTGCTGAATCGAGTACAGAAAAAAAATTAAATTTATCAGAACGAGTGGGAAATATGGATGGAAGTGCTTTTTTGCCGCTCCTGAAAAATTACGTAGTTCAGATAAAACATCATTTTTCTCAAAACCCTATGATTAAACAGACACGTTTTTTTTTGTAAATTTGAAAAACAGTTATTCAATTCAACGCAGCCGACAGTTTTTCATTGTGTTAAATATTTACCACGAAAAAAAAATTTGAAAATATTTGAACATTTTTCTCATTTATGAAGTTGTTGTCATATTGGAAATGCTTACTAATGAAAAAAAATGTCTGCCCTTTAATCGTTATTTATTTATTTAAATCGCTCGCGCTCTGGCCGATGCTGACGATTTCGCGTGATTCGCCCGAAAACCAATCTCACGCGTTCGTTCGTTGTTCTTCCTCTTCTCCTTCCCAGTTTTTGACAGTCCCACTCTCCTGCCATACTCATCCAGTTTTTCGTGGGCATGCCACACCTTGGCCAGGCATTGCCCGCTTCGACATTATTCTATTACAGCCCTAAATAATGAGATTATATTGTTGAAGAGATGGTCGAAATTTCTTCACATTTTGATCAGTAGCTTCAGAGGAAAATGTACAAATGTAGTAGTAGTTTTTGTATAGAAATCAGCTTGGTAGCTACTCCCCTTAAGCCACAACTACCTTACATCTTTTTAGTAGGATTAATCATATTTGCCGTCATCAATTAATCAATTAATAAATTGATAAGCCAACGCCAACAATTTCCTTTAATGTCGAAATGTCCCCAGATAAATGCACTAAAGATATCATGTGTATATATTTACTTTCCGTTCTAAAACCGATTGAATTGATACGACGTACATATTATTGCATCGTCATCTATTGATTTTTCATGCGAGCAGGAAATACTTGTGAATCTTTTCGCGATTAATTCTGCTTTTCATTTTCATGTGAAAGCGATGAAAAGTTGTATTTTTTATACATGTGTGTTTATTTTATTTTAAATTATGATATTGAAGCAAAGAACGCTTAGAAACACTTGAATTTGTTTTAAGAATGTTTGTTGTTTAGAATTCCGGATCTTGGTTAGCACATTAATTGATTTAAGTTTCGAAATTACACTATATTTTTTTAATAGAATGCAGTAAGGTTACTTGAACACTGTGAATTAACAAAAGGGTTAGCAAAATTGTGTAGAAGAACTTAAATCGAAACTGGACAGCAAGCGACCAGTGATAACCATGTGAAATCCAGCGATGTGAGATGATGATTTCAAGGCTGATGAACCAGAGTCAAGTCACATGCAGAAGCTCTAAATGTAGTATGAAAGCAACTGTCATAGCGAGACACTTCAGAAAGAATCATCATAGTGAAGTTTAAAATGACTTCACTGAGTCAAAGAAATGACGTCACAAAAACGATCACGCACTCTCTGAGGACTGTTTTCTTTATGACGCCTCGGAATGATTTTCTTATTCAAAATAAATGAAATAATTATCATGTCACGATCACAGAAACTTTTTTTTCAACGTTAGGAGGTGGAAATCTTCAAAAGATACCTAGTCGCTCCTGCTTCTTGGCATGTCGAATTTTTACCGACTAAAATCACCTTCGTCCCCTCCAAGCCTCGCTCTCCATCCATCATACTTTGCTTAGACCATTCGTGTGCAATATACTTATTCACCTTTTGTATGTGTGCTTAATACCTCCCAAACGATGAGTTTTGGGGTAACGGGTAGTGGATTTTCACTATTTTTTTCCATTATTAATTTTAGTATGAAGGTCTGTTTTTACAAATAAATTCATTTTGTTTGGCTGTCTAAGTCTTGAGCTTTAATAAATTTTAGTATTCCGAGGTTTGCTTTTCAAGTACATGTTTCTTCAGTGCTGTTTTGCAAGATGATACCTCGGTTATTTCCTTTAATTCATAGGGCAAGTTATTGTAGAAATTAGCCGCACTGTAAGTTGGATTCCTTCTCTTCCAAAATTGCGTTGTCTCTAGTGGAGACTAATACTAAAAGCAAATGTCTTAGCGAAGCAGTTAAGAAAGAATCAGCAATTCTATCAAATCAAAGATGATGAATTCACTAGACCCAGAAAAATCAAATCAGGAAGCTCACTATGAAGCATAGAACAGCAAAAACTATTGTAATATAACGAAAGGAATTGCACAGACTAGAAGTGACGTCCGAACCCGCAAGTCGAGCATGTCAAATTGACTTGCGGTAGGCTAAGTAGCTGTCAAAATATGATCAAATCTTGATCAAACATAAGTTCAAATATAATAACGCATAAGTGTCTTTGAAATGACGGGTGTCTTGGATATGAAGTGAGTTGTCATCGGTGACAGATACCGTTTGTAATTCAAAAAAAAAAATTATTTCGAAAAGCTGATTGTCCCGCATCTGTAGAAATCTAGCTTGATAATATTTCGATCGTGAAAGATTGGACACTGCACGATTTTTGTCTACGATTGACTTGACTCACTTCATTCAGTAATCTACCGAATTCATAAAATTTCCTCCATATTAGAAACTCACTTCGAGTGAACACTAACCTCACTTTCAGCACGTCAGCTAAAGTTCCTCGGGTCCGGACCCGAGAAACTCAAGCTTAACGAAGATATCAACTTCGACGTAAGCTCTAACGAAACGTTTCACACTTTGACGGAACGTATGTCGAATTGAGCATAGCTGTAAGTGAGAGGATGCGTACCATCCCAGGCCGACTTGCGGGCTCGGTCGTCAATTGTGGTCAGACCTACTTATTCAACACAGTCCTGAAAAAAGAGCGATTCCTTTCCTTGCGCACAAAATGGGAGGGGAGAAAGGTCCAGATATGAACGAAGGATAAGATGGAATTTGCCTAAAGCTGAAAGCAATAAAATTGTGGAAACTCAAGTATATGGACCGCAGGACTAAACATACGTGCGGCCGTGAAATTTTGAAGGATTAGGAACCATAACAAAAATGCACATGTGGCACATTTTAAGTAGATCTTTGGCTATAACACAACTTTTATAGTACAGTCAAATGGGAGTTTAACCGTGCATTTTGGGTAGGCAGAATTTTTTTAATGCAATGCGTAGGCAATGGTATAGATAGCTTAAGTTCAAGTTTCTGGGATCGCAGCTCATGTCCTTTGGGCTCCATCTTCAAAACAAAAGAAGTTGGGGCACCCTCATATCTCCGAAACCATGGCTCCCACAAGAAAGTTGTGTATGGCAAACTTACGTAGAATGAAATGTTTAGCAAGACGTTCATACATCACTTTTACGTTGGGTCAATAATAAAAAAGTAACAGTCCAAATTATCGGCTTTTGATGGCAAACCCCCGTTGCGAAACTCGCGGAGCATTTTGGTAGGCAGGCAAATTTTTGGTGTAATGTGTGGTATGCCTTACTGGTAGCTTAAATCCAAGTTTCTGGGGTCTCAGCCTCAATGGTCTGGGCTCCATCTTGAAAACAAACAAAAGTGCATATAAATGTTTTTATCGTAAAATGAGTCGGAAAAGAGATATTGTCCAAAAACTGCTATTAGGCGTCATTTTTCCAATATGGCGGCGCAAGCGCCAAAGATACGAGGTGGCAAAATCGAAATCTATAAAATTACCAACTTTTAAAACTCTCAGAAAACTTTCCAGGTAACCTCTTTTTTAGAATCAAATGACTAGAATATGGGTGAATTTTGAATACTATACAAACCTCCTTGAAAACGTGCTTCTTGGCCTTTCAAATAATCTTGATGAAGAAAATTGGATATTTCAGCAAGATAATGCATCTATCCATAGATCCGCATCCACGAAAAATTGTTTCCGAGAAAAAATATATAAATTTATTAGATTGGCCTGCAGGATCATCGGTTCTGAATCCAATAGAGAATTTCTGGGGGATTCTTGCTAGAGAAGTTTACGCGAATAGTAGACAAATGCAATCCAGCCAGAAATTCTTCAAACATTGATTGATATTCAATTATTATCAATCGTTTTATATTTATTTATTATTTATTTTATTTATAAATTTATTTATTTTATATTCAAAATTTTTTTTAAATTTTTTTTAAAAAAATTTCTATTATTTTTTCTATTTTTTTTATTTTTTTATTTTTTTCTATTTTTTTTATTATTTTTTATTATTTTATAATAATAATGGAAAATAATAAACACTAGATTTTTTTCGAAATTCACTTTAACTCTTACAAAAAAGGAAAGACGATGGGTCATATAGAAATTTCGCCATTGTAACAAATAGGTAGCGACAGAAGAGCCGGAAACTCATGCATTAACATGATGGTCAGTCCAATGATAACTGATACGAAAAAAATTCAAGTGTGTAATCCAATATCTATTCCAATTTGACTACACCCCTTTCGGACAATTTCAAAGCAAACTTGTCCACAAAAGCTTACTTATTCATCGATTAGTCAAAAATTTATTCGCAAGCGGTGTAGTTCACGGACAATTCAAATAAATTAATACCACTCTAGACAAAATGAGTGGGTCTAATCCATTTGTTGGTCGGACGCATCTTGTGAATTACATTTGAACATTTCATGGCCAATAACCTTGTCCGCCGCATGAAACACTCACTATAAGATTTCAACCTCGTTTTGGTGGTAGCAATATCAAAGTTTCCCATATTCATGGAAAAATCAAATCAACATGTTTTGATGAAGAATTAGAATTTTTATTAGCTCGGTTGCATTAATTGGAAAAGAGTTTCGGTAAGTTTGAAATTATGCAATTGTGTACGTGTGTGGGCCAACTGCGTGCAGAAGGCGGCGGTGAGGTCAAATTGTGTTTGTTGCTAGTCGCAGGCGACGATCGGTTGCGCTTGTACCTCAAGGTGTATACATTTTTAAATTATATTTCTTCTAAAAATAGCGGTTCACCTTGAAAATTTGCACGTTCCAATCCAGACGCTTCAGATCTGACGAAAACAGCAATGGAAATGGTTTAAACTAGTTTGTGTCTAATAGTGTTCTTCTGGCAAGCGAAATCTAGACAATGTGGAAAGTATGAATTTGCCCACATGCCTCTGATGTATTTGGTAAAGTCATTGAGCCATCGTCGCTATTTATGGAAGCAAATGACCATTTTTCAGAAGGTCTATCCGATCACTAACCTCTGTTGGAAAAGTGGTTGTGGGTGGAGAAGTAGACACGTGTTCATATTATAGCTAAATTTTCGTGTCTATCAAAAATTTACTTATATTACATTTCGTTTAAAGTCGTTCGATGTTAAATTATTTGAAGATATTTCAACCCCATAGCATTTCAAACTATATATTTCGCAAAAACTAAGCTCGATTTCGATATTTCACAAAATCTCAAAGAATGCTTAAAAATGCTTTACTGAAGTGCAAGGTCTATTTATAAATTAACATAAAAATGGTTTTCAACTATCGGTTCAACCGAAATGTATAAAAGATCGTTGAATTTTCAAGGCAAACAAACAATAGCACATGTGCTTTTATCCAGAACTCATGTGCGCCGCGTGTGTTTGATACGTAGAAAATCTTCATAGCTCTTAATATTAACTTTAAGTTGAATAACAATTTCAGTAATTTAATTCTTTAACGCATACTGTTTGATGGCCGTCAGTCAAAGTCATAGTAGTAAATTAACAAGACCTTGCTTGCAATCAACTCCTCCACAAGTTTACCAATGAATGAATTAATGCATGAATTTATTTCGGATTCAGGTATGAATGCATTTCGAACGAAGTCGTGTGTGTCTTTTCTGTGATTTGACTTAATATGAGCCGATGATAAATGGCTGCTGCGGCTGGTTTGGTATATGAATGAAATTTTGCATGGAAATCCCGATATATGCTTTCTTTATGTACTTCAATTGTTTATGAATCGTTGAGCTAATAACTGCACTCCATGCTTTTCATAAAAATAGTCACAACGGCGTCGAATTTCAGCTGTGCGATGGTCAATCAACGTCTCGAAAACCGCTGATAACTCGGTTAGCGAGCTTAGTAAGCTAAATAACGATTTTTTCAAGCCATAAACGCCTCATTCGTTACAACAGAGCACACTGCATATCTATCCATGTGTCGAGCACATCATTGTTGGCAATGTCGAAATAACACGCACTTCTACAAATGGCACAACCTAAATGTGTATACATTTTCATATTTTATTATGTGCTTTCCTCTGTAGCTCAATTTATACCCAGCGAACGAAAAAGTGTTGGATCGAACAAATTTCCAAATTTATTAAGGATTCGTAAGGATGATTTTTTAAAAATTTCAGTCATTCATCCCCCCTAATAAGAGTTCGTAAAATTTCGATTCCCTTACTTTAGACGATTTCAGATTTCTGCAAAGATAATTAATAATAATAACTAGCAGAACCCAGCACTCGAGATTCGAGTGCAATAATGATTTTATTATAACTGACTCTAGAAATTCGATCGAATAATCATCAATCTCAGTTAGAACCCTTATTTTCACGCTTTCACAAATTTAAGTTTAATTCAGAAACCTTTTTCCAAAATTTCCTTAAAAACGTGTATTTAAACTTTTAAACCAGATGTACATTTCGTCCGGCACACCCAGACTACTTCAGTGTATAACTAATTCCCTAAGTTCTGTGTTCCTATTACAATCCCTAACGTTTTACATTTTCATCGCAAAATTTAATCAGCTTAATTGATCCATTCCCTAAGTCATTATTCATTCTAATCCCTACAGGTACTCTACTTATCTCTATAGTTTTCCTTATGTCTAACTCATTGACTTTCCTTACCTGTTTTATTACTTTAAGGTTTTCTATTTCTATCTTATGATTAGTGTCTAACATATGTTTTGCTACCGATGATCGTACAGTATAAATCCGACCCCTTCTGGCGAATGCTGCCTCTTTCATGTGTTCCTCGAATCTCGTGATCGCAAGCCTCCTCGTCTGCCCAATGTAGATATGCTGGCAATTCCCGCACGTAATCTGGTATTTACCACTTTTTGCTCATCCTTCCAGTTTGTCTTTTTCCGTCGATATGCTATTTTTTAGTTGAATATCGCTCTTTGGTACCACTTCGATGTTGTATTTTTTTAACATGCGTTTCAAGTCCCTGTGCATTTTGGAAAAAGGTTTTTGAATTTAACTTAAATCATCAATCAATATAATAAAACGGCAAGCTAAATTTGTTTTTCTATTGTGATTAAATAATGTTTATGAATTTTAATAATGTTTAAAAATCATTTTTCAATTATTGGCGCTTCAAATCGTTTCGAACGTATAACAAAGCTAAGCGTTTTGCGCATGTCATAATTCGATTTTCACATTCTTGAGATCTACCAAACCGGTTTATGTAAATAATGTTAGGAAAATCAAACATCGTTTTTAAATTTTGAAAGTTTTCTTCAACTGAAAACGCTTTTTTGTGGAATGTTAGACGACCTTCAGCAAAACAAACTAAAAAAAATATGACCAAATAAAGTCAACCCGCGGTGAGTGCGTACCGCGTTATATGGAAACCGCGCTATAAGAAACTCGGATTTAATCGTACAAACCAGGCTAATTCGTAGCGCGTTCTATGGAAACCGTCTACCGCCTTATATGGAAGACTACCGCGTTATAGGAGGGCTGTCGCAATTTCAGCTCCGCGTTATATGGAAACCGCGTTCTGAGAGTACCGCGTTCTGAGAGTACCGCGTAATAAGAGGGTTGACTGTAGTGATGAAATGTGCATGTATACATTTACATAATGAACGGCGACGCTTACACGAATGGTCCACAAAGAGAAAGCTATCACACACACCAAACCAGTGAACGGTCAAAAACAAAACACATGAACGGTGTAAAGCTGTAAAGTGAGAATGAAAATATTGCTAAATGTGGTGAAATTTGATGATTTAATTAGCTTCCAAAAAAGAAGCTAAAACATTTGGAACAGTCCTAGATACGAACCTGGGACTCCCGCGTGCAGGGGCAAATTACCACCGTATGCACTACACAACCCGTAGAAAATCAGCGATTCTATTTTGGTAGTGAAGGTTAGTATACCATTCGTATTTATCGCTGTGTAAACGTTCAACGTTGTTTATGTATTAGTAAGAAAATTTTTTTTCTATATTTTTCTATATTTTTCAAACAGATTTTCACAAAAAATACAATTCTGCACATCTACAGGATATTCTTTTTCTATTAATTTATTTTTATGAAAATCTGTCCAGAAACAACGGCTAAAATGGTACCACAAAATTCATGTTTACCGTTTAATTATAAAGATGTCTGCGCGAAATACGACGCGCAAAGGATATCAGCGCTTCTCGTTAAATATATGACACATCGCATCACGTTGCAGTTTATTTACTCGCCGTTTCGACGAGTGTGTCCACAGATACCTTTAAAGTCAATAAAAATGTTTTTAATTAAATGACAACCATTTTAGAATCATGTCTTGCAGATGTCCGCAACACGTATAATTTAGGTATCTTGACAGGGTTAAAAGATAACATCGGTTATTTTTACTATTTTAACCCTTCTTTTTTTCGGCACCTTCGGTCTGCCTACATGGGTCGTTTTCGTCTTGCCGTTTTTTGAAGCAGAAAATTATCAACAATTAGATTTTTTAATATATTTTTCATAAAAAAATGAAAGAAAACGGAGTAAACGCATTTATTCACTAAAAAAATCATAACTTTGAGACGAATGAAGATATCGAAACGAAAAAAAAATTAAAGGGGAAGAGTGTGGCTTTCAAGAAAAAAACATATCGCATTCAATTATTGTTAAAAAAATCCTTCAGTTTGCAACCTGAAAATGGCCAATAATTTGATTCCAAATTTCGTAGTAAAAACGGTGATAAAAATATAATAATTCAAAAATTAGTAATGAAATCAATAAAAAGTCAATATTTACGAGCCTGAACATGTTTTTATTCTTAAATAGAAAAATACAAATAGAACGTGCTTATTTTTACACTGTTTTTATTGATAGCACTGTGAACAAACGACCCGGCGGTGGTCGTCGCACGTCGGTTTTTTGCATTTGAAGCAAGAATAATTAGTTTTTTTTGTCTTTTTGTGTGGGACAAAAGTATTTAAAAAAATAATAAAATTTTTTTTTCGAAAAACTAAAGAAAAAAATTTAATAATTTTTTTTGGGGTCAGAATTTTTTGTAGCACTTTTACAGCTACAATTAACACACTTAAACAAATAAACGGAAAAAAATACTTATCGTCAAGATCAACGACGTCTGCCTACGTGGGTTGTTTTTGGATCGATTTTGATATTGTCACCACGATGGCTAGAACGGGATTGGGACAGCAAAAGTTGTTAGACAGGTGGGAGGGGTGTAACTTTTTTTTACAGAAGCATAGCAGCGCCCCTCCTAGCGGTGTACAAAAGTTACAACAAATTTTAATTCCCGCTGGGACGAAAACGACCCAGGTAGGCAGTCGAAGGGTTAAAATCGACAGCAAGAAATGATTTCTCATATCCCTTTCTAAGAATAAAATGAGATATTGGCAAAAGTGCTTGTAAATTTTTAAATTAATTTTCATCGCGAAAAAATGTATTTCAATCACCAATGTCATCTTTTTTAAAAAATAGCTTTTACGTGAGGAAATTCTTGAGCAATCTTCCCATCAATCATTGTCCGGCGTAAGGATTCGATTCGACCTTATACCCAAATGTCTTACTTAACTGATGTGTGTTTCCTTATAAAGCAAACGGAAATTTTATGCGTTATATGCTTGCTTTTTTGCCCATAAAGCGTAAATCGTTTAAAAAAATTTAAGACAAGTACTTATGTGTGTAAGCGTCGACTACATGTAACGGAGGGGAAAAATGACACACTCTCACTCGCATAGCATTGTAGATGAAATATTGGATAAAGTATCAGACTTCTATTCGTACACACGACTGTTGAAATTCCTTTAACATTTCGCTTCAAATTTAAACACTCGATGTGTTTTCAACTTTAATAAAACTACTTGTACTCTCTCTCTAGTCAATAATTCAGAAATGAGAAGCTAATTGATGAGTAAAAGAATTGCAGAATAATAATAATTTCATCAAAGTTTGATAATTGGCTGAGTAATTCATTACAGTGAAGACTTCCAATAACATAAATAGTAGTAGGGTTACGCCAATACTTTTTTCGGGATCAAAGTGTTTTTTTATTATTAGCTATTTTTTCCTTTCAAATCGTACCAAAAATCAGGTAATTTTTTCTATACTAACTCTTACCGACATTACTCTTCGTCAAATATCTTCAATTACCAAATTAAAAGGTTTTCTGAAAATATTGACTGTGCGAATACTTTTTTCGGTCAGTGTATGTACTAGATCTGCTATCGTGCTGTATAATGGATAACCATACATGTTAATATTACTGGTGCTCCAGGGGCTCTATTTTAGGACCGCTTTTATTCTTCTCCATTGTCTATTCTATTTGGCCCCATTCCGAATATGTGCTGATTTCTTTAAACAAACTTTTGCCAACATTTTGATGATGATGGCGCGTTTAACTCCAAAAAGGGAGTACACGGACGCCATAAAAATTGAAAATATTGTCGAAAACCGAGCCAAAAAACGCACTGTGAAAGCGGCGCGCTGCCGAAGAATAACTAAATCTCATGCATCATAAACACATTTAACATCGAAAATTAAAGATTATGAAAATTTTTGCACTTTCGCTATTCTCCATTTTCATTTTCACGGCAATTTCTTTTCCGACTTTTTGTTGTTGTATGGCTTTTAATATCATTGTGTGTGATTTGTAAAATCTCCACGCATGGTTCACTGCACTTCTCGCCCGTGTCTCGCATGATAGAAGTGAAGACCGTTGATCGTTTTTAATTGACGATTTTAATATGAACATTATCACGTATGAAAACTAGTTTTATATCATACATGTTTTTATGGTGTGTGCTTGTAGTTGTGTCCGGTGTAACTACATTTTTTTCTAATGACTAATTTATCTTATCGATGATAATATGCGTATTTATAATGCTTTGAAACAACAGTTGAACAATGTCGTGAAAGAACTAGAAAACAACTTGAGATTCTTATCGAGAAGTCAACTTTTATCCAGTTTTTAATACAAATAAATACGGGAATTTACGTAATTGTCTTATTACGTTGTAAATTCGTTAGTGGGAAATGTTATCAGCCGAAATATTGTCTACATAATAATCAATAATGAAGATATCTAATTTTTATGGGTATTAGATATCCGATGTTTCTATTAAAATGTCATTAAATTGTTGGCTTATTTTTGTTCCTCTTTATAACGAAAATAGTCCGCATCTTTCTTTCATTTCAATTCGTGCATATATTCGTGTGTTTCGTTCGTATTCTATCAGAAAAATCAAGTTTGTTGTCCTATTTCTCTTTGTACGATTGTATGCACAAATCAAATGCGAAATGTTTCAAACAAAACCACAAAAATGTCATATGAACAGGGAATTTTATCTTGATGACGGTCTGTGCAAAAACATTCTGTTGATGTACCCCTAGCAGCCCGACCATTGAAAATCGATAGCTTACAAGCCATTATAATGCTGCACAGAATATGTGTAGTTATGATAACAAGACGAATAACAAGCTTACATCAATAAATATATTTCGATAGTTCGTGACATAAATACATCTTTATAAAATTCGCATAAACGATTTTTTCCACCCGACATGAATAGCGTCGAATAATCTATTTGAATATTGAAGAAAAAAATCAATAGTTGTTGACATGATTGTTGTTGAACATACTACGGGACAAAATAGAATACAATGTACAGTGGATGAAAAAAAGTTAAGGCACGATGTACCCAGCGAAAAAAGTTTTAATTTTTTAGTGATATTTTCATCAAGAATGTTGTTTTTACATTATATCAGGAGCTTGGAAAGTATAATTCAGTAGCATAACGAACAACAAACCAATAACACATTAATTATTAACCCATTCGCTGCGAAGGCCGATTATATTCGTCTTTGGCAGGGTGTTATAAACTACCATGCTTTCAATATTTTATAACAAACATGCTTTTGAATTAGAAATTTTTTTTGTAGCCACAAACATTAATATTCACGTGCAAATAACCTGAAAAAAATTTTATACAAAATTTTATTATAAAAATAACACTTCAATCACTGATCTTTTACAAATTTCAAAAAAATCAACTTAATCGCGTTTTCATAACAAAATGTTATAGCAATATTATCATTTATTATATATTTATCATATATTATCTATATAAATAAAAATGAATCGCCAAATGTGTTGCTAAGCGCAAAACTCGAGAACGCCTCGACCGATTCGGCTATTTTTTTAAATATATTTTCCTTAAGGCGCAAGGATGGTTCTTACGGAGAGAAAAAACATGAAAATTGCGTGGAAAATAGTAAACACAGCACTTTTCTTTTCCCATACAAATCACAGAGTAAATTAAAACAACTGCACCCAGCTGTGAAACATTTGGCGTCAGTCAAAACAAAACAAAGTCGCGTTAGGATAAAGCAACGAAACTCCGACATGCAACTTTTCGAAGAACTCAGCAATGGCAAAGGTTTTGCAGCAATGTATGTTGATAGTGTTGGATGAATGCACGATGATACATAAAAAGTCTTTGAAAGCATTAGACAGAACTATGAGAGATCTGCGAAACAATCAAATCCATTTGGTGGAGCGATGATTTTGTTAGCAGGAGATTTTCGTCAAACATTACCAGGGATTCCACGTTCAACGCCAGCGGATGAGCTCAATGCATGTTTAAAGTCCTCCATTTTGTGGAAATACGTGAAGACACTAAATTCAAGGAAGAATATGCGTGTCGAATTGGAAAATGATCGATCTGGAGAAATGTTTTCTAAACAACTCATTGACATTGGTAATGGCAATATCCCTGTAGATGTTTTGACTGGCTGCATTAAATTTCCATTAAATTTTTGTCAATTTACTGAAACAATAACCGAGCTCATGCTCAAAATTACAGAGATCATTTTTGACTGAGCGAACGTGCTATATTACATAGCTGCCAAAAACACGGATGTAAATGAAATAAACTTGAAAACTCAAAATGAAATTGCCGGTGAATTAAGGACATACAAATCTGTTGATTGCGTAACTAATCATGATAATGTCGTCAACTATCCACCAGAATTTGTGAATTCATTGGATTTGCCAGGATTGCCACCCCATAGTCTTCAATTGAAAGTAGGACTGGTAGTCATAATGCTACGAAATATTAACCAACCACGTCTTTGCAACGGCACACGGCTAGCAGTGAAAAATTTACTTAACAATGTGATCGAAGCAACCATTCTAAAGGGAAAATATAAGGGTGAAGATCTGTTGATACCCCGCATCCCAATGGTACCAACTGACGTAGCATTTGAATTTAAACGACTGCAATTTCCAGTGCGGCTTGCTTTCGCTATGACCATAAATAAATCACAAGGTCAGTCTTTCAGTGTTTGCGACGTTAATCTTGAAAACCCATGCTTCTCTCATGGACAGTTGTATGTTGCCTGCTCCCGCGTTGGAAAACCACCAGTTTTATTTGTTTACGCGCCAGGCAACCAAACAAAAAATATCGTTTACCATAAAGCATTACAATGAAAATAGCATTATTAATAAAGTCTTGCAGTGTACGAAATAGAAAACTTATTTCTGTAAGTAATCGTTGTTTAGTATTGAGACATAAATAAAGTGATCACTAAGAAATACGTTTTATTTATTTAATTTTTTCCATTGAACTGCGACAGACCAATAACTTTTGACAGAACGAAGTCTGTCCGGGCAGCTAGTTATATATATATATATTTATCTCCATTTTCTGTTTCCATTGCATTTTTATTGTTTTATCTATCTGTGCGATTTTCGATTTCTTTTTCTGAAAACAAATGCAAAAATACGGAAAAGGATATACAGTCCTGTTTCCTTGCCATTGCCGGAGACGAGTATACACGTCTTTGATTTTATGCATGTAATTGATTTTATATGATAAATTTATGAACTTTCACCAATAGATGGCACTACTTAGGTAAAAAATAGTACTTAAAATGTAGTTGGCAACGGCAATGACTTCATATGATTTGGGCTTGGCAGCGAATGGGTGAAATATAGGGAACAAATTCTTTTCCAATTAGAAACAACGCAAAAAAGGTCGAGGCAGATAATGATACAAATCTCCTAGAATTTTCTCAAACAGTTGCGAAGGCTCTTGACAATCAATTCCAAGTTGACGTTGTCTATACTGATTTTAGCAAAGCCTTTGATACCGTCAATCACTTTATACTGCACAAAAAGCTAGCACACTATGGTCTTCATGGTCCTGTGCTTTCTTGGCTTTCATCATATTCTAGCAACCGCTCTTGGCAAGTTGGTGTCTGCGGTGCGTTCTCAACTCCTTTCCACCCTGCCTCCAGAGTTCCGCAAGGCTCAATTCTAGGTCCCCTTCTTTTCCTTCTTTATATTAATGACCTTTCCTTCGTTATTAAGTCCCATTGGCTACTATATGCCGATGACCTAAAAGTTTTCAGAGGCATCCGCTCTCAGGAGGACTGTTATGCCCTCCAATTGGATTTAGATGCTCTAGATACTTGGTGTCAATGTAATTATCTCTCGTTGAATATAAGAAAGAGTCACCAAATGTCTTTCTCGCTGAAACCTAGTACAGTTACTCACACTTATGCCATACAAAATATTCCGCTCTCCACAGTTGTCCAATTTAGTGACTTGGGAGTAATTTTTGATCCTAGGCTTAAATTTGATGCTCACATTGAGTCAATCACCTCGCGTGCTTTTCGTGTCGTTGGGTTTGTACTTAGGCATTCGAATACTTTTACTGACATCTCATCCTGCATTTGCCTTTACACTAGCCTCGTCCGTCCCATCCTTGAGTATTGTTCACAAGTATGGTCTCCACGTCATCAATACCTAGACTTTATGCTTGAATCTGTGCAGCGTAAATTTACTCGTTTCCTTCTATTTAAATTTCATTTTCCATACAAATCCTATGAAGAGCGATTGTCCCTGCTTCATCTTCCTACCCTGAAATCACCTAGACTCTTCCTAGATGAATGTTTCCTCTTTTGACTTCACCACCGTCTAAAATATATTCTAGCCTCTGCGACTGCTTAGAATATCGTTCTTCAGAACGTCCTACTAGATGTGATGATTTATTTGTCATACCGTTTGCTAGAACGGAAACTTTCTTTCACTCTCCGATGTTACGCCTTCCCAGAAACCATAACGTTCTGCAGCTTGGTTCGTTTCCGTACTCACTTTTTACTTTCAAGCATAAGCTTAAACTTTGTTTATTAAATTAGCCATATTTATTACTATTCATTTTCATCTTGTTATTGGATTAGTCTGTAAGATGAATCTGTAAATAAATAAATAAATGTTTTATCTGAAATTATTTTAAATGTTTTAGATTTATTACCTTTAAAGTTTAAAAAGTAAGTATTATTAATATTTTGTGGACTTCATCATATCTTTATAACTTACTGGAGGCGGTTCGGCACCGATTTGACCAACTTTTTGCAGACGGCTGATGAAACAGTTTTCCATTCTTCAATAAAGCAGCTTTCAGTTCGTTTTTAAGTTTATCTTATCGAATTGCAACTTTATTTTTTAAATAATATCATAGATGCCCTATGGGGCTTAAATTCGGGGACTGAGCAAGGATTTTAATAATTTTTGGGCAGTTATAAATATCCCAAAGTCGGCATTGCTCCGTGGTATGTTTGAGATCGTTATCCTGGTACAGGCAAAAAGAGTTTAAAATCCCCATCTTTTCAGCACTTTGTCTAATATTTCTTTTAAGGATATTTAGATAGTATTGTTGATTTATAATTTAATTTATAATTTCTTAGTTTCCAGGTCCAGAAGCCCCCATACAACCCCATAGAATAATGTTCCCATTGCCGTGTTTTACTAAATGGTATGGTATTGGTATGTTTGAAATTCAATTCAGTATTTGGTTTCCTCCGAACATACCGCCTCCCTTCTGTTCCAAACAGGTTAATTTTTGTTTTATCAACAAAAATAACCCTTTTCCAGAAGGACTTTGGTTTTTTACTTACTCTCTCACGAAACGTAATCTTACCATCACATTTTTTGCGCTAATGTACCGTTTTCGTCGGCCAACCCTGACGACATTGAAGCCCGAATATTGTTTCGTATCGTCTGAGCAGACACTTCTTTTCTGAAGTGCCTTTTTACTTCGATGCGTGTAAAAATGGGGCACTTAATTTTGGATCCTTTCTAATTGCTTTAACAATGCATTTCTCTTCCCGCTCAGTTAGCTTTTTTTTTTGGTATTCCTGATCGAAATTTTATTTTCAAATGATTATATTTTTTTATGCTACTACTACGTTTCTGACAGCATATTTCGATTTTTTTTACTAATACATATACCAATTTTAGCATATGACATTCCTGTGTGCCAATCCTGAAATATACAGTGGCTCACAGCTTTTTTCATGCAGTTCCAAATTTTTAATTTATCACGCTGTTATTGAAAAACTATGTAAAATATTGACAAGATTGAAACGTCATGTTTTAGAAAAATATTTATTATTTAAGTTGGGAAATACAAAAATAACAAAATTGTTGTTAATAATAATCAATAAATAAAAATTATGAAAATACTGCATAATTTCATGTCACATCTTATTTCATGCACGTAAACTTAGACCTTCATTTAGCAAAAAAAAACAACATTTTTATACAAAATGCATATAATACATCTTTAAGTCTATTTGGCATCGAATTCACAAGTTTTTGGGTAATTGCTGAGGTAATTTTTGTCCACTCCTTCCAAATAGCTTCTTCTTTTTTAAATGTTCCTTGTTGGAAATGCTATGTTGCCGAATGTTATTTTCCAAAATTGCCCATAAATTCTCGATTACACTTATATCTGGACTCTGCGCCGGTGGGGTCATAACATGGAGGGAGTTCCAAATGAGCCAAGACTGAACAATACCAGACTTATGCTTAGGATCGTTGTCTTGGTAGAAACGGAAAGAGTTAAGTATTCCAAGATTCGCAGGAGTAAATTTTTTTTTAAAACATTGACGTACATGTTTTTGTCCATGTTATCCTCAATGAACTCCAAATTTCCAACCCCGGCTGCCGACATACAGGCTCAAAACAAGGTATATAAACTTGACATGGTAGTCTATTCCCGAATCTCAAATGCGTTCACTACTGCGCATGTACGTCACTGAGGCCTGAAGTCGCCGAAAAGTGCCCAGTAGGAATAGCATCAACACTTTATGGAAAACATGTTCCGCCCAGTAGGAAAGGGAAAATGGCAAGTGATGTTGGAAATAAGTTTTATTGTTGCTGCTATTGCACCCAAGCACCGAACAAGTCACCATCGTCACATCACTTGTCTTTCGTTTACACGTTTCCCACGCAATGTACCGACTATCCGCCGACGGTTTCCGCCATTTATACATTTTGGATTGTGGCAGCTCGTTTTCTTTCGCCTTGCCAGATGTGCATCCTATGTTTTGTTCATTTGGCAGCCCAAATTTTTTGGGCAAAATGGCGCACGAAAAACCTGCTGTGCGAGCGAGATGGAAGAAAAGCTGCGCATGGGTTTACCATGTCTAGTTTATATACCTTGGGCTCAAACCATTACGCTTCCGCCGCCATGTTTCACTGTAGGTTTTAGATATTCTTTTTGGAGCTCAGCGTTAGGTTTCCGCCACACGTATGCCATACCGTTAGAGCCAAAGATATCAAATTTAACTCGTCCGCGAATATGACGCTGTTTCAGAAGTCCGTGTTTTTGTTGGCGTGCTTTTAGCAAAGGAAATTCGACTCAGCTGTTTTTTTTGCTTATGAATAGCTTCTTTTTAGCTACTCGACCATTGAAGCTGTGGTCTCGGAGGACGCGACGGACAATTTCTGCACTGCATGACTTACCTAGTCCTTTCTGTATCTCCGTAGCTAGTTTTGGAGCCGTTAACTTTGGGTTCGCCTTGATTTTACGAATAATAGACGACGAGCTAAAAATCTTGTTTAGCGTGCTTCTGCCTTTATCTTGAATCCGATTTTCATGAACGAAGCGTTCAATGATGCTCTGCACTGTGACGGGGCTCAAATTAACAAATTTAGCAATTTTTCGTTGGGATTGACCGTCCTTGAAATGATTTATGATTGCTAATTCTAGAACGAAAGCATAGAAAAGGAAATTACCGTTATATTGCGCAACACGCTCGGATCAAAGTGGGGACAATCATCTGCATGAAATAAGCTGTGGCCTGCGTTTTGCTATTATTTTATCAACTTTAAGAATATCGGAATTTTTTTTTTGTAAATTTTCTTCTATTTATTGTAATCAATAAGAATGCTTTTATGATTCTACACTCAACATTTTACAATTTTCTAATTAATTTTTAAGAAACGATGTTCCAAAGTTTAAGAAGAAGGCACTGCGTGAAATGAGCTGTGAGCCACTATAATTTGCCGAACTTCTGTACTTGACGGCTTTCTATTGGCACTCATTATTTACGCACTTTTAAAACTTACATTCCTTGATCACTCATTCAAATCAAATTACAAATATTTCTTGTAGTAAAAATTGCATGAAGTGCAATTATTTTGAGCGTGCATTAACTTTTTTTGCTGTTGTTTCGTATTGTAAAATAATTTTCTCTTTATATTTACGAATTGTCGTTTTATGTTATTTTTGTAACGTTGCTGAAATACACCTGCCTGGCTGCTGATATAATGTAAAAACTACAACATTCTCGATAAAAATATCACTGAAAACTTAAGACGTTTCTCGCTGGATGCATCGTGTCCTAAATTTTTTTCATCCACTGTATATGTATTTGATGAAATTGTCGTGTCTTATTGAATTTCAGTAAAAATTGGGGCGATATCTTTATTTTTATCGCAGCCTTCATACGAAGAGCTATCTCCATTTTTTCTATATTCCACAATAGTAAAGAAAAGATGTCTTGCTCGGACTTCTCCACTGTCTATTGTTCCACACGAACGAAACATTTGTTTTCAGAGAAGAAATGGAAAGAATTTAAATTCCATCTGAAAGTGCTTGTTACAAATTGCTGATTTAATTTTAGATTTGAATAGTATCGAATATGCTACGAGTGCCTACTAAATATTCATTTCGGTACGACAATCCTTTTGTACGCGAAACCCTTAATTCAATTTTCACCAAGTTTATTGACATTCTGATCGATATCGACCCGAAATTGGGCAATTGCATTCATTAGGGAGTGCCGTCATAGTTCGTTTGCTATGAGACAGTGACCTTTCCTGGTTAGTTTGTTTCTTCCGCAACTTCATGTGAATATGAAATGAATGCAAGAGAACAGGTTTCAGTTTGTTTGTTGTGTTTGGATGGTTTCAGGAAAGTTTGAAAATTTCAAATGTAGATATTTGACACAGATTTCGCATTTAAACTTAATCATATGCCGGAAAAGATGCTGACAAACTGTTTTTGTAGCAAAAATAATGTATGTCACACATTTTATGGTAGTTATATGTGTTTATTCTTATTCGAGTTTAATATTTTGCCTAAACAAATAAGAATGTTTATAATTAATTTAAACCTAAAGATATGTCTTGTTAAATAAAAGCGGCCACGTAACGTTAAGGGGGCACATACACCTAGAATGGTCAACAGAAGTCTTTTTTCAATTTTTGCATTTTATTGAAGCTTAAAGCCTAGTACACAGTTCGATTCTGAGCAGAAATTTGTTTGAAAATTCTGCAGTTACAGAAATTCCGCACAGAATTTCAGACTCAATTCTGCAGAAGCAGTACACAGTTTTCTGCGCAGAATCGATGAGCTCGGTAGATGGCAGCACCGCAGCACCAAGTACTCTCCACACTTTTCTGACTTGAATTTTAATTGTTTCGACATTTCTTTTGGTGCAGAAAGTTGACGTTTGGCAATAGCTGTCATTAAAACTGTCATTGAAGTTGTTTCCAACATCAACAGCAGCCGGCATTTGCGAAAAGATAAGTGTTTCGTGAATAATCTCCACTAGTCTCCATTGTGAAATTTCGAGCAGCAAATTATTTACTAAATGTGGAGACATGCAGAATTTTCTGTTCTGAATCGAACTGTGTACTAGGCTTAAGATCTGAAAAATATGTGGTGCAAATTTCAAGTAAATATGTCAAGAATTAATAAGGAAGCTATGGCGGGTGGAGTGCCCGCCTTTGTTGGGCGCGCGTTGATGAGCAGAAAGACGTATCTTTCTGCTACAAAACGTGTCCAAACCAGAATATCAGTCCTAATGTGTTTTTGGCGCGTCTGAATGTAGATATAACGTATATTTTTAAGAAACGACGGTTATACCTGCGAAGTTCCGTGTTGCAGTTCTAATAGGCCATTTTACAGGAAAAGTGGTAGTGAAGCTTGTGAAATTTTGGAAAAAAACGTACAAACACCGCGCAATACAATGAATGGGAAGCTACACATGAAGAAAAGTGCCAAGCGAATCCCAAAAGGGTCTGCGGGCAAAATGAAAGTTAACACTCTGAAGGAATTATTTGTAAGATCCGTCGAAAATTACACAGTGAAAGAGTGCGTGGGTTACGTCCAAAAGCGCATGGAACGTCTTCGAGCATGCAAAAAAAAATTAATCCTGACATTGACTAAGCGAGATGCACACAGGTTTGGTTTCCGAGACGATCGTGGATATTTCCACTGTTTTCCCATGCATCGATTCCCAACCACACAGGAGCGACTAGTAACACATAATTCGCGAATTAAATTCAACCTCATACCTCGCATAGAAATTGGCATGCAAGATTTACCCCATTCACGGCATGAAAAGAACAAAAAATTTTGTCCGAGTCAACCACACTTCGTATTCTGTTTACATGGTAGGCGTGTCTGAAAACTGACCATAGTTCCATATTGCTTGTCTGTACGCACAACTGAATAAAAAGATGGGAAAGCATGGTCCTTACTACTGACGGCACAAACAAATTGACTGTACAATTTATAGACAAGCTGAGCGTCTACTATTGTTTTGCTATTGGAAGACACAGTGAATCCAAGGATGATATGGTGAAAGCAATATGGGCAACTTTTTACCACGGTTCAACAGACAAAAATCCTCAACATCAATATTGCTCCGAAGGTTCTGACTCGTGGTGTAAGAAAGCTAAAGGGGAACTAAGTGATTTTAGTCATGGCTATTCGGCATTACCAACAGCAGTTCCCAATGTCATCAAACCAATATACGATGATCTTAGTAAGGACACGTTATTGGAGCGCTGTGTCGGTAGTTCTACGCAAAATATTAACGACAGTTATAACCAGCTAATTCGGAAAATAGCTTCAAAATAATGCACAGTGGGGCAGTCACTGTTAATATTGCTGCATTAAGCAACCCGTTTAACAACGGCTCTTAAGACACGGGTTACGATTGGCTCGCACCAAAGCCCCCATGAACGGACTAGTCAGTAGCCCAAACTTATGAGTACTGCTTTTCCGAGTATGGGTACCAGATCTCATCCAAAGCTTGCCTGGACTCCTTCGTAATCCTTGGTGAGGATTTGGTCCTATCAGCATCCTTGCTGCTTTTTGGGTAACAGTACCCATGTCGTAAACGCAACAGCACTCCAATGCACCACGATACAGAAGAGTTGCCGAATAACTCCGGTCTAAAACTGTATTAGAAATGAAAGTACCCTCTTTTGGGTGTCAACCACAGCCCCTAAGTTTCAATCTCCACAGGTTTCTCACTGATACCGGCAGGGACAAATCCCTGGGGCCCCGGATTCTTTGGTACCAGTATACCCCTGGTGAGGTTTCGAGGAAGTACAAGTACCACTTCTTCAATTGAGCCCCTTTGCAAAGTTCCGGATTGATCGCCGTATTTTAGGGCTTATCGTCATTTCAAAATATGCAACCCTATTTTTCGTCACACCTTTACCTCAGCATCCTGTTGATGTTGTTCTAAGAATCGGTCAGAATCCCTCCTCCTTTACACTGGCTTGGGACAGTTCTCCTAAGGAAAGCGGAGTTGCGTGCAGGAGCAATCAAAAGATTGCTAGTTACGTCGTCGACAATAAAACTTAGCTGATTTTGGCATTCCATCCATCGTAGAAGATTTGCACTATGAGCCTGAGATAGACGATTCTGTGTAAATCAAAGAATTGCGCATTGTTTTATTTTACAAATTTTCAATTAAGTTTTTCTGCAAACCATATTTCTCAAACTGGTACCCAAAATACCTCGAAAACCACGAAACCGATTAACTTGAATTTTTGTGTTCCTATTATACACAAATTTATCTAGTATTTTTATTTTTTATTGTTTAATTTTTGTTTTTTTGAGAAATTTACGAAAGAGTTTTTCCTTCTAAATCTCAATGATAAATTCATGTGTCTGCCATTATGTTAAAAATTGATATTTGAAGTATGGTCATCTTCATAAGAGAATCTAAATGATTCTCAGCATCCAAAAGCTAGAATTTTTAGTGCCGTCCTTATTGCATTGCAATGGCCGAAGTAAGGTGTAAGTAAGCCATCTCTGTAAAAGTAGGTTGCCACTACAACCTAGCAACCAACCTTCGTCTAATCTTGCCTAACTCCAGAATATATTCAAATGAATTGTTCTTTTCGAGTAACTTACTTCACGGAGAGATTTTTCTATCGCCTGATGAACTTCTTTTGAATGTATTTTCGCTATCGCCTGTGAAATTCCGTCTTTAATTTTGGTGTTCTTTCCTCATGGCTCTGTACTACTACAATCAATAGTTGCTACTACAATCTACTATTATACAATCCATTAATGAACCTTTGCATTGCATTTTGAAAATAAATTATCCAGTTTATCGTTAATATACATACATAAAGTCAAAATTGTGCTCTAAAACTTTATTTATATCTTGAATTAAGCGTGCAATACGCATAATACACATATGTCAAGTTCTAGCGAATTGGTCCATATTTGGTGACATTATTGATCACTTTAAAGAGACTTAATTTTGAGGAATGGAAACGAACAAAATCAAAAAAAAACAAGCCGCGAGGTGCGACCCTTGAGGATCACACGGTCAACTTCCCAGTAATATTTACATAAATATTAAAAATACTAAACAAAATAATAATTATGAAAATAATACTTCTTTAAATAATAATAATGTACCTCTCATAACAGTAACTGGAATGACTTAATATTAATCGTAGGTAAGGGGGATGATTGAATATCTGCGCGGATTAATCGGGAGGGGGGGCAGGTTACAAAGCCTATTGTACGTTATTTGTTATTTTCATATCGATGAAAGCTTTTTTTTATAGCATATGATCTAGCAAAGTATTGACTACGAAACATTTTACCATTCAAAGCGTTCATTGCCACAAATGCAAATTTGATTTTTTTTTGATTTTCAAAATTTAAGCAGTTTTGATATAAAAATTAAAGCACGGTGCTATGAAGACTATTAAAAATCTGCTTAAATTATACAAATATTAATAAACTGTGATTGGCTTAACATTAATGTCTTCAGAATAAGAGTAGTCGGGTAAAATCATTCATATGAACACTTTTTACACGGCGACTTTGAATGATTTTTTATTTTTAATTTAATTTTTTTAAACATCATGGAAAAGCGTTTTGCTGGTTTGTCTCCAAAAATTGATAAGGATTTATAAATTTTATAAACATTTATTACCGTGTTGTGCAAATCTGGTTAACAAATTTATTTTTTATGAAAAAATCCTAAATTTTTGTATTTTTTTTTTGTTAAATTGAAAAACGCCTCCAACGATTTTTTTAAATATAAAAACATTACGAAAATGTTAATACACGTCGATTGACACCTAAGTAATGCAAATATTATATTTGGTTTGTGAGATATAGTGAATGGCAGAAATGACCTTGAAATCATGATGACTTTTAATGATTTTTGATTTTTAGTTTAATTTTTTTTGTAATCATGAGAGAAAATTTTGTTGGTTTTTGCACAAAAACTGTTTGGAGTATATAAATTTTATAAATATTGATTACTGTGTTTCGAAAATCAGGTTAAAAATTTACTGTTTATGAAAAAAAACCCTAATTTTTTGCACTTTTTTCCAAAAAATTAAAAAACGTCTCCATGAATTTTTTTAAAAACTTGATAGAATCACATAAATTTTAAAACGCGTCGATTGACACCTTAATGATGCAAATCGCATGTTTGGTTCGGGAGATATAACGCATGACAGAAATGACCTTCAAACAGGCAAAACAGCAAACCCCCCCGACCGAAGTTTCCCAAAAACTAATCAGCTCTTAAAATTACAAAGGCGCTTCGATTGACACCTTAACGAAGTCGATAGGACTTTGTTTACGTGAGTTATGCTCGTAGAAAAAACTGTCCACGAACGCACATACGTACGTACGGACGTACGTACATACACACACACACACACATACATACTTCTTTCTAAAAACACTTAAAATATACTCGTAAGACTTCAAAACGTAAAGAAATGTTGAAAATTTCAATTTCGATTTTCGAGGCGATTACAAGAACTTCCCATATACTGGGAAGTTAATAGATTGAATAGCGAAACAATTGGATTTTAAAAATAGCCGATGGTAATTTTGAAAATATTGAATATGACTAACCAAAGTCTTGATGGTTACAAATACTTGCTAACATACATACACGCAACAATTGAGATGTTGACATTGAAAAGGAAATAGGTGCCAAATTATCAGAAAAAGATTTATTCGCCGAAAAAAATTTATGTTTCAAGGCTAATAGTTTTTTAAAATGAGGAATTGTTTTCTTTTTAAGTTGGAATATTATAAATAAAGTACTCTAAGCTGGAAAATTATTTTTTCTGATTTCCTCATGATGTTTTGTTTCGCCTGTTGAATTTAATTTTAATATTTGCACTTACTTCCTTTCAATGTTAACGCCTCAATAGAATTCAAGCACACATAATCTGCGTATGTTGTCCTCTTTGCTTTAATGTTTTTTTTTAAACAGAAACTAGCATTAGGCTATGAATTGATAAGGTGTAAACAGTTGTGTCACAACAATATCTCAGCATTAGTTTTATTATATTTTTTAGAATTATGAAAAAACAGTGTTGTGTTCACATCACTGCAAATTTATTTGAAATATTTGATCAAGGTAGACTTCGTTGTCTATTCTTAAGCTAGCCTTTCTCGAAAACGGAAAAATCTACATTTACAAACTTTCGTGAAGAGATGTGAAAGTGATGCATGTCTTCGAAAAATGGTCTGTTCACAATTTGGCATCATTTTTGAAGGATCAACCGTATTTTAAATATTCTGTTTTTGAGTCTACATACAAACAATGGCTTACAGCTTATTTCATGCAGTTCCAATTTTATAATTTACCACGCTGTTATTGAAAAACTATATAAAATATTGACAAGATTAAAACTTGTTTTAGAAAAATATTTATTGTTTAAGTTGGGAAATTCAAAAATAACAAAATTGTTGTTAATAATAATTAATAAATAAAAATTATGAAAACACTGCATAATGTCATGTCACATCTTATTTCATTCACGTAAACTTAGACCTTCATTTACAAAAAAAAAACAATTTTTATACAAAATTCAGTAGCGTTTTGCATATAATACATCTTTAAGTCTTTTTGGCATCGAATTCACAAGTTGTTGGGTAATTGCTGAGGTAACTTTTGTCCACTCCTTCAAAATAGCTTTTTTTTAAATGTTCCTTGTTGGAAATGCTATGTTGCCGAATGTTATTATCCAAAATTGCCCATGAATTTTCTGCGTCGGTGGGGTCATAACATGGGGGCAGTTCCAAATGAGCCAAGACTGCACAATACCAGACTTATGCTTAGGGTCGTTGTCTTGAAATGATTTATCACAAATTCTCGCTGCTCAATTGTGGTGCGACGACCATTTTTTTCAAAAACCACTTATTGAAGTTTAAACGTACAATATCGCACTTAACCCTTAACCGGAATCGTGGGTGCGACAAGACCCCTGGTACGCACTTAACCCTTAACCGGAATCGTGGGTGCGACAAGACCCCTGGTATATATATACCCTGGTATATATATACCCTGGTATATATAGGGTGCGTACGGTAGTTGGGGACAACTTGAAAGTAAAATTAATTAGCTTGTATTTTTAACAAAATTTAATGAAATTTCAGGATTTTTTTATACAACGTTAAATTAATATATGGCTATAAAGTTATTCAATAAAATCGCCATTAGCAGCAATAACCTCTTCGATCCGGGTCCGGAAACAATTACATGCCCGAATCAAATGCTCCTTGTTCATATTGACCATAACGGCATTAATAGCAGTCTTCAGGGAAGAAGTGGTATTATGAGGACGCTTATTGGTCTCACGCTCAACTACGCCCCATACGTGATAATCCAAAGGATTAAGGTCTGGGGAGCTAGGTGGCCATAGGTTCGGTGTTATGTGGTCATGAAAATTTTCGGCCATCCAATCTTGTGTCGCCCTCGCTTTATGTGAAGGAGCAGAGTCTTGTTGAAAAATGTATGGTGTGCCTCCGCTTACATTGTCTATCCAGTTTTTCACTACCGTCTCCAAAACCTCGATGTATGCAGTAGAGTTCACTCGAAGTCCTTGAGTAAAAAAGTGTGTTGGCATAACATGTCCTTCGTTGCTGACAACACCTAAAACCATAAAAGTGGCTGGAAATTTTGTGTGCATAACAACAGGAACCTCCGTAGGATTTGAACATAGACATCTGTCATTTCTGCGATTGATCTTTTGATCTTGGTCAAAAAAAATTTCGTCGGAAAAAAACCATAACTTTATGGCCGCCTCAGGGTGTTTGATTTTGTTTAAAAGACGTTTTGATCGGAGAACTCTCTGCTCCCGTGTTCGTTCCGACATGAACTGTCCTGTGCGCATCACGTAAAACTTATACCGAAGGTCTCCGTGGACAACTCTACGAATAAGGCGCTCAGAAACATGAAGCTCACTCGCAAGGACCCTCATTGATTTTGAAGGGTCCTCGTCTATGATCGCTTGCACTTGCTCTAAAAATTCTGCAGATCGGACAGTGTCAGAACGTTGTTCGTGCTTTTTGCGTTTTGCAACCGATTCCGTATCGCCTCCTTATGCTTCCAATTCACGGCGAACCTTATGCACGAATGAACGGGCGCAATTAAAAAATTAGAGATCTCTAAATGTGTATGGTTTGCACATATAGTGACGATGACAGCATGTTTCTTCATTTCTTGAGTGATGTTGTAGTCCGCCATTTCTTATGTGAAAAGGGAAAAAAATAAAAAAAAATTCGCTAAGTTATAGTCACATTTATGCATGTCCACAAATACCGTACGCACCCTGTATATACCCTGGTATATCCCCTGGGGATATATCCTAGTATATATGTCCTTGTATGTATGTCCTAGTATAAGTAATGTAAACTACATGTATAAAACTGATGTGTAGCGAGTACCTTACATTAAATGTAAAAGACTGATAGCAGTACTTAACGATTTTAGAAGAAGTTGTTATTTTTTTGTTTTTAATTGATCTCGTAAAGAATCCTTATTTTTTTTTAATTTTGTCTTTTATTATTATAATTTAGCATTCAAATATAAGACTAAAAAATGTACCAAATTTGTAACCTAAACTATAAAGTAAAGAAAAATATTTATATATATATATATATATATATATATATATATATATATATATATATATATATATATTTTAATTTTAAGATAATTAATAAAACTTGATTTATATATTACACTATACTTGCTTTAAGACAATCATAACCCATTGAAGTATTAATTGTGTCTATATTAAAAAATATCATATATTTAAATTAAAGGGGCCATTTGGACCCACGATTCCAGTTATGTTGAATAAAATATCGATTCCGGTTACGGGTTAATAGTGATTATAACTGATTGCTAATTCTAGAACGAAAGCATAGAATAAGAAATTATCCTTATATTGCGCAACACGTTTGGACTAAAGGGGGATAATCATCTGCATAAAATAAGCTGTGGCCTGCGTTTCTGCTGCGCTATTCTTTTTTCAGTCTTAAGAGTATCGGAATTTTTGTTTTGTAAATTTTCTTTTATTTATTGTAATCAATAAGCATGCATGATTCTACACTCAACATTTTACAATTTTCTACTTAGTTTTTAAGATACGGTGTTCTAAAGTTTAAAAAAGGCACTGCATGAAATAAGCTGTAAGCCACTGTATATTGTGCGTGCTGAAAAAAACACGCTGCAAGAAATCAGAAGAAAGTTATGCTACTTTGCGTGGACAAATTTGTTTAACCCAAAAAATATTTTTAAAAAATATAATTTTTAGTTCGGTTTTGCACTATCCATGAATACAGTACATATTTTAATATCTTATGAAAATGAAAGGAATATTTTTAAACTACTCTAAAATAGTCTTTCAAAAAATTATGAATAGTTAAAGCTTCACTTGTTGCTGTTGTATCAATACCATGTGCTTGGCAGCTAGTTTTTCCTTTTCTGATCAGATACAGTCACTCAAAGTGAAAATGATCCACCCAGTGAAAATAAATTTATGTGCATCGCAAACAATTTTATATTATTGGAAATTACTTTGTTTCTAGGTTAAAGTAATTCCTAATGTGTAAGCAACAAATACACAAGTTATACGCGAAATGCTCACATTGCCTTTGAAATTATGGGTCAATCTTTGCTAGAAGGCTGAATATGGGGTCAAAGTGAAAATGATCCAGTGAACTTATTTCATATAGTTTACTACTAAGATTTTGTAATCAACTGTTGACATGTATTTGACATTTCCTTAGTTGACTTTACTCTCTGCACATTTACCGTTTTGAGCAAGTTTTTTTTCGAAATGGGTCGCCATACGACATACGAAGAACGGGAGCTGGTAATCCATCATTTCAAGCTCGGGAAAAGTAAACGCGAAATAGCAAAGATTGTCAACAAGAGTGCGTCAACTGTTCAACATATAATTGAACGATTTAAAGACAATCGCATCGGTAATAAGGTTCGAAAAAGTCCAAAAAAAGCGTTTTCCGATCGTGACGAACGGTGGATAGTAGACTGTATCCGAGAAAATCCGAAGCTTAGTGCGCCGAAAGTTCGCGTACACGTTGAAAAGGCCTTGGGTATCAAGGTCTGCGACGAAACAATAAGAATTGTTCTAAGAAAACATGGATTTAACAGTCGCTCCCCACGAGTAAAACCGTTAATAAGTGCTAACAATCAGAAACGTCGGCGAGAATTTGCGACTCGGTACTATTCGCATAGCCCAGACTTCTGGAATACCGTCATATTTGCTGATGAAAGCAAATTCAATGTTTTTGGATCGGATGGGAAGGTTCGAGTATGGAGAAAGAAGAATGAAGAGTTGAATTTGAAGAATCTTCGTCCGAGTGTAAAACATGGTGGAGGATCGATAATGGTTTGGGGTTGTATGGCAGCTAATGGAGTCGGTAGTATTCATGTTATTGACGGTAACATGGATAAATTTATGTACCTCCAAATTCTGAAAGACAATTTACCGGCCAGCGCCGAAAAATTGGGTCTTAAAGACAAATTTCAGTTCTATCAAGATAACGACCCCAAACATAAGTCGTTACTCATTCGAGAATGGATGCTCTATCATTGCCCCAAAGTTATGGAAACTCCAGCACAATCACCAGATTTAAACGTGATCGAACACTTGTGGGACCATTTAGAAGAGCGTATTAGGGAGCATCAAATATCCAGTCGAATTCGATTAAAGGAGGTCATTTTGGAGGAGTGGTCGAAAATCTGCCCAGAATTCACAAAAAAACTTGTTGCTTCAATGCCAAAGAGGTTATCAGCTGTTAGGCTCGCCAAGGGCCTTCACACTAAATATTAATTTGTTAAAGAAAATTCTTGATTTATATTTTTTTTGTGTTTTATATGTTGCTGGATCATTTTCATTTTGACTATGAAATATACATTTTTTGTTTATATTTTTATATTTTCCAATCGAATAACTTTTTTATTTACTATACATTGAAAATTGATTCTGCACATCTGAAGTAATCATGTTTAAGTAGCAACAGTCCATTTTTAATTTATTTTCTATCATTAAACTACGTTGCAATAGTTTTGCACCGGGTGGATCATTTTCACTTTGAGTGACTGTAGATGGTGAAATGAAAGACGTTGATGTGTGCGTGGTCATGAGTCAACAGTGAAGTTGCAACAATACACCAAAGAAATTATTGGGGCTAAAATTTTGATAAGTAGCGCACGTGTGCCGTTTCTCCTGCCCGATTAAATACAAACAATGGTCATTAAGATTATCCTTGACAATTTTAATTGATATAGATATCTGTAGCTTATCAGTTTCTAATCAGACCCCAATTTATTGATGTAAGGTAACTTGAATTTTATCAACAAAACTGTTTCCAATATCTAGAAAAATCTTCAAATCAAATCTAGATATACGGCGTAGTTATTAAATCGTACAAAATATATAACGGAAAAATGTCTGCAATGAAAGCCTTCCGCAAAACAGAAAGTCATCGTCAAAATGTATAGCTGGGCGCTAGCCAAACATGGTATTGATTCTGATGCCTCCGAAACGTACTTGAGTTGGTACACAAATGGGCTTTTGGAAAACATCGAATTGTTGTTATATCATCAACTAATACGTCTAATCAGCATTTACGGAGAAAGTTATTATTGGGCGCAGACAGACAGCTTGCAAGCTAGCCAAGTCAAAGCCACCCAAATTCGGCGTCTAAAAACCACGAAGCAAGCATTGTGCAAAGAAACTGTGCGAGAAGAAGCAGCAGAAAAACCTCCAAAATATTTATAATATCAATGGATACAAATGTATTTCATTTTATTCATTTCATCTTCAGTGGCGTCCAAATGTGAATTTACAAACACGCCGAAAGCGTGCATTGCATCGAATTCGGACGAAGCAGTTTTTGTGAGAAATGCATGAATCACAAGAAAAAGTGATTGAAATTGTCGAAAGTAAATAAAGTTTGCGTCGGCACTGTTGTCGGTCAGCTCACAGAGCCCGAACGATAATTCGTATGGATGTGTAGTAATGGTTGCTTGTTATTTTTGACTCCAATGACACGAAACATTCAATGTGCAGACACACCATTCGTACGGTTGTTCGCTGAAACAATACAATGTTTGACCCAATTATTTCAAGCGGTATTTCTGTTATGAATCAAGAAAATGCCAATTGATAAAAAAAATCTAGTTATCTATAAATTGTGCTAAAGAAACTTCTCTTGGTGTCGCAATCGTTGAGTGGGAGGAAGAGAAGCTTTTTGAAGCGTCTGCACTAGCGTTGCCAATTTAGCCGACACGGAGGCGGTTATATAAAGAAGATTTCGCAAATATCTGAAATGTAAAAAGTACCTAATTACGAACTTGGTTATTGTTACGAGCGTTGGAGTAATGCTATAGGCGGATGTGGGCTCTCGTCGAAACAGTTGTTAAGCAATGCTGGAAAGTTTATCGAATACTGTTTAAAAGATAATCTATAATTGAGCAAGGGAGATTCAAGCAAAAAAAAATACATTTTGTGCATTTATAAATGTGTATACATTGTTTATGCTTGAACATCTACTTTGGTTTGTTTTCCATTACTGCAATTTCAGTAGAAAATTTTCTTTGGTCGCGCGGAACTATGCATGTTATTAAATTTCCTTTCTTTAATAGACAAGGGGTTAGCGAGACAATGTTGTTAATGGATGGAACCATGATAATAATACTGAATTATTTTCACTCCGATTTGCATCCAGAAATAGGTCAAACAATATGGTAACTCTTCGCCGTACAAGATGAAACAACTTCTCAATTATACCAATTGATATTCGGGAAGGTATCAAATAGAATACGCTTAAATGCGGTTTTTCGTTAGATATTAATGTAGTACCGAATAAAAAGCAAATAAGATGGAAAAATAAGCTTTTGCTACCGACAATATTAACTTCTTTTGTAGCATCCTAAGAAACAATCAAAACTTTTTTTTTCAACGTTGGGAGGTGGAAATCTTCAAAAGATACCGATCAGCTCCTGCTTCTCGGCATGCCGGATTTCTACCGACTAAAACCACCTTCGTTTCCTTCAATCACTCTCTCCATCAAAATTTGGTAATTCTCCGTATTTAAAATTTTAGGACATAGTACTTCCCAGACGATAAGAATCGGTATAAGGGATAGTACCAAATCTGTAAATTTTAGTGTCCTTTTATTTAGATTAATAGTTCAGACTATATGTTTGTGAATTATTTCCTGTTGATTGCATGTTTGGTTTTGAGTTTAGTGGAGCTGATTGTACTTGTAAGTTACTGTGAAAGTTGGTCCTGAAGGAGATATTTTTTAGTGTCGTTTTAAAGGAAGTTGGGTTCGATATGTTTTTAATTTTGTCCGGTAGTGTATTGTCAAAGTTAGCTGCTTTGTTGAAGGGGTCTTCTTTTAGCCGATCAGTTCTGGCAAATGCTATAGCTATATTATTCATGTTTCTCATTCTGTAAGTGTTTTTCCCCTCAATTCTATCTAATTTCACAGCAGTATACTCATTACGGTGTAAATTCTTGTGTATGAATTTAGCTCTTTCCATGAAAATCATGCCTTGCAAATTCAATTCTTTGGCTGTTTTGAAAACTTCGCTCGTTGGAGTTAGCATATGGAGATTGTAAATGGTTTTATACGCCTTCGTTACTAGTCTGGAGATGATCATGAGGTTACCTTTAGAAGTTTGGCTCCAATTCAAGATGCCGTAGGAAATTTTGGAAAGGAGATGCGCATACATAATTTGGATTTTGTTTTTCTTCAGCATAGGGAGATTGTAAATGGTTTTATACGCCTTCGTTACTAGTCTGGAAATGATCATGAGGTTACCTTTAGAAGTTTGGCTCCAATTCAAGATGCCGTAGGAAATTTTGGAAAGGAGATGCGCATACATAATTTGGATTTTGTTTTTCTTTGGAAAGAAGTAGAAGCGACGTAGAAGACCAATGAAGACAGCCAGTTTTTTCCTTAGATCATTTATGTGTGGAGTCCATGTTAATTTCTCGTCTATTAGACGTCCTAGATATTTTATTTGTTCTACTCTCTGCAGGGTTGTGTTATTGATTTTAACGTGTGGTTGTATGTCAGTCTTGTTCTTTTGTTTGAAAATAATATATTTTGTCTTCCCCGCGTTTATTACCAATCTACTTTGTAGAAGCCAATACCAATACTTTTCCAGGTCAGTATTTACTTTTTGTTCAATTTCGAGACTAGTTTTACCTGAGTATACGAGCACAGGGTCATCTGCGTACATAACCACTTTCGCAACAAGGTCTGCTTTTTTTATGGAGTTGATATAAAGTAAAAATAGCGTTGGTGCTAGGATCGAGCCCTGCGGAACACCTATGCTAAATTCAGCAGTTTTACTTTTGATATCTCCAATTAGTGTATTTTGAAATCTATCCGTCAAGTAACTGCGTATAAATTGATTTGCTTTTCCAACGATTCCATATTCACCGGACCTGTTGATTAAAGTTTCATGTGTAACTGTGTCGAAGGCTTTCTTTAAGTCCACGAAAACTGCTGCAACGTAGTGGCCCTTATCCAAGTATTCATTTACAAATCTAATTACATCAGGAATGGCATCTGTTGTATCCTTGCCCACCTGGAATCCGTACTGGTTTCTATCCAAGATTTCGTTTTGCAATAAGAATTCTTTGATTCGAGAATCTACAATTTTTTCGAGGATTTTACTTAAGGAATTCAAAAGTGAGATTGGTCTGTAATTGTTTGGGTCAGTTTCATCACCCCTTTTAAAAATCGGTTTAACTGCAGAGATTTTTAAGTATTCCGGGAATCTTCCCTGCCTAATACATTCATTTATTAATTTCGCGAGTGTATCAGCAATATTTTCTTTGATTAATTTGAGTTCATCAACGGAGATACCATCAGGACCTGGTGCAGTATGGTTTCGTAGAGAATTAATAGTTTCAATTATTTCTTTTTTATTGGTGGTTCTTAAATGAAAAGAAGAGATTGGGGATGTGTTTCGAAATGATGATGTCCGTATCGTAGGCAATTTCGTTACTATTTCATGACCTATTTTAGAGAAATGGTGATTAAGGCAGTTGGCGATTTCTTTCGGTTCACTGATCATCTTGTTCGAGAAAGATAGTTTTTCGATATTGTATGTCTTATTTTTTCGCCTTTCCTTAGAACACCGTCAACTAGATTCCAAAACTGGCTAAGATTTTTTGAACTTTGTTCAAGCTTTATGGTGTAATAGGGTTGATTCGCTTCTTTTATTATTTTGTTACATTCGTTTTTTACTATTTTATATTGTTTTTGTTTTGTAGGACTGGAAGGATCCTTAATTAGCAGTTTATATGCTTTATGTTTTTTCTTTGAGGCAATAATAACTTTTTCAATAATCCACGTTACATTCAACGGTACTATGGTTAAAATAATCCACTTTTAATAAACTTCAATAGACCGACATTATATCCGAAAATTTATCGTAACGGAGTTTATAATAAGCGGGTTCTACTGTACATTCTTATATCTGCCTGCTACTTGTCGTAAATAAAAAATTTGGTAAAGCAAAACTGTACCGATTTTAACCAAAATAAAAAACTCTTATCAAAATTATCACACATAGCACCGACAAAAATCTAGACCAAATCTGCACAGAAACGATTGCTCTTCTATTCTTCAAACTTATGTAGAATGTATTTGAAATTTTAAACAAATAAAATGCAAATGAATTATTAAAAAAGTCAATTTTTGGCTTTATTAGCTTGTAAATTCTATAGCGTTAGTGTTTAAACATAATTTTTGACCACCGCGACTGCGTCTTTAATTTCGTCGTCAATTTCGCACCACTGTTTCCAGCATAGCCGGCCTTATTTCGCCAATAACGCGTCGAAAATTGGCCTTCAATTCATTAATAGTCGAATCAGCATAGACAAAACGCTTCACGCACCCTCTACAAAAAGTAATCCTTTCGTTCACGAAAGGTTTGGCCCAATAAAGTAATTGATTCACGCTCTGTATGGCATGTTGCGCTACCCTGTTGAATCCATTCCGTCTTCAAATTTGAAAAAGAAAGGACCAATTATGCCGTCGCCA
Organism: Oxycera nigricornis; assembly: GCA_963942545.1. Lineage (NCBI taxonomy): Eukaryota > Metazoa > Arthropoda > Insecta > Diptera > Stratiomyidae > Oxycera > Oxycera nigricornis. Next base: position 45,061,940 of record OZ012660.1, on the reverse strand, counting down.
TTTAAATCGCACCATACCGTGACTTTTTCGAGATGTAATTGGGCTAAATCTCTGGAGGATTATCCTTACACCAAAAACGGCACTTCAGCTTATTTACAAACCCATCAAGCTAGAAATGAGGCTCATCGCTGAAAATGATTTGATGGTAAAAATTCGGTTCAACTTCCATCTCATTCTCAGCTCACTCACCGAACGTACGACGCAAACGATGGTTTAATGGCTTCAATTTTCGCACTATTTGGATCTTACAGGGCTTTAGTCTAAAATCTTTCCTCAAAATTTTCAATTTAGTGGGCGGACCAAGGCCAAATTGTTGAAAACGTCGTCGAATCCATAAATTTTGGATCCTCAGTCACACTGCCCTCTACAGCAGCCATAGCTGCCTTTGTACGCACTGTACGAGCTCGTGTTGGATGAACATTGTCCAATAGAGTATATGTGTACATAAATTTACCCATCGAATTTCGTATGAGCTGCTCAGATGGTCGATTATGTGCAGCATCAGTTGGACAAAGTGCTCTATGAATTTGGCGCACAGAACGCGATATTCAGAAATAAATGTTCACTATTTTAAGACGTTGTTTGGTTGTAAGTTTTTGCATGGTAATTTGCCAAAGTACATGAAAAATAATGTGAAATTGACAGAGAACTTTGTGAGCTTCAATGAAAGATATCTCTATTAGAAGTTCTATATCTCCGAAAAACTCCTATGGATCAATACATTGAAGTGATTAAAAAAAAAGTAGAGGCCAAACACGGTATGAGTATTTCAAAGACAATTACATTCAAAGTCAAGAATCTAATATTATCTTCGACGAAGTATTTGAACCTTCTTTAAAAATATCTAATGATACTATAAACTGGCATTGGGTATCTCGCTCGATCTACAAAAGTGAAAATAAAGGAAACCCATCTGCATTTCGTGCATTATTTTTTTTGCATAGTCAACGGTACAATAATTTTCATTGCTGTACATTTCCAATGTGACTTTCATCTTAAAAATCATGATTTTTAATTCTTTTGCTTAGTTTATAATTTTTTCATAATCTTTCTGTCACTAAGAACCATTATTATTATATGTGAGCTGCAGCAATCTTTACGATTAACTGAAAAGTGAGTCCTGAATATTTTCCAATACACAATAATCCAAAGATGTTGAACCTTACACCATACACTGTCGGAGCTTCATTTCGAATAAAAATTCTTCTCAATCTTCAATACAGCATTCATTTTGGAAATAACTTTTCAATATTGCTCAGCGTTGTTGCATCGTGAAACTATCAATTTTTATTACAGTCGAGGTTTGCCACTTCACATCTGTCAATATTTCAAGTGTGTCACTGTTGTTAATGTTGCAACAACACGCACTTCAAAAAAGAAAGCAACAATATTCAATACGTTTAAAACAAAGAAGTCATTTTCAATTACGATTTTCATTATCTGCCCCGAAGTTATTCACGAAATGAATTGTTAACTGACCCACATGAAATTGAAAAAAACTGACAAATTAATGTCACATCTCGGCTAGGTTCTTGCACTCATCTCGTGGATCAAATCAGTTATTTTTACTTAAGGACGAAACTATCGAAAAATTTACTAGAAAAATATTAGTAAGAAATCTATGATTTACTGCGATTTTTTTTTAAACTAGAAATTTCGTCTTAATGAGAAATTATTAATGGTTATAATCTCATGCAAAGGAATCATGGTCGTTGGTTATATTTTTTCAATGAAAACAAGTGGTAGTTTCCAAATTTGAATAGGACAATGATGCGTTACTGTTTTTGTACAAAAATTACGAAATCTAAGTCGTAATTCATTTTGAAAATCAACTGTCAAAATTTTCGTTGAAAAAAAGGATAGCAACCTTTACTCGAGAGTTACTGGAAAAAGAATCCCGATAAAATCGTTCTTATTAATTCATAACGTTCCATATCCCTTTCCAGCTTTCTATGCCTTAATGAAATGTACAAAAATAAAAACATTCTTGCTTTTCCAACTTGCCTAAAGTTTTTTTTTCAACGTTCGTTTACATCAACGTTTCGAAGATTTTCCTAAAAGCTGGAAAGTTAATGTCAATTTCAATAGAAATGTAAAACAATTCAAAGACTTTACGGCTATCCTTGAATAACATATGTAACTGCTTACCCTTACACATGGTGTTTAATGCAAACGATGCTATCTAAATGGAAATGAGTTTCGGTAGGAGAATAGTTGCATGAATATTGCTTTCCCGAAAAATCCATAATTCTGGAAAGAATTGTGAAAAATACCCTTAGCTGAATTTTGCAACGAATTGATTTGTTTGTTTTTTTCAAGCAGCTTCAAATAATTGAAATTCTGTTGGTAGATGTTCATTTGCCAAAATAATGAAATTTGAATTGAAAATGTTCCATTACCATTAAATGTCGCAGTAGTAAGATATTCGTCCTTTGAATTTGGATGTGTTTGTTAATGAGATACTTCAGACTGTTAAAATAAACAATTTTGAAGGGATGATTTTGTTTTCAAGTCTCTATTTGAAAATGTCAATTTATTAAATTCAAGGGGTTACAAGTAAAAATTGTGCTTTTCTTCAAGTCCTTTTTCTTTGAAGGTCTTTCCATTAGTTGCAGTGAAGATTTGATACGGCATCTCTTTCAATAGATCAATCGCTTCACTGTTGTCAATGTCATAATTTCACGCACTTGAAAAGAAATGTGTAAGGTAATAACACAGTAATCGTGTCTCTTGGAAGTTGTAGGATATCATATGAAATGACTAGGTTGTCCCTATCTGTGGCATACCGTTCTAGTCGTGCATCTTAAAAACTTTTTGCTATTTAAGAAAGATTGCTTCGATTGCAAATGCGAAATGCAAAACAAATTCAAAAATTTATTGAGCGAAACTAACGTTGTAATACACAATGTACTAAAAAGCTACTCAACCCCACAACTCCCTCCAACAGTTGGTGGAAAATATATTTCCTTAACCTCACAAAGATTCAAAGTCTTGAAAGTATGCCATCTTTTTAATTGTTTGACCTCCGTCAACTTTCGATCTGAATCGAATTTGAAATCAATGTCTTCGACAGTCAATTTAATCAGTCCGACGAGTTCCTCTAGAATATATCATATTAATATTTTTTTTCAGTATATCACAAGTTCTTTAACACAGTCCGAAAATCCAATTTAAAAATTGCCACATATCTTTATGTTTTAAGGTATAAGGAATTATCTAAAAGTGATTTTAGAGCTGTATATGTAGTTATGTACGTACGTTTGTGGCCATTTTTTCTGCGAAGGAAAAGTGCTATTGACTTCATGGGGAAGTATTATTCGAAGCGTATTAGCGATGTGACGAGATTGTGGCAAACTAAGGCTTGGTAGTTTTTTTTCATTCTGACAAGTTCAAGGTTTATTCTGTCACGCACGATATCTCACGAACGAAATGTAGCATTAAAGTCAAAAAAGTGTCTAATCGTTATAACGTTTGTATGATTCTATGAAATTTTCAATAAATGTATGTAGTCATCATTTAATTTAGTAAAAAATGGAGAAAATTAGATTAGTTTCCAAAAAAAAATTTTCCAAATTTTCACTTTAAGTAATTCATGCTTTAAAAAAACCTTAAAAACTATAATCAAATAAAAATCACAATATCTTCAATAACTGAAAAAATAGTAGAAAAACAATAAACAATTACTAGTCACAATGAATGAGACTTTGATAAGAATAATATAATCTGACTACATTTATTTTAATGACGTTGTGTGGTGTCATGTTATTAGCATTTGCATGATTTACTATGATTTCCAATAAATTTAGTGCATCTGTCTTTTTTAATAAAAATAAACTGCAGAAAAATTGGTTTTTTTTATCTGATTTCCACATTTTAGACTGAAAGTGCTTGAAACAATGAGATGCTTCAAAGAGATTTTATGAAATATCATAGTCTTTTTATACTTCAAATAATATTCATACGAAAACAATAAACGTTTATAATGAAAAAAGGGGATGTCACGATTAATATTAACTCATTCTACTTACTGGAGTGATTTATTATCATTATTATTATTTAGAGTATTATTTTTCCCCGTTATTATTATTATTGTTTATATTTACAGCTGCGGACATATAATAAGAAACATTTGTACTATACTAAGAAAAGCTACTTTGTCTATGAATCCTTCAATGTAACTCATTCCCCTTAGGTTAGTTTTTTTACCTGATTCAATGGCAATTGTGGGAGGTTAAGCGTTAGCTGATGCTACTGCTACGATGGTGCTGCTCTAAAAGAACGACAGGACATTAAAGTTTTGAAAAACCCAAAAAACAAGCTGCGAGGTGCGACCCTTGGGGTCCACACGGTCAACTTCCCAGTAATATCTACATAAACATCAACAACATTAAACACAATAATAATTTTGAAAATACTACTACTTTACAATGAGAGGTATTCATAGCAGTAACAGGAATGAGTTAATATGAATCATATCGTCTACGGGAGGGTCCATTGATTACGTAAGGTTTTTGGTCGATGAGGACAGATTGAATATTCACGCGGATCAATCGGTGGGGGCCTTTTTGGTCTTGAAGAATTTTGTATATACAGTCAAAAATATGTTCAAATGCATGTAAAAAGTAAAATGTATTACAAATGATGATGGTTATTGAAATCTTACGATAACTAAAGAATGAATCTACTAAAAACTACAGTTTTTTATTCGATGAGAGCTTTTCAAAGCATATGATCTTGCTAAGTATTGACTATAAAACATATCACCATTCAAAGCGTTGATTAACACAAATACAAATTTGATTGAATTTTGATGGTTTTCAAAATTTAAGCAGTTTTTTTAATTGAAAAACTGTAAAAACTATTAAAAATCTGCTTAAATTATGCAGATATTTTAAAGCTTTGATTGAATTTACAACAATTAATTTAGAATAAAAGATATAAAGTAATATCATTCGTATGAACCCTCTTTACATGGTAACTTTGACTGATTTTTTATTTTTAATTTAGTTTTTTGCATAATCATGGACGAAAATTTTGCTGGTTTCTCTTCAAAAACTGATGAAAATGTATAAATTTTATAAACTGGTATCAATATGCTGTGTAAATCAAGTTAAAAAAAAATTATGAAAAAAAACATAATTTTCCGCATTTTCTTCTATTAAATTAAAAAACGGATAAAACGAATTTTTATAATGTTAAAAACTTTACAAAGATGTTAATACACGTCAACTGACACCATAATGATGCAAATATTATATCTGGTTCGTGCAATATAGTGAATGATAAAAATGACCTTGAAAATCATGATGACTTTTAATGATTTTTTATTTTTAATTTAATTTTTTACGTAATCATGAGAAAAAGTTTTGATGCTGTTTCTGTTAACATTGTTCGGAGTATATAAATTTTATAAATATTGATTACTGGGACTTGAAAATAAAGTTAAAAATTTGATGTTTTTGAAAAAAAAACTCCAATTTTTTGCACTTTTTTTAAAAAATTTACAAAACCGCTCCAACGATTTTTTTTTAAAAATTTGATAGAATCACGACAATGTTAATACGCGTCGATTGACACCTTGATCAAGGAAATCGTATGTTTGGTTCGCGAGATATAGTACATGATAGGTTTGACCTTCAAGGGGTGAAAACCGCAAACCCCCCCGACCGAAGTGTCCCAAAAACTAATCAGCTCTTAAGATTGCAAAGACGCTTCGATTGACACCTTAACAAAGTCGATACGACTTTGTTTACGTGAGTTACGCTCTTTGAAAAAACTGTCCACGAACGCACACACGTACGTACGGACGTACGTACGTACACACACACACACACACATACATCTCCCTTTCTAAAAACACTTTATATATACTCTATAGACCTCAAAACGTAAAGATATGTTGAAAATTTCAATTTCGATTTTCGAGTCGATTACAAGAACTTCCCATATACTGGGAAGTTAAAAATTACAAAAACATATCAGTAACTTGTCGGGAAATCTTTCTGCTGCACAACCTCTTGTATGCGATTTGGCATTGTCGTTCTAAGTATCCTGCATCGCTACACATGTATAGATGCCCATACTTCTTTCACCGCTTCGAACAATGGGCCCATGTTTGTTAAATTTCTTACTGCTTGTTTAATGTCTCCCCACAAGTACTCGATCGGATTCCAGCCTTAAGCGGTGACGCTGTTGTCCTACACAAACATCCTTGTGTGTGTGGTCGTTGTTGTGCTGAAACTTCTATATAATAGGAAGATTCTCGTCAGTCCATGGCATCATGATGTTTTCTAAGGTGTCGATGTACCTTTCTTTAGTAAATATATCTTCTAAACGGTGTATTGGTCCAACACCAAACCACGAGAAAGATCTCCAAAACATTGATGGAGCCATCTCCGTGCTTAACAACAGTTGATGCGTAGAGATGTTCGATTTCTTTACTTCTTGGTCGTCTTACATATCTGCAGCCACTAGAGCCAATGCAATTTATTTTTGCTTCGTCGCTCCAAAAAATTTACACTCATTTTTTCAGGTTAAATGTTCCCGTGTGATGGCCTTTTTTCTCTTTCGAATAGTTGCCGCTACTAGGGGCTTCTTCCTGGCTATCATGCCATGAAATCTGGATTCCTCGAAAAGCTGGCGATGAATTTCGACGGCTGATATTATTGGGCTTCGTTTCGATGTACGGACAATTTGTCTATCCATACTATGACCTGCGTGTCGGGCTCTTTTAGCTCGGGGAATATCTTGGATAGTCCTGCGGCTTTCCACGTGTTTCACTACTCTATAAACCATTTTTGTGGAACAGTCTAGGGGGCGAGTAATTTTTCGATATTTCAAGCCTAACTAGAGGAGTGCAAATCTTAGCAACGAATGCAAATGGGTTTTTTCAAACTGATCATAACGAATTTGCATGACATCTGTTTCTAATTATGTGTATGCTCCAAGTGTTGTGTTATCTAGGACTTTATTGTTTTGTCGTCCTTATAAAGGCAGCATAGGCCACCTCTTTGCCTCTCTCGATTGTCAGGTAAAAAACAAAAACGAGGCGAATGCGTTATATCAAAGGATTCATTAACAAATTCAGTTTCTCTTAGTAAACTACAAGTGTTTCTAATTATATGTCCTTAGCTGTACAGTGAATAAGGTCATGATATGCTTAATATTGACTCATTACACTTACTGTAGTGATTTCGTATCATTGCTTTTATTAAGAGTACATATCATTATTTTCACTATTATTATTATTTTTAAAATTTATGTAGATATAACTAAGAATTTGTTCGTGTGGACCTCAAGGATCGCACCTCGCGCCTTCTTTATATTCCAATTTATTTTTATTTTAAATTTCTATCTACAAGTAAGGTATTCCTATTAAAAATCGTTGGAGGATTGCTGCAAGACTGTTTTATATTGACAGTATTTTTTAGTTCGAAATTACTATCTGATTTGGTAGTTACCAATTAGGGTTCCTTTGAACAATTTTAAGTTACGTTTACGATTTTTTCAAGATCATTCATGATAAGCAAAAAATGATGTTCATCTGAAGCTGCTTTGCAGTCAAATTTTTTTTCTTCTTTCTAAATAGGCCATCTTGCCGCATTTTCTTAGTAATTCTGAACGTACTTCGTCGATCCCGGAAGTTTTGCCAAGTTTTCAACGCATAGGGCTCCATGAAAATCATCTGAGTTATAAATGGGGGGGGGATGTCAATTTATATATTATGTACAATAAATATCGCTTCTGGTAGCATCGTCTAGGATGGTAAGCCATTACTACATGGCAAGTGATGCTCAAAATTGCTTAATTTGTTCTATTCCATAATTCTGCGTACATAGATTACTTCAAATCAATTACACGTTTTATATGACACCTGAAACATTCGATGCTTCCAATAGTGCTTCTAAAAATGTTACTTGCTAAAAAATATACTTCTTTCGTTTATAAATTAACGAAAACAAAATGATTTCAAGTGTTTCTCTTATAAAATTAAAATTTATCGAAGCTACGATAAAACATAATCACAACCAGACTAGACCCAATCGTTCATGCTCTATCAATAAATTTCTATTTTTACCCTAATTGCATGTAAAATCAGTTGTAAATTTTATAGTGATCATTACATATATAAATAATGTATGATTTTACTCATGACTATTTCATCCGATTCCCTGGAAAATAACAAAAACGTACGTGAATTTTAAATTTCTGTGAAATTTATATGTGAAATCTGTTTTACGCTAGCGAGTCAAAGAACATTAAACTGTTTGGCATTTGTGATGGTTTTTTCGCCTTTGATTTGATAAAAGCGATCTGAAATAGAAACAGATTGCTATAAATATACCCGAACTGGAGATAAAGCGTGTGGGCGATGTGCTAACAACAAATTCGGATACGTAGTTTCTAAGTTCGCAAAAATGGCGATCGGATTTCTCTTCGATATGAAAAATTCAAATTCATATTTATAAATTGAATTAAATTTTGGAAAATATAGTTTTAAGGGGTAACACTACTCTAGGATTTTCAAAAAATCGATTTTTTATTGGCTTAAATTGTATTTTAGGGTCATAAAAATGAGATGTCGGTAGTTTTATAGCGTGGAAAAATTTCTAAAGGGCTAACTGAGCTACTTTGCTGCACCGCGTCCCAGAGCCCCGCGCACGCTGTCGGTGAATCACGCGCCACTGGGCGCAGCTACTCCGGTATGCCTCTCAGGATAATAAGTAGTCTTCTTACCTACATCACGTGAGGTATTTATAGTTCCAAAGAAGGCCAATAGATGTCGCTCATAAGACGCTTATGTAGGGCAACTATAAAACCCACAAGCCTAGGTTTGAAACTGCCGTACCTACACTGCTCATCGGCTTCTGTCCAGTCCTTCCAGCGACGCCATCGCAGGCGCTAGTTTTGACCTTTGTTTTTCGAGCATTTAGTTTCTCAAATAGTTATAATAAAATACACATCTGTGTAAACTTTGTGTAATAACTATGCTTATGTTTTTGACTAAACTTTAAATGCGTTTTTCTCAAGCTTACCGGTAAGATTATTTTGGAACGGGTCCATGGATCCATTTGAAATTTTGACAGTAACTTTGAAATACCAAAATCTAGTGAAGTACGTAGGGATTTTTTGATTAATTCTTTATTCTCAATTTTATAAACAATATACGGCTAAATAATTTGCCAAAAATCGTTCAAAACAGCGCCATATTGTTAAAAATTAGTTTTAAGAAAATCTACATACTAGCTATTAGTATGCACTTCAAGAAAAAAATAAGTTTTTTGTTCTAGGAGCGACTGTTCGAGAGAAAAATTACCGGTAACTTTTTTAAAATGGATCACACAACAAGCGAATACGGGTTCCATTTTGGGAAGAAAAATTTTTTTTGTACTTTTTGAGTTATACAATACACTACCCTAAGCGGATTTGGTGATTTTTAATTTATTTACTTACGAAAAATAATGAAAAAAGGGAGTCTCTAGAGTAGTGTTACCCCTTAATAATGTTTTCGCAAAGGAAAAGGCTCAAGATTTATCCTTGAATCGACTATTTTTTCAAATTGTTTGATTCTATTCAGTTTAAACAATTTTAAATTATCCGTCTATTGATAGCTTTTTAATGTTGGCTTCACGCGAGAGTCGTAAAACTAAATTTTTATAAATAAAACCTGAAAAGTCATATACAAGTAAATATAGATCCCATGGAATAAATCATCGCTCAAGTCGATGATGAAAATACTATCTTCTTGGCATATGCAGTTACACAGTTGAAATGCGTCATATGTTACATAAAAAGAAGATATTTTTTACAATACCAGCTAAATAACATTGTAATTCAGCATGGTTTGAATCAATTTTCAACACTGTGAGCCATTTAGTGACCTCTCATAGCAGCTGTTACCAATAATGCATGCACACATATGAGGAGTGAATGGTTGGATCGAAACACAAGAAGGATTCCGAGTGCTTTTGCAAAAACATCAAATTATCTACTCAATTATGCATTAACTCAGCAAGTGTAAAAATTATATTGATAGCCGAATGATGTGTTTACCACAGAAGCTACACTTTTAAATGAAGAAGTTACCCGATTTGAATTAGGGACACGCAATCAAATGTCGCTAATCATCGCTATTTATGCAATCGATATTGATCCAAGCAACAGAGTATGCAATAAAATAGCTACGCAGTGTGAGTTCTTTCGACTGAAATTCAGATTCGTATGCGAAATAAATTATGCGTACATTATACGGTTTCTTGTGCTATAAAAACGTTTGAAAAGAACGCATGCACATAAGACATCCCTCCGATTCTATGTATTTGAGTTCAGGAATCATTAATAAAACATTTCAGCGAAATTTCTAGCGTAATTTTTATTCATTGAATATTTGAATGAATTGAATATTACAATATTTTGAACGGAGCCTAAATCTCTCTATGAAATTGAAAACAGTAATGTTCTATTGCGATTTAGTCAGTTCATTAGTCTATTCTAATTCAAGAATACTGACGAAAGTCAGGTTTTACGTAATATGCAAATTAATATTTGCTTACAATAAAGTATAATAATTTGTTTTAATATTATATTTTCCATCATCCTCAAATAAAAAGGAAGTAAAGGCGAATACACCTCTCCTGGAAAGACAAATCCCCAAAAAAATCTTAAAGAAAAGTCAGCCCAAAAATTATTCGAGCTACTTGGAGTGTCTGATCCAATTTCAACAATGATCCACTTACCTCCTTCGCTGGAGTAAAACTAAGTTTTCTAGCTGATTGTGAATTTGTCACAACTCGGGGTATCCTTCCTTGAACTATTCTTGCTTTTTCTAAAGTCAGGAAGCCTGGCAAGTAGTTTAAATCACGGAGAGCAGTCGCTTTTTTTAACAATTTTTACTTTGAATCTGCCTCACGGTAGATTGGTACTGTCGTCGGTGCATGGGAGGGTGGTATTTATCTACCCCAAAGCCCAGTTGGGCTAACCTCCAAGATAAATAACAGGTGAAATTCTGAACTTTTGGAAATTTACGACTTCATTTGCATGAAACTTAGATTATGTATATTTTAGTTATCCTCACTATTTTATTTCCAGAGCTTTGCGAAAAATTTGACTTTTTTGGTATCAAAACCCGCCTATCAACGATCTTGTCTTTTAAAAAATATATGTAAATCTTATGAAATTGAAAGGCATTTCTTTTAATCGGCTTTCTTCGCTTAGAGCAAACGTTCGCTTTTAAAAACACACTGAACACGCGTCACTGACCGTCCGCTTACATATCTCCAGCTATCCAAGTCTAGAAAATTTCACTGCACGTTATTTGAACGATAGACGCCGGCAGTGGTAACTTGTCTCGCATTGTTTTCAATTTTGCGCGTCAATTTCAATTTTGGAGATACAATTTTTTGTCTGGAGTTCGAGTTGATTTACTGCTCATTGCGCCTGATTTTAGATGAAGTTTATGAAAAGTTCTTCCATTCAAGCAAACATATAAACAGCTTTAACTAAACAACTTTTAATCATACGAATAACTTTAAGAGTCGAAATTAAACGAACGACTTTCAATTCAAAAACACCTTCTATATTATCCCCCTGCTTATATTTTTGCTTTAATTTCTGGTGAGAAGTTGAATTTAATTCTAAGAATTATACGATTATTACTTCCATTACTGGTTACTTGTTGTATTTTGGCTAGCTTGTGACGGTCAAACCGATGGATACATCCGCAGAAATTTGCCACGTTCACGAATGAAAGAAAATTAGTAAGAAAGCAACTTTTACTTTTGATAATTGAACAGCTTCTGGACGAAGACTTACGCCCTTGGCACAACATTTAGATCCCGTATCAAAACATTGTTTTCGCTCAGTTTGTGTTGGCCAATTTGGCGCCTTTTTCAAAATCGTATTCAGCTACGCCAATGAAGCCTTTTGTAACAAACGAATATTTTTAACTTCCCAGTATATGGGAAGTTTTTGTAATCGCCTCGAAAATTGAAATTTTCAACTTTTCTTCACGTTTTGAGGTCTATAGAGTATATATAAAGTGTTTTTTAGAAAGAAGTATGCATGTGTGTGTGTGTATGTACGTACGTACGTTCGTGCGTTCGCGGGCAGTTTTTCTACGAGCATAACTCACGTAAACAAAGTCGTATCGACTTCGTTGAGGTAACAATCGAAGCGTCTTTGCAATCTTAAGAGCTGATTAGTTTTTGGGACACTTCTGTCGGGGGGGTTTGCTGTTTTCACCCCTTGAAGGTCAACCATGTTATGCGCTATATCTCACGAACCAAACATGCGATTTTCATCATTAAGGTGTCAATCGACGGGTATTAAGATTTTTATGAATCTATCAAATTTTTAAAAAATCGTTGGATCCGTTTTTTAATTTTTTTAAAAAAAGTGCAAAAAATTAGGAATTTTTTCAAAAACACAAAATTTTTAACCTTATTTTCAAACCTAAGTAATCAATGTTTATATTATTTATATACTCCACATAGTTCTTGTAAAAAAATCAGCAAAATTTTTTTTCATGTTTACAAAAAAAATTAAATAAAAAATAAAAAATCATTAAACGTTCAAGGTCATTTACGTCATTCATTATATCTCGAGAACCAAATATAATCTTTCCATCATTAAGGTGTCAATCGACGCGTATCAACATCTTTATGATGTTTTTATATTTTAAAAAAATTGTCAAAGCGTTTTTTACGATTTATTAAATTTTTTTTAGAAAAGTAGTGTTTTTTTCATAAAAAAATCCATTTTTAACCTGATTTGCACATTGTAATAATAAATGTTTATAGAATTTATAAACTTTTATCAATTTTTGTAGAGAAACCAGCAAAAACTTTTCTCATGATTACAACCAAATTAATTTAAAAATAAAAAATCATTCAAAGTCACCATGTAAAAAGGGTTTATTCGAATCATTATACCTTAAATCTCTTATTCTAAAGACATTGTTGTATAGTCAATCAAAGTTTATTAATATTTGCAAAATTTGAGCAGATTTTCAATAGTCTTCACAGCACCATGTTTAACACCCCCTCCGATTGATCCGCGTGAATAATCAATCAAACCAATGCACCAAAATCGTTACGTAATCAATTGATGCTCCCGTAGATGTTACGATTAATATTAAATCATTCCAATAATTTTTATGAGAGGTGCATTTTTATTATTTGAAGTAGTATTATTTTCATAACTTTTATTGTGTTTAATATTTTTAATATCTATGTAGATATTACTGGGAAGTTGACCGTGTGGACCTCATGGGTCGCACCTCACGGCTTGTTGTTTTTGTTTCGGCCTCTTTTTCTGTCAAAAAAAATCTCCAACTTCCCGTGAATTGAAAAAATCGGTCCGGCCGAAGCTCTTGTGTTTCGCTAATCTACTTGCGTTTTCTATGTCAATGTCCAGACTCTTCCTGGAGAAGAATTGAAACTCTAAGCTCTTTCTTTCTGGAAAGCCTCAAGGTAGTATCTTCTGTTGATCGTAGCCAGCTTCATAAAAGAATCTAATTGGTTCGCAGTATCCATAAGGTAGGATTTTTAGTGACGTCCCTTTATGAAATCACAATGGACCTATTGGGGGTGTAAGTAAAACATTTCGGAACAAAAAGATTGTCAGCTACTTAACCCTTTGCATTTTGTGTGAATCGGCATTGAAATATCTCGCATAATCCGACAGTTGGATTCATCCACGTTTACAAATGTGTTTTGAAAACGAATACCAGTGCAATTCTTTCGCTTAATGTATATATTAGAATTCTAACCTGAAAAACAAAAATAGAAATCCATAAATAAAGTTTATAAATCAGCGCTGAGGTTTGAATCTTGGCTACTATGATTGGGAGATAGGCGCTCGATTCTAAACGTGTCGCAATTGCGACGAACCTAAAATCATGTTTAATTATAAAAATTAGTTTGAAAATATCACGGTGAATCACGATCCGACCGGGGAACTACATGTCAACGTTCCATATGAAACAGGCGCTAGAAAAGTGCTGAGAACAAAATATTGGTGTGCATCATGTCTTCCAGCAAGCAATCGGTAGTAAAAATCGGGATAAAGTATGTGTACAAAATAATAATTAATTTTTGAATATCTGTGAAACTAGTCGGGATGATCAAACCAACGATGACCGATCAGAGTTCAAAACAGCTTCAAACCGACTTGGGGTTAAAATAGGCTGATGACTTCGCTTCCAAGGCATATAGACTAAACATGTTAAACCCATCCGCAGTTTGCATCCTATTTCGCTTGGACTTTTGAAACATGTGACGTCATTGATGGCATAACATGTGGGTTGCCAAATTAAGCATCCGAAGTCGGCACATCTGGCAAGGCATTTGAATCGGTCTTTTCTAAAACGCCACATGTTCCAATAAGCGAATTCTCAGAAAACTCAGATTAATGTGGACTGTAATGAATATTTAAACTTAGGACACATGCAAATATTCTCTAAAGAAAGTTTAAAATGTTGTAGCGTTGCACAAACAAACAAAAAACATTAAAAATTCAAATGCAGAATTGTTTTAAACATTCCACTTTCCAAATAATTTTATTTTCTATTTTTAAACATTCTTTCATTCTGCTTAGCATCCACGTCACCTATCTTTTCCTTCTCAATACTTGTCACTTCCAGCAGGAAAATCACATCTTGTTTTCCGCAAAGTGTTGCTGAATTCCTACTGGGCACTTTATCGGGGTTTTCTAAATCGCCTGATGTCATTGCAACTTCGTAAGAGATTAGCTTGTTGTCTATATATCTTGCTTCGTCCCCATGTTCTTCTAGTTGACCCTTGAGATTATCATCACAATATCACCGATGAAATAATCAGGAACGTTAGTTTTGAAGTGTATCCCTATAGTAGTGTACGCTGACGACATCAATATCATTGGGCAATCAATTTCTCGTCCTGAAGAAGTGTTTATGAACCTTGAGTCAGCTTCCAAGGAAGGCAATCAAAACAAAACGAAATACAAGACCCAAACATGACGATGGACAACTATAGGTTAGAAAATGTCGATTTATCTGTATTCACCCCCGCCAAACACGGCAATAAAAAGGACAAGATTCCACGTCTTATTAATTAGATCAATTAAGAGTACGTTCAGTTATCCCAACGCTTATATCCGACAAATTGCTACGAAAAATGGCTTGCGGATTCACAAACCGATCCTCCGTCTGTTATTAGTGTACGGATGTGAAACGTGATATCCTTGAGCGCCACATTCCAAGGCATATCCGCGGGTCCGTAAAGAGCGAAACAGCCTGGTGCTTCTATTATGTCCATGAGTTGCATGTACTTTTTGGCGAACCAGCTTTATTGATCTTGGTGATGCTGCGCAGATTTCAGAAATCTGATTATATGAAGCTTATAAATGTTGGCCAGGCACACCAGTGAATGCCAGCCTACTGACAGCAACCCCTAAGCGAATCATATGTCCAAATGCTGGGATGATTCATTCAACGCAGAAAGTAAATTGCTTTTAACATTCGCAAACTAGAAGACTCTATCGTTAGATCAAAACTGCTGGATCCAATGTCTTAAGATACCAAAACTCAATGTGGTCTGGTACCTCATCCATGATTTTTGCCGTCTCAAAGCTATATAGTTAATATATGTTTCATACAAGCATAGTTCCAAATAAAGATCATCCTTTTCACGAATCTTTTTCAGAGTTTTCCCCATCCCAAATTATTCACAATTTTCATTAGATGCTGCTTCATTAGATAATGCCCTTCAAATATTTCATTGCAAGTGCGGGCTTGCCTTTTCTACACCATTTTTTTGTCAGAAATTCCCTCAGGTTTGCTTGTTTTTTCAGTATCTAATAACTACACGGTGTGTACCATAAGTTTTAAGACTGTGGCTATAAAATCGCTACTACTAGCGCTATCTTCATGAAATTGAATCTTTTATTATGAGTGGCGCTAGTTTGTGTTTCGCATACGATCGGGAAACGAAACGCCAAAGCACAGAATTGGCCAGAAAAAATTCGCCGCGTCCAAAAAAAGTAGCGTTTTAAAAAATCAAAAATTAGTACAATCTTGATTATTTTTAAGGCTCGAAAGACATCGTCCAAAAAGATTTTTTTCCTCAAGATACTACTGTGAATGCTTCATTTTACTCTACCAACAAGTGTTAGATCGCCTTTGCAAAAGAATTGCGCGTGTTAGATCTGAGTTGTGGTGAGATCGCTCTTTTTTATCTTGCGCGATTATGCACCAGTGCACACTGGGGCGATTGGCGTTCAATTTTTGGCCAAAAAATGATTCCTGTGTTCACGCACCCACCGTACTCGCCTCATTTGAGTTCACTGACTACCAGGCGGATCAAAAAGTTTGGAATAATCCTAACAGAAGGCGTTAGTATGTAGTGTTCTGAACCATTAAACACCAACTTCATCCCTCATTAGACGTCTCTCAAAATTTCAGCCATTTTTGTTTACGCATTTACAAGTTACAGCAGTGAAAAGCAACCAATTTCTGTGTTTTCTTTTAAAATGGAAAAACATGAGTTTCGTGTTCTGATCAAACACTATTATTTACGCAAGAAAACAATAACCGAGACCAAAGCGAAGCTAGATAAGTATTATCCGGACTCTGCACCGTCGATGAAGATGGTTCAAAAGTGGTTTTCTGACTTTCGTTGTGGCCGTACCAGCACCGATGACGCAGAACGATCTGGACGCCCAAAAGACGTTAGTTCTCCAGAAAACGTCGAAAAAATTCATGATATCATGTTGAACGACCCAAAAATAAAATTGAGGGAGTTAGCTGAGACCACAAAGATGTCGTATGGCAGTGTGTTCAATGTCATACATGATATTTTGGGTATGAAGAAGCTCTGCGCGCGATGGGTGCCGCGTTTGCTCACAGTGGATCAAAAACGAATTCGTGTTACGATTTCCCAGCAGAATTTGGCAATGTTTACGCAAAATCCAACGGAGTTTTTGCGCCGATTCATAACCATGGATGAAACATGGATTCATTTCTACACACCCGAGTCCAAGCAACAGTCAAAACAGTGGGTTTCTCCGTGTGAAAGTGCTCCGAAGCGTCCAAAAACGCAACAATGGGTCGGAAAGGTTATGGCCTCCGTATTTTGGGATGCGGCAGGAATAATATTCATCGACTATCTCGAAAAAGGTAAAACCATTACTGGCGCGTATTATTCTTCATTATTGGATCGCTTGGTAATTGAAATCGCAGAAAAACGGCCGCATTTGAAGAAGAAAAAAATTCTCTATCACCACGATAATGCGCCTGCTCATTCATCGTTAGTTGCGCAAGCAAAATTGCACCAATTCAACTGCTTCCTCAGCCACCGTATTCGCCAGGCCTGGCTCCCAGTGACTTCTACCTCTTTCCAAACCTGAAAAGATGGCTCACCGGTAAGCGATTTTATTCAAATGAGGAACTCATTGCTGAAACTGAGGCCTATTTTGGAGAGCTTCGGAAAGACTACTTTTCGGACGGGATAAAAAAGTTAGAAAATCGTTGGACTCGCTGTATAGACTTAAAAGGAATGTACGTTGAAAAATAAAATCGAAATTGGCAAAAAAAATGTTTTCTTCTGTCACTTATTCCAAACTTCTTGATCCACCTAGTATTTCCTGTTTGCCAAATTAAAGATGGACTTGAAAGGGAAACGATTTTGCGTCGGGAGACGAGACAGTGAAATTGAACAGTATTTCAAAAGAGGAGTTTTCGAAAGGCATGAAAAGGTTAAAAGATCGTGCCATCATGTGTATTACTTCTAATGGAGACTATTTTGTATTTGTTGAAACAATTTTATTTTTATAATTTGTTTGCGTCTTTTATAGTCGCAGGCTTAAAACTTGTGGGACACACTGTGTATATCTAATTTAACTCGTGAACACCACCAACTGCTTCGCGTCAATAGTCCAAGCCATTTTATGTTGTTACGAATAAAGATTGTTTATGCTTCAAACTGATATAAAGATCACAATTGAATCCGAGCTAAAATTGACTTTACTATGAGCATTTCGCACTATCTTCGTTAATAATCGCAAAATATAAATTAAATTTATTAAATCTTCATTTACTTCCATTTGCAGGATTCTGTTCCGTACTCTTAATCATCAATATGATTATACATACGACTGGACAATGCTTAAACAAAAAACCCAACCAGGTACGGCGAATGCAGCTATAACACAAGGAACAGCTGAAAATCGTGATCGCGAACGAGATCGAGAGAAAGAGAAACAGCAAAGTGGTACTGAATTGAAATGAAATTCTTAATTCTAATTTTTTTAAATTAAAACTTATTGAAAATCATTTGAACAAGAACAAGCCTCTCCCCTTTTTTCTTTTTCTCCTTCCCCCACCCCTTTATCAATGATAAGAAATATAACAAAAACGTCAAATAAGAAAACAGAATATAAAAAGAATAATAAAATTAAATGAAAAAAAAACAATGGATAGTATGTATAAATATTAAACAAAAAATAAGAACGAAAAATATGAGATAATAAAGAAAGAAGGAGGACGTTATAACACATAAAAAGGGTATAAAGAAATGAAGTGTGAAAATATGTACTGTATATTGTTCAAAATATCTTGTTCATCAGCAAAATGAAAATAGTAAAACAAACTCTTCAATAAATCACATCTTGAGGCGTGAGAGATTTCTTGTAAAGGACACAATTCATAGGAGCTTGGTAAAGTCATGTGCGCGCAGGAGCGCAAAAGAGTTGATTGTCTGCATACATTGAATTTTGGTGAACATACACTCTGTATGTGCTACATCGTGCATAATACTTAATCGATGAATGCCTAATCATCTTGTGACATTCATAGTCCTTGGCCCGAACACACACAAATAAATTTAATTGAACTGCAGCGTATTTTGCCGGGTGTCATTCAAAGCGGCTATAACCCTAATTTAAATTTGATCTCTTACTCTTTAAATTCGTATAGCCTGCCGGACAAAATATGCGAAAAAGTTCATTAAATGAATTTTATGGTGTGTCCTTTGCAGATTTTTTGTTCATTTTAAGCTCATTTCTGCATTAATTTTCAACATTATATATATACCACATAATATTAACAAAATAATTATAAAATAGGTGATAATTTAAATCAATATCATAATAAAAACATAATATTGAACGATCTTTGATGAACTTATTATATTTTCAATGAATCTTTCAGAACTAAACATGCTTAATGGTTAAAATTCAAAGAAAAAGAAAACTTGAGCAAACAAAATAGGATTAAACAATTAATAATGTAACAGTTTTCATTATCAATAATTGATTCTTTATTATTTTTTGCTTACTTCTAAGATGCGACCTTAAATCTAGCAGATAACTTAGTAACGTAGCAAGCTCGTAAGAAATATGATTCAAAACTTCCAATTGTTGATTTTAAATAGTCTCGGGGAATTCGTTCAAGTCGAAACTTTAAACTCCCAAAAAATTTAAAATCCTCGAATGGAAGAAAAATCGAAAACCTTGAAAGGGTTTGAAAATGTTTTTAAAAACAACCAATACAATTTTTATAGGCTAAAATAATGAAGAAGGGGAAGAAAATGATATAAATATATAATTAAAGAAACAAAAACAAAACATAAATTATTGTTAAGTGATTAAGCACGAATACTAAAACAAAACAACTATGCTACGATATAATCTGGAAAATATGACAAACAAACAAAACAAACTACTGAATTAATTATATTTACGCAAAATTCTTGTAAGGAATCCTCTATGAGCAGTGATTCCGATTCAAATTGAGAAGTTATTTAAACAACAGAAAAATCAACAATTTTGATGTCAACATTAGTTATTCGATTGAAATTTAATGTTTTCGTATTTTATTTTAACGGATGCGTAAGAGTACGGAGAATTTGTTAAAAATGCCGATTACAAAAAGAAAAAATCGATAAATTAGTATGAAAATGCACTGTGAAGCAATCTTAATTCGATGAGTCGCACATCGATTTGCGTTCTACGGTCTTCTGTAGAAGACGATAACTACACCAACAACAGCAGCAGCAGAGATACCTAGCAACGTGATAGACATGATGAAAATTTGAATGATTTGCAAAGATTTTTTTGAGAGAAAGAGATATGCGAAGAAATTAGCGTTTAAAAAATTGCAACTTATTTTTATGATTTAAAATATATCTATATGAAATCTATGCGATGGGTGTTTCTATTAATTTTTAATGTTACAGATCAACCGCACATTACTGTATGCGAGACGCGGTCAGTTTTAAGCTAATTTTTCCAATTTCGAAAAGAAATATTCAAAAGGCACATCAGTAATGTTGAAAGTTTTATCAACTAGAAACTGGACGTGTTATTTTCTATTAATTTCTCTGACGGATCACATTGAAGGTAGAGCTTCAACCAAAATTGAATGAGAAAGTATTTTCAGAAAATTGTATGGTTATTAGTAGCAGGTAAGTTTTGTTTTGAAGTTTGTAGCCAACAATCTAAAAGCAGCTAAAAACGTGTCCGTGCTCTTTGTATACCTAGCATTTAGTTTGTAGGAAAGAAAATAAGGTAAGATGAGGTATTAAATTTCATAATGGACCGGAAAATTTACAAGGGAAATTGAATTGGTATGAGTTTCCTTAGCGGAGTAGAATTTTCTGGAACGACTAGTTTTTCGAAATCTAGTACAGTAGAACCTCGATAATCGGAACTAATTGGGACCGGGGGTGGTTCGGACTATCAAATCGTTCGGATTACCAAACAAAGTGCTTTCCAGGCATAGTATGTAGCATTCCAAAAATGAGCACTGACATACTACAGTACTTGGCCAATGAATTATACTCATACCAATCATTAGCATATTAGCCTTAAAATTTTTCAGTTGACAATAATATACAGCATGTTTTTTTTAGTTTTTATTGAATATTCTTCAATTCATTTAATGTAGTTTTTAAAGAAAAGGACATTCAAATATAAATAAAAATTAGTATTTCGTCCAACTACCTCGATTTTTTACTAAATCTCTTACACGAGTTTCCATACTTTTTATGTTATTTTCTGCAGTGTTTTTTAATTAGATCATCATGAAACCATACTTCTTAAATAGAATTAATTAATTCTGCTTTATTGCGATAACTTTTTTTGAAGCCTGTTTTTTTAATACTGCCCATACATTCTCGATGGGATTCATGTCCGGTGAATTCCTTGGCCAAGGTAAAACCTTAATATTATTTTCACTTTGTAATTTTTTCACGCATTTAACAGTGTGGCAGGGTGCGCCGTCCTGCATAAATATATATTGGTCCTTTTCTTCGAACCAATTTGCCACTTGAGGAAGAAAAACATCCTTTAGAACTCTCAGATACTGGTCGGAGTTCATGTTACCTTCGACAAAATATATATATAATAATATATAATATATATAATATAAATACACCCCATATCATGACTGCTATTGGGTGCTTTACCCTTTGCTCAACACATTGAGGCAACAGTCTTTCACCTGGTCTCCTTACATAAATTGCTTGCTCTTCAGTCACTTCGATTCGGCATTCATCAGAGAAGCAAACCTGTGAGATGTTTCAATCACAAATATTTAATATCCTTTAGTTAAAAAAAAATATGCTTACATTTTCCCAGTCAGATGTTGAGAAGTGTTTATGCGTTTTTGCCCAAGCCAGTCTTTTCTTTATCATTGTAGGAGTTAAATTCGGTTTTTTGGTTATCCTCCTGCAGTCCAAATGCGCTTCTTTCATCCGACGTCTTAGAGTGCGCTCTGAAATTTCAACGCCCTGTTCCGAAACCATTTTATGGACCACTTTTATTGGACTCTTTCTGTTCCTTTCAACAATTGAAACAACCTTCCTGTCAGTTCGTGGTGTTGTTTTTCGTACACTTTTGCAATGCTCCCTCTTGTCCAATCGAATATCTACTCCCTTTTCTACCATTTGTTTTATTTTTTTTACTGACGATTGTGAAATATTGCACATTTCAGCAATTTTCCGTTGCGAAAAAGTCTTTTTCTTTAATAAATTTGCCACGATTCCTTTTGTGTCACTAGAAATGTCCTTTTTTCCCCATTATGACCGAATTTTTACTACTACACACTAAGCACTGTTAAAAAAATATTACTTTCAAGTTTTTACCAAAATATCCGTTAAAATCCTATTCTTACACTGTCTTCACTCACAAGAACCATTTAAATGTTAAAAGGACCTTTTAACACTCGCTTATATACAGAACGGAAATTTTAAAATGTCCATAAAATAAGAGTGCCTGCAAATTTTTCTAGAATAATATGAATTAAGATAATAAAAACAAGTTAATAAATGCATAGAAAAACAGCCAGGGTATTTACTGCTCTTAAAATATGGAAATACCCACGAGGGACTTGTACCTGTGGTCATTATTGTTTCATTTCGAAGAAAAATACTTTGAGTATAATTCATTGGCCATGTACTGTAGTTCCCATAAAATAAGAAGCACGTTGTATTGTTAAAGGTAAATAATTTGTTTTATGAAATACTACTGTGCTACAGTAAGGTAACTATATTTTATGTAATGTATTGCACATGAATTTCGTAATATTTTACATAGTATACAATCTTATACACACACAGAAAGTACAGTACTGTACACACACAAAAATTATACTGTACAGAAAGATAAAAAATTAAAGGAAACAAAAAACTAAACATTTGGAAAATAGTCACTCCTTTTTTTCTGAACTAAGGTTGACGAACGTTTTTGGCTGCTAAATCACGAATTTTCTTTAACGTGATCAACTGAAATAAACAGCATTCAGGTTGTTTTTCGTACCAGTTCATTGCCGTTTCAAGAGCACTGAACGCATCGGCATGGGATGCGACCGAATCAAAATAGCGTCTTCATCATCACTGCTGTCTTCTGATTCGCTGACATCCGTCACAAGAGACAGGATCTCGTTTTCATTGTAGATTTGGTAACCATGCTCATTAATATCACTGTTGAGCCACTCTGTTGCATCAGCCAGGTCACACTCTTCAAAGCCAGGAATTACATTGCAAAGATCGGCGATTTCTTCAAGAAGCTCAGGTTCAGGTCCCCCGTTATTTTCGTCCTCATTGGTAGCTGGCCTCGGCCAAAGTTTGTTCGAAGCTTTCATTAGATTTCCCTCAGTTCGACTTTTCCAGGAATCCTCCAACATGTACCAGCAGTCTTTAAGGTTTAATTTTTTTGTAAACTCAATCACACTTTTTTCATTTCGATCTGCTAGAAGTAGCCGACGAAGCACTTCTTTCCTGTAAATCTTTTTCATTTTGGCAATTACGCCCTGATCCATTGGCTGGAGGAGGGTTGTCACATTTGGTGGGAGAAACGACAGTAAAGTTGTTGTCAATGCTGTTCAAGCGGTCAATAACAGGATGTGTGGGGGCATTGTCAATAATCAACATAACTTTTCCAGTTTTCCGCTGGCTGTCTCTGAATTTCTTAACCTCTGGTATGAAAGTGTTAGAGTACTAATCAAGAAAAATATCGGACGTCATCCATGAACTCTTTTGTGCCTTATAAATGACAGGAAGGCATGTCACATTCTTAAAGCAACGAGGTTTTTTGCTTTTACCAATCACCAGTAAAGGAAGAGAATGAGTGCCGCTTGCATTGGCACAAACCATAGCTGTCACTCTGTCTTTGCTCACTTTGTAGCCAGGAGCACGAGTTTCATTACGTAATGCAATAGATTTTCTCGGCAAGGAGCGCCAATTTATCCCAGTTTCGTCAGCGTTATAAACATCATTCCTTGACAATTGCTTATCAAGGGTAATGTTTTCAAAAGTTTTTAGAAACGATTCTGCAGCAGCAGAATCACCAGATAGCATTTCCCCTTGAACATCGAGCTGTCTTATTCCGTGCCGTTGTTTGAAGTTAGCCAACCACCCACTGCTGGCCTTGAAATCAGGACTCCCATTAAGTTGTTTATTAAAAGGTAGAGCCTTTTCACAAAGAAGCGGGCCTGATATTGGTTCACCTAAGCTCTTTCTTTGTGTAAACCATAAATATAAGGCATCCTCAAGAACCATATTAAATTTTAATGTTTTTCTATTTTTAGGTCCCTCATTGCTATCTTGTTGGGATGCATATTTGAAGATAGCATCTTGTTTATACTTTATGTCCGTAATTGTAGACTTACCGACACCAAACTCTCGGGCTAATGCTGCTCCGCTTTCACCTTTCTTAAGTCTTTCCAGGATTTGAAGTTTAACCTCTATGTTCAGTGTCTTGAGTTTTCTTTTAAACGACACTTGTGAAGCCATTTTATTTGAAATTACAGTACACAAATAATGTTAAACTGTTCATTAAACAGTGAATTTCACTTGTGCTTTAAGGAGCTCATATGTTAATTGGTACTTTAGGTGTACAAAAATATTTTTTTTAGGTTTTTTTACTGTTGTTTTACCCATAACAATTTTTTAAAAAAAAAAACATCAAAAAATGACGGCGGACGTGATTTCAGGTGACTGGATCAACTGAAGGAAAAAACAAAACGCCAAATTAATTTTTGTTTAAGTGTCTATGGCAGGTACCGGAATGATTTCTTCTCATTAAAAAATAACAAAATGGTGGCCACTTTAAAAAAAAACAATTTTTAAGGGTGGAAAATAGAGTTGGTTGGTTGGTTGGTTGTGGCAGCCCCTTTTTATCCAAAGGTAGCTCACTTAGGCCACGAGAGGCCCATTGTGATACCACAGAATATAATGGCGGCACTAGAACCTGCGGGATGACGAGAACCATCCAGATTCTCGAATAAAGCCGGCTATGCAGCCAATGTCCAAATCAGCTACTTTCGTGAGGTTGTCTAGGAAGGGTGTGCTCAAGGTTTGCATGCGCTTCCTGGACAGCGCCGGACATTCGCACAGAAAGTGTTTAATGGTTTCTTCCTCTTCCTCTGATCTGCAACTTCGGCAGAAATCATTGAAAGGGACACCCAATATTTCTGCGTGTCTGCCTATCAGACAGTGTCCCGTCAGTACGGAAACGACGGAACTCAGGGTTTCACGGCTTATATTCAGGAGCCACTTGGTGCGTTTCGAGCACAGTGCGTGCCAAGTTTGCCTGGTTGTGCTACAACTTTCTTCGAGCAGCCAGGCCCTATTCGCAGCCTCCACGTAGTGCTGCTTAAGTCCTAGCTTTATGGAAGCTAGAGGTTGGCTGACTTCGGGGGTAAGTGTATATTCCTGAAGCTCGGTGCCAACTCTCGCTAAGGCATCTGCTTCGCAGTTTCCAGGTATATCACTATGCCCCGGCACCCAGCAAAGAATCACTTCATAGTGAAGCGACATCACGTTCAGTTATGAGCGGCATTCCATAGCAATTTTAGATGAAGTATGCACACTAGATAATGATTGGATAGCAGCTTGACTGTCAGAAAAGATGTTTAAATTTCTTATGGAAATTTTCTGACTTCTCAGCCAGTCAACTGCCTTATAAATCGCAATGACCTCTGCCTGAAAGACGCTGCAGTGGTCTGGTAATCGGAAGGATAGTTTCAGGCCTAGCTGTTCTGAGAACACGCCACAGCCAACCTTTCCATCCATTTTTGATCCATCATTGTAGATGTCGACCGATTCCTGTATCCCATCTCTTTCTGTGGTCCAGTCCTCCCTACTCGGGATGACTGACCTGAAACCATGGTGAAAACAGGGAATCGGAGATGCAAGGTCCACTTTCCCTGACGTTGGCCCATCTCTCCGTAGTATTGTGGAGTGACCAAAGTTCTCCTCATGCCAGAATCGCAGAGCT
The DNA here is from genome assembly GCA_963942545.1 of Oxycera nigricornis. Classification (NCBI taxonomy): domain Eukaryota; kingdom Metazoa; phylum Arthropoda; class Insecta; order Diptera; family Stratiomyidae; genus Oxycera; species Oxycera nigricornis. The sequence continues at coordinate 45,036,188 of OZ012660.1, read as the reverse complement.
TTTAATCGAACAGCAGTGCACTTGGCCTGCTGTCTCGTGAGTAGCTCTGTCGGAAGCCAATTTAATAGCATAAATAATGCCTTTGTCGGGGTAGTCCGTAGAGCCCCGGTGATTGCAATAGCCGCACTCCTTCTGACCTTGTTTAGCAGGTTTACATTTGATGCTTTCGCCATAGCAGGCCACCAAATAACTGCGCCGTACAGAAGAATTGGTTCCACTATCGCCGTATAGAGCCATGATACGATTTTGGGTTTCAATCCCCACTTTTTCCCAATAGCTCGTTTGCAGCAGTAGATTGCGCATGCAGCGTTGCGTGCTCTTTCTGCTGTGTTCGCTTTCCATGTGAGTTTAGAGTCCAGAATTAGACCTAAATATTTGACCTGATGAGATGGGTTGAGACTTATCTCCTCAAATTTAGGTGGGACAAATCGTGGAGTTTTGTACCTTCTTGTGAAGAGCATAAATTCTGTCTTTTGCGGGTTAATCTTTAGACCACACTCTTTGCTCCATTTGGTAAGAATACCTAGGGCAAAGTTTAGTCTTTCCGATAGGATGTTAACAAATTTTCCCGATATAGCTATTGCAACATCGTCGGCATAAGCTACGACTTTGCAGCCAGTCGCTTCTATTTTTGACAGGAGTTCATCCACCACTAGGTTCCACAGAAGGGGTGATAGCACCCCACCTTGTGGTGTGCTTTTGCAAACCCTCCTTCGTAAGGTACTGTTTCCTAGCGTGGAGTTGATGTTCATGCTGCTAAGCAGTTGACCGATGAACCCTATCAGGTTGTCATCGGCATTGCTTTCCTATGGCTGATCTTGTTGAAAGCACCTTCTATGTCTAAAAAAACTGCTTGCGTGTATTCTTTGACGCTTAGCGATTTTTCGATGTAGCTGGTGAGCGAGTGAAGAGCTGTTTCAACCGATCTCCCTTTTGTGTATGCGTGCTGCGCATTAGAGAGTGGTTTCAGAATAGCTAGGATCTCTATCAGTCGCTCCAGATTTTTTAACAGAAAAGAGGTGAGACTGATAGGTCTGTAATCCTCAGGTGAGGAGTGGGATGTTTTACCCGCTTTAGGTATGAAATCTATTTTTGCTTCTCTCCACTGCTGTGGAATGTAAGCCATCCGCACACATGCTTTGAAAATGGCGTTCAGACATGGCAGTGCTATATTGATACCCTGCTGGATCTCAATAGGTGAGATGTTATCCATGCCAGGGGATTTGAAGGATTGAAATGAGCTGATTGCCCAGCGTAGGAGCCTGTCATTTACAGGCACAGTAGTTGGCATACAATCCGGGAGCGTGTGTGGATCCGCTTTGTCAGCCACATCCTCACTACCCGGCAAGTGCGTATCCACGCAAACGGACTCTCAGAGCTGGATTTCGTCCAGATTCCATTTGCGTCCTTAACGGACCCTAAAAATGAGGGGGAGCTCGTCATGACTTTTCGCAGGCGACTGACATCCTTGGAGTGTTCTATTTCTGCACAGAAGCTTCTCCAAGAGGTGCGTTTAGCCTTTCTGATAGAGGATTTGAACTCCTTCAGTTTTGTTTTATAAGAAGACCAGTCATTAGATTCTTTAGCCCGATTGAAGGACTTCCTACATTCCTTCCGCAGCTCCGCAATGTCACTATTCCACCATGGGGGTTTGTACTTCCCTCTAGGCTTCGTTGGACTACATGCAGACCTTGCTGCGTCATTGAAGGCCAATGTATGGAAAATAGAGTGAAAACCCTAAAATTTGATACCGATCATAATGATTCCGCTACCAGCTATAGCCATATATGTGTACAACAACATATTAAAAAAAATTAAATCATGTCCACCGGGAAACTCATGTCCTTCATGCAGGAAACACGTTTGTTTTAAACATTCCACCTTCATTATCATTTAATTTTCAATTGTCACCTAATCGCATGCTGCATCATTCACATCACTTAAATATCTTTTCCTTCCAATCTATCATGTATTCGCAAAGTGCTGCTGAAATTCCTACTGGGCAAGATATTCAGCTGTGTCGTCAGGTGCTCTGGGAAGTATCCCAGAGCACCTGACGACACCGCAGCCTTCGGAAGAGATTACCTGATTGTCTATATTCCTTCAAATTAAACATTAAAAGACCCTTAACAAATAGTAAGCACTAGCAAAAAAAATTTTGATAAATCATATCAACTTGAAACAAGTTTCGCAATGTTGTGCCCAATCATTGTAATGCACTTATGATGTAAATGTAAACAAATGAATACATACATATATGTAGCGCGCCATTTCACAACAGTGCCACTTTCCCGGGAATTTCACAATCAACGGAAATCGAAGAGCTTACTAGCGTGCTTCACTTATTTTGGGCTAAGCACATTAGTATGTATCTTAGGTATCTCTAAAAGTAAGTACATTTATTTCTTCTATCCATATGGGAAGAAAACAATCTTATTTCATGTTTTTTTGTTATACAATTCGATTGCCTGCTTGCTTGTTAAATTCGGAATATTGCAAAGTTGCCGTAGTAAATACACTTGCATGCTTTCCAGCTCAAGCGTGCGAATAGAGAATAGTGCGTGTTGGGTGCGTCATCGTAAATCAGTCGTTTATTTTGAATGTAATGAACATATTCACATGCACATGTGTGTCTAGCATTATCGCATTTAGGCATTAGTTTGTTCTGGTCGAAATTCGCATGGTGCTTTGCCCGCATCTTGTTTACGTCTAGCAGCAATACTTCCAATGAAAAGCCGCATTTGCGTAATGGCTTATAGTGTAATCCGTTTTCTACGCTCCCATGAAAAATATTTATTATATGAATATAAATCTTGTATTATTATCAAAGTTGCTATGATGAGTTTGTTTACTACCGCAAGAAAAAACTATGGGTTTCGTGGCGGTTACATTCAGAATTGTATATTTTTCGAATAAATTCAATTGTAAAGTTATGCAGGACATCTACAAATTAAACTTACACAAATTTGCTATTTTTTCTTGGTTGGTTGGTTGGTTGTAGTGGCAGCCCCTTTTATTCAAAGGTGGCTCACTTAGGTCACGAGAGGCCCATTGTGATACCACAGAAGATAAGGGCGGCACTAGAACCTGCGGGATGACGAGAACCATTTAGATTCTCGTATGAAGCCGGCTATGCAGCTAATATTTAAATCAGCTACTTCTGTGAGGCTGTCCAGGAAAGGTGAGCCTAGAGTTTGCATGCGTTTCCTGGATAGTGCTGGGCATTCGCACAGAAAATGTTGGATTGTTTTTTCCTCACCTTTCGATCTGCAACTTCAACAAAAATCGTTGAAAGGAACACCCAATTTTTCTGCGTGTTAGCAGCCAATCAGACAATACACCGTCCGTACGGATACCATGGAACTCAAGGCAGTTGGAGCACAGTGCGTGGCAAGTTTGCCTGGCTGTCCTACAGGTTTTTCAAGTAGCTAGGCCCTATTTGCAGCCTCCACGTAGTGCTGCTTAAGTCCTAGCTTTATGGAGGCTAGAAGTTGGCCGAATTGAGGTGTAGGTGTATACTCATGGAGTTCAGTGCCAGCTCTAGTTAGGATATCTGCTTCGCAATTTCCCGGTATATCACTATGCCCCGGTACCCAGCAAAGAATCACTTCACAATGAAGCGTACCATGTTTAGTTGTGAGTGACATTTCATAGCAATTTTAGATGAGGTATGCACGCTGGATAGTGATTGGATCGCAGCTTGACTGTCAGACAAGATGTTTAAATTTCTTATGAACATTTTCTGGTTTCTCAGACAGTCTACTGCCTTGTATATCGCAATGAACTCTGCCTGAAAAACACTGCAGTCGTCTGGTAGCCGGAAGGATAGTTTCAGGTCTCGCTGTTCGGAGAAAACGCCACAGCCAACTCTTTCATTCATTTTTGATCCACCAGTGTAGATGTCGACCGATTCCTGTATCTCAGTTCTTTTAAGGTCCACTCATCCCTGCTCGGGATTACTTTGCAGCCTTTGAATTTTTTGTTAGCCTTTGCATTTTTTTATGTCTTAAAATTTACCTAAGTATTGGCGCAAGCTCCAAAGATAAGGGCAAGGAAAAAAAGCTGCCTATATTGCTACCACAGTGCAAGTGCAGCATGAACAGACTAAAAAGAAAAGGATGCCGCTGTAGGCAGTCCAAGTTGTCTTGTACGAATGTTAATTTCTTTATTTAACCTCACTTCTTTTATACAAAAATCTTAGCCGAATTCGTTTCTACCATTTACTTACAACTATTTTCTCATGATTCCGATGCATATGATTGCACTAAATCTATAATTTATTTTCATTTTTTAATGCTAACACATGTGGTTGCAATAATTTGCCGTACCTCACATGTTGACCCATAACACATTTCAAGGATTCAAACGCCTTGCAAGTGGTCATCAAAAGAGCGCCGTGTCCATTTGACACTTTTCAAACACATTTGGGTTGGTTTAGCTGTGTATGTAATTCATACTAATTGACCCTTGTAATTTATGTTGTTCGTGGGTACGTTCTGGGCATGCAATAATTTAAATGAGTGCAGATGAACGGGCATGCGTAGCATAATACAAATGAGTGCAGTTGAACATGTGGTTCCACTATATCACAGTATATGTAAGATCCAGTATGCAATCGAGGCCTTTAAACATGAAATTTCCTCCCGAGAAATGGCGCCATGTGCTTGCAAAAATTGACGTTTGCCAAGCACGGCCTGATTTGCAGATGATAAAGCACTTTCGCGGACTTCATCTTTCATTTCAACACATGAGACATTTTCTCAGTCATTTTGCCTGTTTTCTAAATCAATTTGTCAAAAGCAAATGAAATTTGTGTCAGCAAAGACGTTCTACCAATCTAATTCAATGAATCGAAGTTTTTGGGTTTTTTTTTCACGCGTAACATGAAAAGTGCATATACGAGGCTTGGCAGTGCCCCGACCAGTAACTAGCTGCCACTTTGTCATAAACGACAACAAACATATGATAAATGACAACAAACATATGATAAATGAAGGAAAACATATGACTTTACCCCGTAGAGTCGCGGGTCGTACTTAATAGTGTGTCTTTATATGAACGATTGCATACTGGTTCTTACCTGTACTGTGCACTACACCCTCATGCCAAAGACGTAGTTTTCAACCGAACCGCAGAGCACTTGGCCTACTGTCTCCTAAGTAACATAGCTCAATTGCAAGCCAATTTAATAGCATAAACAATGCCTTTGTCGAAGTAGTGCGTAGATCCCCGGTTTTTCATAAAACTTGGAGTTTTTCGAATGAAATTAGAGGTTGTCTTTATCAAATTAATAACACACCGATTAACTCATTTAACGTGGAATTTTACATTTAAATATCGTTTTAAAGCAAAAAAAATATGACACAATTTTACCCGCACAAAATTAAGCGTGCACTTAATGAAATGTATGATATTACTTAGTTCCGCGAAATATTAGAAATCGTTTACCGTTATAAAATTTCTCATTCATGTTCTAGTTTTAGTGCAGTTTGTTACGAAAGTGCTTGGAGCTAGAAAAGAGACTGACTTGTATACACGGCAAATAGCTATTAAATTATATTCTTCCGGGAAATATTTAAGTGCAAAGGAAGAATAGTGGGCAGAACCAATTCTACAGTCCAAAAAAATTATAAATAAGTTTAAATGTACAGGTATTCTAAGGAACGAAGCAGGGAGTGGGGAATAATATCTCTTAGAGGTTGTGGCGTTCGATCACCACTACCTGGCACTGTGCGCGGCAGCGATCTTTAATCGCTGCAACAAGAATGCGCACACAAAATTTCGTCTTTAATTTCATACATTGAGGATTCAAGGCGCCAGATAATCAACCGCTGACGTTTGCAGTTACGGCCGGATGTATGGTCATCGAACGAGCACAAACCGCAAATTTCTCGAGAACTGTTTGTATTTCTCTGGTCATTTCACTTTTGCCACGTCAGCGAATGGATTGTTTTTACATTCCTGCAAAGTGAGACAAATTTTTGTATTCCTTAACCTATCCTGCCTGGCTCAATTATATGGTTAACAGAACTTCCAACTTCTTTGTTAATCCTCACCCAGTTTTTGAGGTTTATATACCCTGGGTGACGTAGTTTATTGCACGACATCTTAAAACGTTATAAACTACATTTAACTAAAATAGTTCAGAATAAACAGTACAAAAGGAAAAATAAAACACCGTCATTCGCTACCTAGTTGCGAAGGGAAAAGCTCTGGTTGAAATTTATAATGAGGTGAAAACTGTTTACGGTAATAGAGCTATGAATCGTATGAGTGTGTACAAGTGGTGTCGCGAGTTTAAAAATGGCCGTACTTCCATGCATGACGATCAGAGGAGCGGAAGACCTTCAATTGTGACTGACGAACTTGTGGAAAAAATAGAGATTGCGGTCCGTTATGATCGCAGATTGACGTTAGATGAACTTTCTGCGATGTTTCCACAAATCTCCAGATCCCGGATACACGAAACAATCACAGAAACTCTCGGATATCGGAAATTGTCTTCGAGGTGGGTCCCAAAACAGCTGACACAACAGCACAAGTTTAATCGAGTGCAGAGCTCCAAAGAGTTTTTGGAACGCTACGAACTCGAAGGCGATGATTTTCTCTACTCTATTGTTACTGGAGACGAAACTTGAGTTGCCCACTACACGCCTGAAACTAAGAGACAGTCTCAACAATGGCGTCACACCTTGTCACCCTCCGCCAAGAAATTCAAAACCACAATTTCAGCCAAAAAAATCATGACATCCATGTTTTGGGGCCATAAAGGCATAATTTTGATTGAATATCTGGCTCACGGGAAGACCATCAACGCGGCAAGATACTGTGAGACTCTAAAAAAAATTGAAAAGGGCGATTCAGAATAAAAGGAGGGGCATGCTGCCGAAGGGAGTCTGCCTGCAGCACGACAATGCCAGACCTCACACGGCCAACGCCATGAAGCAATTCCTGGACTCTTTTGGATGGGACGTTTTGAACCATCCCCCGTATTCCCCTGACCTGGCCTCTTCAGATTTCCATCTCTTCACTTCCCTTAAGGTGCACATGGGTGGGAACAAGTTTTCTACGGACGAAGAGGTGAAGGGGGAGGTGGAGAATTGGGCGAAAGAGCTGGCGGAAGACTTCTTCGAGGCAGGCATCAAAAAATTGATCCCGCGCCTCACCACTTGCATCGAGAGGGATGGTGACTATGTCGAAAAATAACTTACATATGTACAAGTGTAACCAAGTATGTTTTTGTTTTAATAATTTTTTTTGGACACTACATAAATTGAGTACACTTACTTTCTGGACGTGCCACGTACATTTCTTTAAGCTTGGTAAAAAAATAACCAATTAAAAAAATTAAAATTCCAAGCGGAAAAAGACATTGAACAACTATTTTCATAGCAAGATATTTGTTTGTTTGTAAACCATGAGTAGTTGGCTTGGTCCCCTTTGGATTCCAGGACTGATGCATGACACAAGTTGCTGCGTTAAATTTCGAGGAATACTATTCCATTTATTTATTTGTCTTATTTAGAGAGAATTTTACAGAAATTTAGTGTTTGTGTAGCTTTTTTTCGAGACAGTCCCGAAAATGCTCGATTCGGTTTACGTCTGGACTCTGTGGTTGAAAATGCTGTTGGTTGGGAGTATTATATAATAGCCACTCACGAACTATACGAGCTGTATATTTGGGGTCGTTCTCCTGTTGGGAAATATAATTTGGACCCAAACTCATTTCATTGACAGATTCCTGTAAATTGTTTAATTACACATGCTGGTCTATTTTACCATTAATAAATACTAGATTTCCGAATCTTGACACAGCACACCACCATATTTGACGATACTCCGCTTGTGCTTTTTCAGGGGCAGAGAACTTTTTAAACAAATAAAATACAAATAAATTATTGAAATGGCCATTTTTGGCTAGCTTGTAAATCTTTTAGAATTTAGTGTTTAAAAATAATTTCTGGCATATGACCGCCACGACTGCTTCTTAGGAAGGCCATCTAATTTTGCACAGCTTTTTCCAGCAAAGGTGGCCTTATTTCGTCAATAACGCTGGTTGCTGGTTTAATAGCATAGACAAGTGACTTTACCTTACTCCCACAAAAAGTAGGCCAATAGAGTCAAATTACATGGTTTGGGCAGCCAGTTCATAAATCCATTTCTTGAGATGATTCCTTCACCAAACTTTCAGCCCAATAAAGTGATGGTTTCACGCGCTCTATGCCATGTTGCTTCTTTTTGTTGGAACCATTTGTCTCTCAGTAGATTGGCAATGACTGTAAGAATCAAAAAACTACGATTCATTTGCCGGTAGCAATTGTCATTAGCGGTAACGTTGGTTCCGTCTTCAAATTTGAAAGAAAGACCAATTGTGCCGCTGGCATGCAAATCGTACCATACAGCTACTTTTTCGGGATTCAATGGGGCTTCCAAAGTCTCTGGAGGATTATCGTCACACCAAAAATAGTAGTTTTGGGTATTTACTATCCCATAAAACCAAACATGAGCCTCATCGTTGAAAAGATTTGACGGTATCAATGCGGTTCAACTTCCAACTAATTCTCAGCCCATTCACCTAACGCAGAGGTCGGCAAAGTGCGGCTCCGGAGTCGCATGCGGCTCTTTGAACTCTTGAGTGTGGCTCTGGCACAAATATCCTAGGGGCTTGCCCTGCCTCTAATATTATCCGGATTAGCACCCCTGACTGATGTCGATTATTATATATATTAATCGAAACAGTATACAATAAAGCATTTATTTTATGATTTAAAATAATAATTTATTACAAAAAAATGTATTATTTCAAGAAAAATATATCTTTTTAATATTAAATAATTCTTACGCATTATTATAAATGAATTGTTAACACAAACAATATGTATATTGTTGAAAATTGATTTTTATATGGTGGCTATCACACGGTTTTTTCGTCCACGCTGTAATTGAATGTATGGATAAACATCTTATTTCTCTCGATAAAATTGTGTCGGTTTCAACAGACGGGGCTAAAAGCATGACCGGCGTAAGAAAAGGATTTGTTGCTATTTTAAAAGAAAAAAATAATCACGAGATACTTGCATACCATTGCATCATTCATTAAGAAGCGCTTTGTGTGTGTGATGAAATATGTAAAGTTATGGAATTAGTGATTACGATTATATCGCCAATTCAAAGATTTTTTAGTTGAAATGGAAAGTGAGTATGCTGATCTTTTGCTTCATAACAAGGTACGCTGGTTGTCAAGAGGGAACGTTTTAAAACGTTTCGCGTCCCTTTTACCAGAAATAAAGCATTTCTCTTTGAGAAGGCTGTTCACTATCCAGAACTAACAGACGATAAGTTGATACAAAACTTTTATTTCATGGTAGACGTTACTTCTCATCTAAATCAGCTTAATCATAAACTTCAAGGGAAGGGGAACACAATTTTTTCGATGTTGGAAGAAGTCGTTTCATTTGAAAATAAATTATTTCTTTTTGCACAAGATTTTGAAAGAGAAACATTATTTCACTTTCCGAGCCTGAGGAAGCATCGCCAAGAAAATAATTCGCCTATTGACAAATACTATTTTAAAACAACCATTTTAAATATGAGGCAAGCGTTTCTCAACAGGTTTTAAGATTTTAAAAACAGCAAAGCGACCTTAGCATTCGTCAAAAACCCTCCTAATGCTACGATAACAGAGTTAGAATTTTCTCCTTTTGGCATCGACATTGGAAAATGAAGGATATATGGAGCTCTAAATTTGAACAACTTTGTGCTGATTTGGAAATATTGGAGAAGAAAAAATGTGAACTAAGTTCTCAACACAAGTGGTCTGCTTTAAAAAACCTGGAGAAAGAAGACATGATCATTTTCAACGCCTGGAATAGTATTCCGGATGCTTACGATCAGCTAAAAAAACTCGCATTTGCTGTTCTTTCCCTTTTCGGCTCAACGTATTCATGCGAACAATCTTTTTCAAGTATGAATCTTATTAAAAACAAACTAAAAAGTCGTCTCATAGATGAGAACCTGGAAATGTGCCTAAAATTAAAAACAACCTACAAACCGGACTTGAGCAAACTTTCAAAGGAGATGCAAGAACATTTTTCGCATTAAGTAGTGTTTATATGGATGCTTTACTAGATATCAAATTACTTTTTGTCAATGAATAAAGTCCTTATTAAATATGAATTTAAATTTTATTCAATGTACCCATAATTTAATGAATCTCTAAAGTTATGATAAATATTTACTACATTTACAAGCAGATTTGGCTCTCATTTTTTTTTAAATCAGACCAAGATTTTCGATGACGAAACAACAAGCAAAAGTAGGAGAAATGCAGGCAAATTAGCTTCTATTTATATGGTAGGTATACGAAAAAACATCCATGTTTTTCCGAAATTGTATTATCCTGCTGAAAATATTACTATTGACAAGCTTTTCGAGGTCTTTGTCCCGTATATTTCGAGCAAACCTGCAAAATATGGGATAAAAATTTGAACGCTATGCGATAGTAAAACATTGTATGCACTTAAAATGCAAGTTTGCACGGAGATGGAGCAAGGAAACATTCCAGGCAAAAGTGAAGGTATCTATCAATTTAGCTACAAGGCCATATTGTTACATGTATTTTTTTTCTTCGTATTTTTTAAGCCAAATTCTCCTAAACCGTAAGAAAAAATAAATCAGAACATTTGATAGGACTGAATAACAAAAACAACCATACATAATTCTCCGTTTTTTTTTATGAATTTCACTTCAGTTGTAAATTATAACAAGATAGTAGTTCTTATGAGTACCCTTCACCATGATAATAGTAAGCCAACGAGATGGTTAAAAAAACATCAAACGATTTTATATTAGTGCAAGAAAAAATAAGCTCAAAACAGAGTGAAAAATAAAAGACCTCGAAACAACAAGACTCTTACGAAATCTCATAAAACAGACACAGCATTCTAACGAGCTCGTTGCAGATACTGTTATTCCACAAATGCTAACAACATTAGCATAATTTGTGCATATTGTAATATGTATAAAGCGCACATCATATATTTCTGGTTGAATTTTGTATATAGGGATGAATTTTTAAATTTATTCAACTTTTAGTATTATCATTCTATTTACATATTGATTTTCCAATGTATAAATAGTTCTATTTGTTAATCTAACCAGTTAATTGTATCGGATGACATTGTCCCGAACAGTATAACTGGAGAGAAATTTAGATCAGAACAGCATGATCAAGACCTGCTGGTCAAATATGAATGTTAAATCGTCGTTATGAAATCCATTGGATTAGAATCCAAAATTAATATTTTTCTGGATTTATTTACCCTAGTGAATTGCCATTTCTCAATAAGCATTTCAAACAAATTGCAGGGTTTATTTACAGCAATATTAAAACAAGTAACTACAAATTTTATTGCCTTCTTATAAATACAATATATTCAGTAAGGGTATAACAAAAAGAAACATATAAAACTGATTTAATATCAATGGTGAGAAAGGGGTTTACAACCGAACACGAACATCTTAAGTAAATACAACGATTAAATGCAAATCGAACATGTAACATATTTATTAAATTCGTTAGCTTTCTTTCTTCATCGTTTTATTATTATTTTTCTTTTATCAAAATGATCACGTTACTGCTCTATACTCTTACTATTATACAAAATGCAAAACTGTTCGGCGAGTAGTCTTATATCTGTATCATCTACTGGAAGATCTTTTGAAAATATGGGTTTGGCAACTATCTTTGATTAAACTTTTATAGCTGTTATATTATAATAGAACATAATGAATTTTCTTCGCTTGCTTTTTTAAATGTACGTTTTTTTTCGAAATGTAAGTAGTTTCATAGTACGAACGTTTATTGGATTTTAAATTTCACACTTTTCAAATAACTGCAAACTAAGGAGAGCGCACTAATGGACGAACAGATTTAAATCTAGATTTAATTGTAGTGATTTTGAGAATTTGATATCCTTTTTTCAGGTGCTGTTGTGATGCAAAGAATGTGGCACGCGAGGATTTTTTTCTTCTGTTTTTAATTCTTTTTATTTTGATTTTCAAATTGACTTTGTCAGATGGATTGTTCATCCAATCCTTCCTAGTTTCCAGTAAAAATATTATACATAGGTCAGACGACCAGATGGCTACAGTTGTACGTTAAATATCGGACACATTCATAAACGATAAACTCAAGTTGGTGCGATTCAAAGGCGACGATTCGCTCAACGATTTATTGTTGCTCGTGCTATTCAGCTTGTGCACATTCACAAATTCTCCGTTGACCAAGTCGCTAAGCCTCGATGGGGAGGAGTTCGAACGTTGTGGTGACGTGAACAGGCGCCGAGCGAATATGAGACGGTCGTTATTGATGTTGTTGCTGTCCGTGCGGCGGTTAACGATGACCGATGGCGACGGAAAGCTATAACGGCAGTCAAAGACATAATTACAATTCTATGTGATGTCTACAAAACTAGAGATTTATCTTACTTGTCACGTTCCTCTAATGAATGGCGGAGCACGGCGGCACGCCAGCGATGGATATGTGGATAGTTTTCTCGATTTATTTGCGTGTTGAATAAGGCATTGATAACGTCCAGATCACGTTTGGTCGGCTCGTCCCTTAAAAAGATTGAAATTGAATTGAGCCAATGTTATTGAAGTTGCATAAAGTTATTATCGTTGCTACACAAAATAAATAATATTAATAGATTCTGGGTATATCGATTAACCAATAAAAAGGATTTTCACGCAAAACTTTATGGCATTTTGACGCAGTTTTCCGTGTTAATTCTTCAATAAGAGCTACATTTCAACTTTAAACGAGGGAAGGACTATCAAGAAATATCCTATCATGATCGCGAGTCCTTAGCTTGCAATCAGCTCAACAAGAACGTATATTCGGTATTTTTATAACTATGAACGATTTTTTTTACATAAATAAAAAATTGCATTTTTCTTTCAACCGAAACTGCGTGAACTCTTCGTTTTTATGAAGAATAGATTGATATTCTATCGGTTTTTTCACTAATTTTTTTGCGTATTTTCGTGAAAGTGGCTTTCAAAGCGCTGGCACTAACTGCTTTAACTTTAGCACATTTTTTCCGCGAATTTCGACTTCGCGAATTCCTATACAATTGAGGCGATCTGGTGATTTTAAAGGACAATCTAACGTTATAACGCCATCTTCCCTGTTCTAATCAGAGTTGACAACTTTGTTTTGGATTGATGTCCATTTTTCAATTTCTCATTTCCATCTCCCAATCCAAACATTAATTCTACTGGTTCAAGACTTTTGTGAACGTACAACATTTTCTGATCATTTAAATTTTCAGTAATCAACTCTAAGCAGATTACGATTACGATCTGAAAAACATTGAACTGCTTTGGCTAAACGTAAGACGGTTGGTTGTCTCATTTCCATTGATGATTATTGTTGTAATCCATTCCTCCAAGGGTGACGTCCCTGCGCATGACTACAGTTAGCGTTCAGAAGTTGCATAGCTGATTAGTTAATAAACAAACGTTGAACGTATCCAATAATGCTTTTAGCGCATATACTTTTCAGCAGTGTTTTTGGATGCACACTCGCTTCAAACGATTTATAGTTATGTATATTTTTCGAAGCTTCTAAATGTAACAATATGTGTTTGTGGTACAAACGTTTTTTAATTGAAATTCATAGAATTTTTTCCATGTCCTAAAACAATTGAAAGTGAAATTTACCAACTGAAACAAGTTTCAAACTTTCTACTAGCAACTAAATAATGTCAGCCTAGTTGTCGATTTCGAGGTTTTGCCTATATCATGTATAGAAAATTGTGGAAATATGCTTGGTTTTTGTAGCAATTAAGAGACGCATATATAAGTAAATAATTTAAAAAATATATAATTTGAGAAGAGTATAAAACATTGTTAAGAAATTTAGATATATATTACTGTATAAAGTTCGTTTTTTGAAAAACTTAGTTATTTAGCTTAGCTGAATTTGTTTCTCTCATTTTCCTTAATTGCTTTATGCTTAATTGAATATAACATTAAAATTTTACTTAGTGGATAAGAACTTTCTTCAGACCAGCTAATCACAAGTTCAACGCATTTTAAAGATTGATTGAAGTGTATCAACTAGTACGATAAGGCGAAGATTGCAAGAATCTGACATCAATAAACTTGCGAAACCGTTGTTGACCGAAAAGCATATAAAAAAGAGGCTAAGTTGGGCAAAGCGAAATTTTGACCGTGATTAGAGCAGCGTGATTTTTTCTCTGTACCAGCTGGAAAGAAGAAATCAGAGTCACAACTTTGGAGTGGCCATCGAAAAGTTCAGACGCGAAACCGATAGAAAACGTGTAGTCACTAGTGGAGGAGAAACTAGAAGGCAACGATTTAACCACCACACGGCAGCTCACGCGGGTCCCCAAGCCCGCACAGAAATTGAGTCGCACATAAAGATGTCAGGCGATGATTGATAATAACGGCGACTGGATTCCATATAAAAGAAATAAATTGAATTTAACGATTTATAATGTTTTTCATGCTTTTTGGGGACACGTTTTTGTAAAACACACTGTACATCTGTTCTGGTCAAAAAAGGTGCAAACTATTGACGTGAGCTTTCGCCTCCTTTAAAAGAAACTATTCAGAAATTCTTTTCTTCGGCATTAATGTTTTCATCGTCTTCTTCGGTCAGCGTCACAATGCCCTTTTCGAAGGGAATTCCTGCAGCAGCCACATAATCGTTAAAACTAACAAAATCATCAAACGTAATTTCTTCACTTTGGGGTAGGTGATTCTATTCAAAAGTGTCTATACTAATTGTTAAACTATGCTCGTCTTGTGCTCCTTTCTGTCATCAATATTTTCGAACAATAATTGTACCACTTTTATGCGGTAGAGGTTTTTAAATTTTTTAAAGATTCTCTGATTAACCCAGACACAAGAATGAGTTTTCCTTTTCAGGATTTGCATCTTTAATTAATTAATTAAGAAAATTCTGGTGAAGTTTAAAAAAAATCAGGGGAGGTCAGAGGGCACTGGTACATCTTCGCACCAATGGGATGATATGTGAACAAAATATTTTTTCATTTAAATTCACAAAATTTATTCTGAATGAAAGAAAAAGTGTTAGAAATACAATAGGTGCATAATAAATTTATTCAAATTATATGAAAAATTTGGAAACATTTGGGATGTAGATGCTCTTTACATATATTGCAAATAAAGAACTTGTGTTGCATTTCCGGCACCTTTTTCGTGTTTGATGGCTTCTCTGAATTATATGATCAATTTGATCTCTTCGACCACCATTGTCCACTTGCATAATGGTTGAGTTCAGTCCTTTTTCTACCTTGATGAGGAATTCAACGATACTGGCGCGGAAATCTATTAGGTGCATTATATTATTATTTCTCGATATTACGTCGAAAAGCACAATGGAGTTTCCAAGCATTCACTATTGCGGCATCCAAATCGTTGGTAAGTAACGGCCAATACCATGGACTCGAATGCGGTAATTGTTGGTACCGTTGTCAAACAGGTCCACTCTCCCCATATTTTTATTATACTCCTTTACGACGTGTAGCATCGGCAATATATCAACTTGTTTTTCTTTCGGTTGTGTCAAATGACATGTCGTAAGATCCTCTTGTTTTTTTTTCATTTCAAGTACATCAATTTGCCGGTCACAAAATATCCAAGTTGACTAAGACTTCGCAGAATTTTATGCGAAGTGAAGAAACTATCAAAAAAGATACAATCGCTTGGGCGTTCTATATCTGACAGTAATCCTAAGATTACATTTTTACCCAAGGAAAGTTGTTCATCGTTTCGAGTCTACCCGCCGGCGTCGACGTAAGGAATAAACTTGAATAAAAAGCCATGGTGGGAGGTCAAGCACCAGTACTTATACCAGAATCGAATTGGTTTTCCCTTTATGAACATTTTACACGAATGACGCCTAAATTAAGGGATCGTTTGTGAAATGCAAAAATATGTATCAATATATCAGTTATCTGGGCTTCCAGACGGCCATTTCGACACCCTTACAATTCTGAAACATTGCTTTCTAACCATGTTTGCAGAATTCTGCTGGAAAACCCAGTGACGGATTCACACACTCCTCAAGGATATCCGTCTGATAGTTTTTTGCATCTGTTTTTATGTTTTTTCGCAAAACTGAAGCTCTGTAAACCCTTCGTAACTGCCACCCCACCATTCGATTACTGACGCTGGATGATGTCCTCGTTGTACCCATTTTGCAACCTTTCGGGCTCTTCTAGAGCTGTGCGCATACATCCTATCATTTTGACGATTGAATTATTCTTACACCGTAAAGATTTTCCCATCAGTAAACAAAATTTGTCGATGTTGATGCCGTTGATGAATCTTTGGGTCGCACGATAAACGAAAATTTTCACTTGTGGTTTTTCGCACTTATGTAATGCAATAACTGCTATTCGGTTTTCGTTTATACCCCTCGCCATCTTTACACGTGAACGAGCAAACTTAAAATGTACATCAGTTGTCCACAACAGTATGACGTATCTACGACTGCAGAAACGAAGCACTTGAAGAACGGTATCGCGAATGCCATTTTTTGACAAAACTTATGGCACGGTTAGGTATATTTGTAGGTAGGTAGGTAGGAAGTTCAATTATGTGTGTTAGAAACGAAGTATTTTTTATCAAAACGAGAGAAAGCTATTAAATTAATTAATTTTTTTATGAAAAGTATTTTAAATCAAATAAAAAACAGTATTATTAAAAAACTTCCTTGCAACTGGAAATTATAGGAAAATGTGTCTCTCATACGTGTACGCTCAATTTGATGAGTTGGTTGGTTGGTTGTAGTGGCAGCCCCTTTTATCCAAAGGTGGCTCACTTAGGTCACGAGAGGCCCATTGTGATACCACAGAATATAAGGGCGGCACTAGAACCTGCGGGACGACGAGAACCATCCAGATTCTCGAATAAAGCCGGCTATGCAGCCAATGTCTAACTCAGCTACTTTCGTGAGGTTGTCCAGAAAGGGCATGCCCAAGGTTTGCATGCGCTTCCTGGACAGTGCTGGACATTCGTACAGAAAGTGTTTGATTGTTTCTTCCTCTTTGTGTGATCTGCAACTTCGGCAGAAATCATTGAAAAGGACACTCAATCTTTCTGCATGTCTGCCGTTCAAACCGACGGAATTCAAGGTTTCACGGCTTATATTGAGGAGCCGCTTGGTGCGTTTGGAGCACAGTGCGTGTAAAGTTTGCCTGGTTGGGCTACAGGTTTCTTCGAGCAGCCAGGCCCTATTCGCAGCCTCCACGTAGTGCTGCTTAAATCCTAGCTTTATGGAAGCTAGAGGTTGGCCGACTTCGGGGTTAAGTGTATATTCCTGAAGCTCGGTGCCAGCTCTCGCTAAGGCATCTGCTTCGCAGTTTCCAGGTATATCACTATGCCCCGGTACCCAACAAAGAATCACTTCACAGTGAAGCGACAACACGTTCAGTTGTGAGCGGCATTCCATCGCAATTTTAGATGAAGTATACACGCTGGATAATGATTGGATGGCAGTTTGACTGTCAGAAAAGATGTTTAAATTTCTTGTGGAAATTTTCTGACTTCTCAGCCAGTCAACTGCCTTATAAATCGCAATGACCTCTGCCTGAAAGACGCTGCAGTGGTCTGGTAATCGGAAGGATAGTTTCAGGCCTAGCTGTTCTGAGAACACGCCACAGCCAACTCTTCCCTCCATTTTTGATCCATCATTGTAGATGTCGACCGATTCCTGTATCCCACCTCTTTTTGTGGTCCAGGCCTCCCTACTCGGGATGGCTGACCTGAAACCATGGTGAAAACAGGGAATCGGAGAAGCAAGGTCCACTTTCCCTGGCGTTGGTCCATCTCTCCGTAGTATTATCGCAGAGCTTTCAATCGAACAGCAGAGCACTTGGCCTGCTGTCTCGTAAGTAGCTCAATCGGAAGCCAATTTAATAGCATAAATAATGCCTTTGTCGGGGTAGTTCGTAGAGTCCCGGTGATTGCAATAGCCGCAATCCGTCTGACCTTGTTTAGCAGGTTTACATTTGATGCTTTCGCCATAGCAGGTCACCAAATAACTGCGCCATGATGATGATGACGATGAGTACCTGTATAGGAAAAAATCCAAGCCACAGTAAGTTTTTGCGGGGAAACGCATGAAGTGTCTTAAATAAATTCGTGCATACAGCGAGGACGTTAACTAGAAGGAATGTAAAGTCCGGAAGCTGTGCTCTTTTTGCAGTTCGATGATCCATAACAAAACATAATATTTCCAATTTTGAAACTGAATTGAAATCGATTATCTTTTGATATTTCGGCAGATGACTGTCTACAACCCCTTAATATTATTTGCAGGTTAAAAACTCTTCTACTGGAATAATTATATTAGGAAACAAAGATTATCGTGCAAATAAACCATCTTTCTAGATTATCAGAAAATTATTATTAATGAATCAATTGTGTTTTGTAATGAGCCTTCCTAGTTTATATCACATAAAAGAAAAAGAATTGATTTGTGAACCTACTTCTACAGCGGCTTGGAAAAGGATGATTTGATGGGACCGTAGTCGTCCATATTTACGCATACGTCATCCTTCATAGGGAAAATTCAAAATTTCATTCGTTTGGACATTTGTGCAATATACTCAAAGGAAGTATTCAACGAACAGAGGTTGCGACGGTATCCTACGAGCGGTGAGCTATGATACAATGATGCACTAAGATTTTGAGTAAGCGAAATAGTACGCCCTACGCAACAAATGGACGCTTCAGATTTTGCGTGTTTGAAATTGTATATTTCTTAGTATTTTAATCCAGGAGATTCCAAATATCCTCGTATAAATTTTTCTGGTTATTAAAAGTATGAATACTCTTTTTGGACAATTGCATAACCCGTAACAAAAAAAGTCCAAAAACGACGCAAAATAAACGATACATACCCCAGTAAATATGTCCGATACATCTCAAATAGTTCATCTTCGATGTCTCTCTCCAGCATCGATGGACTCTCCGGCGGTGTGTAGAAATCAAGTTCACTTTGATTCGACCCAATGTCCGACTGTAACACGGTGTTCCGTTTCAATAAAATCAACTTCGTGCTCTTCATTACAAATGCCTACCCAATATATATCTTCATCCTCTTCGGCATCCGAATTTTCCGGGCTGCTGTCCTCAGCGTTTTCCCAAAATTCCTCACCATCGCCACCATAATTCTGATTTTCCGTTGAATCATTTGAATTATTATTGCCATTTTGCTGAATGAAATCCAAGCGTTTTCTTCGATTGTGTTTGCGGATCAGAGCATCTTCCCAGTGACAAGAGCACTCCTTTTCTGTCGCCCATACATCAACACATATTTGCTCCGTTTTCATGTTTTCAGGCAGAATGTGATCGCCTTTAATTGTGAATATTAAATATTATTTCCATTAAATCCATTGAAGCCAGAACATTTTTTGTAGTTACCTTTTTTCAGTAAGTGCTCAAGGATAGTTTCTGAAACGCATTGCAATTGTTCCTTCTTGTTGTATGGCGACCTTATGCTTTTCTCGCCGCATACCCGCTTTCGGGCGTCAATAATTTGTTGAAAACACTGTTGAATCTTGAATAAAATGTTTAGTAAATACGAAAGTTTTTTACGCATAATAGATATAATTTACCCTGTCCAGTTTACTGTCTTCAACATTTTCGGCACTTTTCAAGTAGCCTGCTATCAAATTAGCGAAACGCGAATGGACTAAATTGAAATTGACACCGACGAATCGTTCGTCTTCCTTAAAACTACACACGAGCGATTTCAGTCTTTTTAATTCGGAATTGAAGGCATCATTGATCGAGACAACACTTTCGAGATTATGGAGGATTGTTTTTGTCATGCGTTTCGCAAAGACTTGGAGAGATTTTTCAACGCATAGATATGGTGCAGTCGAATGATTGGTACTGCTCGCAATGGGCGCCACATTATTTACGACTTTTCTGTTATCTAGCTTCTTAGTTGGACTAGATGGTGCATTCAATTGTATTGCATTCTTTTTCAGATAAACTGCGTTTAAAGCCGAGCATAGGTCGTCCATCAAATTATCGTCTCTTTTATTGTGTGACGACCCTTCTTGACATTCATCGTTTTCTTTGCGGCCTTTCAAATAAAGTTCCAGCTTGCCGAGTCCTTCACACGACGCAATGTCTATGAAACAGCCTAAAAAGTCCCAGTACTCCTTCCATTCGATTTGTTGCTCTTTGGCTAGCTCGCGACCAATCATTTCCAGTCCTTTTTCAGTGTCGCTGAGCTTTAGATGTCTCTCTTTCAACGGTGTGTCAGCGAAAACATCGCTTTCAAGATGTGTGGATACGTTTGACTTGGACGATGGCGAACCGTCGTCCAGAAATAATGGCGATATGCCTTGTTCGCGATACTTAAGAAACAGATCCTTCTTTTGACGGCGTAGTGGAGTATTCATCATGAATGGTGAAGGTTTTTGGGCAGTGTTGTGGTTCACAATAATTTCGCCAGAGGCATTTTTCGGATATTCGTAGTTCCCATTGTGACTGTCCTCGAGATCATACTCAGCAGACTTGTTCGGAAATAAATTGTTCCCTGTATGATATTTACTTGAGAGCGGGGAATTATTGTTGTCGCATTGTTTCCGCGGCGTGCTGGAAAGTGGAAATTTTAGTGGACTCACAGAATTGGTTGTGCCCGTTGTGGTTGAGTTGGACGAAGTGCGCGGTGGTGTTTTCCAACGACGTCGAAAGCTCTGAAATCGTGAAATCTCAGATGTGAATTTTAAATGAATCAAAATTAGGGTGTATACTTTTGCCTGCTCTTTATTCATAGGTCCAGCAACGGCTTGGATTTCTCTTATCGGGCTTAGTGGATCCTGGTTCAAATTCTGATGAAGAAATTGAGACATACATGTTAAAAATTTCGTAAGGCATGATTTAATGAAAATATTTCTTATGCAAATATAACTTGTTGTACAACCTACCGGAGGACTGGTTATCAAGAAAGGTTCGCCTATTGTTGGTGGCAGTGAATTATCAACAGATCGTATTACAGGAACATAGAAACGCTCATCTAATAGTGTGGCAATTCTTTCTTTCGTCTCTTTCGTGGCATCATTCACTCTAGAGCATATTATCTTCAAGAAAAATGTATGAAATAATTAGAGTCTAATTGAAATTAAAATTAATATAATTTCTTACATCTTTCGGCAACAATTGATCTAAATTCGCTGTCATTTTACATTGTGGATAGGATGTTAGCACTTCGACCATTTCCACTGCACCGAATTTGACGGACAAATGCAGTGGTGTTTCACTTCGTCCCTTTTCGGGCATGTTTAGATAGTAGTCAAGAAGAATATCACATACTTCCTGACAGACTTTTTCATTTTTCTTTCCATGCAGCAGTTCAATAAAGTTGACTTTGCTTACGGTTTTCAGAATAAGCTCTGCTATCTTCGGACGTTTGTGTATGGCGCAAACATGCAATGCATTGTATCGTGTTCCATCTTTTAGGCTTGCCGGTGTATCACCAACGTTTACTAGGTACCGTGGATTTTCCCAGATGGTCTTCTCGACGAGATCATATTTGTCCTCTTCAATAGCTTTGCGGAATTGTATGAGTTCTTGTTTGGTCGGTGCCCGGAATATAGCTTTTTCGGCATTAGCTGCCGCTGTCCCGGACGGAGCTGTAACGTAACGAATGATTTAATTGATTGTTTTGGCAAAACATTCATCAAAATATGGAGAAGAATCCGAGCTAAATGTCGCACGAAATGGTCCATGATTCAATATATCGACTTCAAAGAATGTTCGGAATGGTCAGATACGCTTAATAGGTTGATTGACCCAAATGGGTGGACAGATGTACTCCGTCTGCGGTATGCAATGTAGTCAGCCCTGATGAGAGAGGGGACAGGTGGGATGTTGCCCCATTGTTGGAATAAATGATAATCGAATGGTGCAAAGTGAGAACTATATGATCGATGTGGCAACCAAACTCCGAAAATTTTTGCGGAGCGACCAAATAAATTGGTGGGCTTGCATTGCCATAGTGGAACATATACCACACACGACTTGCTAATTTTAAATTTTTTTTTCGATGGTCGCATCTGATACATACGGTCTTTTTGAAATCCTATCTAATGTATACTTTGCCGATGTGTTTTTGAAAAAAAAACAAGCTGTCGAACAAAATGGTGCAATTTATTAAACTACAATAAATTATAGGAAACAAAAAAAGTGCGTTTGAAAAAATAAACAACGGCAGCAAACCAAACCACCTCAAAATTATAGAAAGAGTCGTGTAGTAAGTTCAAGTAAAATGAAAAGCTACAATTTAACGATTTTGAATAAAGTCCCAAATGCGTACTAAGTAAAATGTTCGAATTTTCTATAGATTCTCGAATCAAAAACTTCTTGTTGCCAAACGACATCTTGGATAGAAACCAGTATGGATTCCAAGGGAGTAAAAGCACAACAGATGCCATTTCAGATGTAACAAGATTTATAAATGAGTATTTGGATAAGCGTCACTACGTGGACCTAAAAAAAGACTACACTGTAATACACGAAAATTTAATCGCCAGACTCGGAGAATATGGAATTTTGGAAAAGCCAACGAGTTAATATGCAGCGACTTGATGGATGGATTTCAAAATGCAGCAATTGGAGACATCGAAAGCAAAACTTCTCAAATAAACACTGGTGTTCCGCAGGGCTCGATCCTAACACCGACGTCAATTTGACTACATACCAACAAACATGTGGTGCTTGTTGCGAAAGTAGTTCTGTACTCAAATGATACTGTTCTCGTATACTCAGCAAAAATAATTTTGAAATAGAACAAAAATGTAACCTCATTCTCATTTCCAGATTTGTATCTATGGCGTACAAAGCTATTGTAGTGTACTAAGGGTACACTTCAATTTGACTAGACATCCTAAATCACTCATAATGATGATCAGCCATAAGTATATATTTAGATCGAGCATGCACAATTCCCACGTGAATGCATTGCTCAGCGTAATGCTTTAAATAACTCATGGTTGGTCATCGTCTAGACGAGTGTGAAAGGATCATTTATGACCTCATAAAATTTTGATCTTAATGACCACGACTATCCATGGGAACGCGATTTGTTCGTCCTATGCATGAATATATTGATTTCTTAAACCATGTACATAGATTTACATCCCTACTTTTAATTTTAGAGTAAGTTTTCTGTACATAGATTTTAGAATAAAAGAGCTGTAGATTTAGAAATAAAATCAGAGTCAATCTTGAAACCAGACTGCCATATTCGGCAAGAGTTTTAATATCAACTGCTCTCCTGCCATATTCGGCAGTACCTGGTTAGAAATATAGGCGTTTCGCGTGCCATTGAGATTAGCGCTCGTGGGAAAAGGTGAAATTATTTTGTTATTCATTCAAAGTAAAAATGACCATTAACAAACAACACACTTATTACACCATATACAATCTCCCTATGCAAACTCCAACGACCGAAGTTTATAAAATATCTCAAAAACTAAATTGCAACACATGACTTCCATGGAATTAGCTAAATTTATACACATATTGACACCGTAATGAATATAGCAAAGAAAATTAGACAGAATTTCAGGAAAAAAATACGGTATGAGAAACATGGATAAAAAAGCTATCGCATTTGACAGAACTGAACGACTAAAAGAATACCCATTGAACAAAGCATCTAGCTTTTGCAATACGCTACCGTATTATATTTATTTAGGCTAGCGATACAGGCGTACCCCGATTTACGACAGGGTTGTGTTCCGTGAAATGACTTAAAACGAGTCAAAGTGATTTGCCACAAGTTAATAACAAATGACAGCTTACGTACATATGAAATAAAAATCAAATTTAGGAATGTTGTGATAGTAAACGTACAAATTCTGAAGATTCATATTTTTATTGTACATTGCGATTAATAGCTACACATATCAGTTCATAAATTCATAATCATCATCAGAATTCTTTCTGAAATTAGATGATGCTGGAACATCTTTAGTTGTCTTAATAAAGTAGGAATCGATGCACTGTTACGTACTATTTCTATTTTTTTGTTACATACAATTACTTGTAGGAAAGAGCAGCATCATTTATCAGCTGCATAAATCTTTCGCTTCGGTCTTTGCTTGAATCCAACTCAAAGATATCTTTGGCTTTATCTAAATATTCTAGTCTTCCGATATTTTTTTAAATGTTAGAGGACAAATGAAATGGGTTAGCCTTTGCATTATTTTATGTGTTAAAATTTACCTGCCGAAGATAATGGCAAGCGAAAGCTACTTATATTTCTAATACATTGCAAGCACCGAAATGAACAACCTAAAAAGAAAAGGATGCCGATGTAGGTTGTCCAAGTTCTCTCGTACGAATGTTAATTTATTCATTCACTCTCGCTCCTTTTATACAAAAATCTAATTCGTATTTACAAATCATTTACTTATAACTATTTTCTCACGGTACCGATGCATATTGTTGCACTAAATCTATAATTTATTTTCATTTGGCATGCGTGGCATAATACAATTGAGTGCAGTTGAACATATGGTTCCACTACACAATCATAGGAAGCAATCTGCTCAATTGTTTGCCTGACCTCAGAAAAATCATCTTCGGCGTCTATTGAACCATCTAAAAGTTGAATTAGCTCACCAGCTGATATTTCCGCATCATGCGATTCCAATAGTTCTGACACATTTGCGTTGTCTACTTCGGAAAATCCTATTTGGTGAGCCAAATTCAAAATGTCCGTTTGTATTTTGGCCAAATTCTTTGCCGTTGATCATACATTCGGGCCAAACTTTCTTCCATGCTGCATTCGTATTTGCTTTCGTCACTTTATTCCACGAATCTCGAATGTTTCCCGCTGCTTTTAAAATATTAAAATTTGCCAGAAACTTTTAATCGTTGAATCACTGGTGTCGGTTTCCTCTTGATCTATTTCCTCTATCAATTGTCTAAAAGTTTGCCGCAAAAAGTAAGCTTTAAAAGAAGCAATTACACCTTGGTCCATAGGTTCTAATAGAGAAGTGGTATGTGGAGGCAAGAATTTTACTTTGACATTCGAATCTGGGTCGTCGAAATTCACTGAATATGATGGAGCATTATCCAAAATCAGCAGTTTAAATTGTTTTCAGAGCAATAGTCTGTCACTGCTGTCAAGTTAGAAAGCATTCACGAAATATTACTGGTCATCCACGCTTTCCTGTTAGAGCGTCAAATAACTGGCAAATTCATTTTTGCAAAAAAAATTATCGCTCTGGGTGTTTCTGATGAATAAATGAGAAGAGGTTTCAATTTTAAATCTCCATTGGCTCAAAAGCTTTTCCATTTTTTGTTGGTACTTCGTAATTTCGTTATTACAGAACAAGATTTAGATGCACCAGCTTGAACGTTTTCTCTATTTTTTGGGTATTTTCAACGATTGTTTGCACAGTCGTTCGCTTTAATTTCATTGCTAATCCAATTTCTGTCATTTTTTCACCAGCGCCTACCCATATCAAAACATCTATTTTTTTCCAATGTCACTGATGTTCTAATTTTTTTGTTTTTCGACGCCAAAGACTGAATCTATAATCTATATAATTCATTATCCTCAACCTAAATAAATATTTATTTATATAATTCAATATCGTTTACCTGAATGAATCTACTCTATATTTATATAATTTAATACTCATAACGTAAATTGATATACTCTCGAATTATATAATGCAATATCCTTACAATACGCCTTGTGTGAAGTGACGGCCCGCGTATACCATTTCTATCGATTTGTTTGACCGCCCGGTGGTCTGGGGGCAAGACAGTTCCTTATTTTGCCCTTACTTTGGTTCGCGGATCGATGACGCTGCGTGGCGAACGTAACATTAGGTATATTATATTTGTATTCGAACAGTCCGGCGAGAAGGAGAGGTAGTGTTAGTCGGTAGAAAGGAATGTAGACAAATCTTATCTGTATAACTTGTGAAGAAACTCGGCATGCCGAGATTAAATTAATTAATTAAGTAAGATGCGCTTCATATTCTGTTTAAAAATACAGAGTGAATGAGGAAACAGGCCAAATTTCTGTATATTGTGATTTCGGAGGTAGTTCTATATCTCTAAAATAATATGCTTTAGTAAGTTTTAGTTCTAATTTATGGAGTTAAATTGACGGTGGTGAAGCCGCATCAGAAAATACTCATCTAATTTTAAGACGAGTCTGTGGACTTTAAAATGGAAAGTTGCTCAGAATAGAGAACATAATATTAAATTTAAAAACAAGGAACCCATTGAATTTGTGCTGTACAGATTCAATCATAGTCTAAATATTTATAGTACAACGACCATGCCTGCGAGCAAGAGAGGCACGTGAGGCTATTATCACAATGAGATGCTCAAACTTAAGTTTCGGGTTGAAAATGGCTCGCAGGCCTTTTATTTGGAAAATAACAATCGCAAGTGGAAGATCGTGTAATGTGTAAATATGATCAAAGGAGGACATTTTCTGATATTTCAATGAGAGAAAATTAGTTCGACTCCAAGAATCGATCGATTCCAGATTCCTTTGAAGAACAATACAATCCTCTTCTTAACGAATAACTCTGTGAATTTTTAAGTCATAAGCGGCCTTTACACTTACACGCTTTTCCACGCGCATGGAGCGTGAAGGAAAGCGCGCGCGTAAAACTGTCCAAGTAATCGTGTGGGAAAGATTTGATAGCCAAAAAGTGAGAACACGCTTTCCCACACGAAAGCGTTTCCACTTGACGGCGCGATGGAAAGAACGCAAGTGTAAAGGCGAATCCTGCACGCAATCCCGGGCGCGTGGAGTGGTCGTCAAACGAACAGTTTTGTTTTGGCGTGTACACTATTGTGCAAAGTGTGTGTACTAATTTTGATATTTTTTGGTGATGGAATTGCAAAGAAGACGCAACGCCACACTGGCAATTATTGGACTAATAGGAAATGTAGGATTGCCAAAAAAAAAGAAAAAAGAGTGTTTGGGTGAAAGAATACAGACGCCGCTATGGTCATTTACCGTTGATAAATGAGCTACGCAAAAATCACCCAAAAGATTTCGTAAACTATTTGAGAATGAGTCCTTCGTCTTATGATGTGTTACTTCAAAAAGTAGGACCAAGAATAAGGAAACAAGATACCCACCTGAGGAAAAGCATCAGCGCTGATAAACGTTTAACAGCGACTCTCAGATTTTTGGCCACTGGACGATCTTCCGAGGATTTGAAATTCTCGACAGGGATATCTGCTCCTTCTTTAAGCAAAATCATTCCAGAAACATGCAAAGCTATCTACGAAGTTCTCAAAGAAGACTACATGAAGGTAACTGTTGAAACTCTTTAATTCATATAAATAAAACTTAGTAATATTGTAAAACAACGATAATTCAGTCTTGTGGCAAAAATATATGTAAAAAATTAAGGAGAAAAGGTAAAAATGTACTCATAAATTCTAATCAAATAACAGTTTCCATTATTCTTCATAACTTGAATTCTCAAAATATGATCGTAGTCCATCGAACTCCCCTGTTGATTGTCCCGAAGCAGATGTTGGTGTCAAATTTGTTTTTGTAGTCCTCACTTTTATTCTTCCACAAACAGGGAAAAGACTTATATAAGTTAATAAAGTCTGCAATTAACTCTTTTGACCAGAGAAGAACATCCATTTTAAAACGAAATAAAATTCAAAGTAAAAACTCGAAACGGTTGCTAGAATAATAAACGACTGTCAGCAGAAAGCGTGTGGGAAAGCGCGCATCGACTTTCGACTTGTAAAACACTATAGGCACGGGATTGCGTGCATGTTGGCGCGTACGCAATCGCGCACTCCAACCGCAGCCTTTACACATGCACTCTTTCCCGCATTCTTTCCCGCTGGAGGCTCTTTCCGACAGGAAAGCGCGCAAGTGTAAAGGGGGCTATAGTCATAGAAGACATTGAGGCGCTCCGAAAGAGGGAAGGTCATTTATGTAGAGTATGAAAAGAACAGGGCGTAGCACTTTCTCTAAACAAAGAGGTACAGGGACAGTCATCGCACTCTCAAGCTCTTTCAAAAATACCTCTGGCTATTTTTTATTATTAAGTTTAACAATATTAACTTACTCCATCTGAATCAAAAAACCATTCATCGTAGGAAGTCATTACCAAACGACGTGTTTAATCACAACATTCATTCACTAAAGCCTAGGCGATATTTTATCGTCAATAATGAAAAAGCGATTTTTTCAAAAAAAATCTATTCTCACCTAAAAGACTGTCAAATAAGTATCCACCCTTTCCGCGACATTTCAATCAAAACTACATTTAAGAACACAGCTTGCCTAGCTTTTTCGTTACTTATGGTTTATTCTATAATATTTTATGGAAAAAGTAAAATACTCCTAGTCCATCGTAAAATTTATTTATTCATTTGGATTTCTACTTACAATTCAATTACAAGACAAAACAAGCCGCGAGGTGCGACCTTTGAGGTCCACACGGTCAACTTCCCAGTAATATTTACATAAATATTAAAAATACTAAACAAAATGATAATTATGAAAAAAATACTACTTTTAATAATAATAATGTACCTCTCATAACAATACTTGGAATGGCTTAATATTAATCGTATCATCTACGGGAGCGTCCGTTGATTACGTGGGTAAGGAGGATGATTGAATATCCTCGCGGATTAATCGGGAGGGGGGCAGGTTACAAAGCATTTTCTACGTTATTTGTTATTTTCATATCGATGCTTTAAAGACAAAAGAGCGCTAGCAAAAAAGAATGCAGTTTTTGTTATTACGCCCACTGAAGAGATTTTGTCGCGTGGTGGCCATTTTGAATAGTTGTATTCAAAATTGCCATGACTTCGGTATAATCATTGAATTTGTATTTTTTCACGATTCCTAATACTTATTTCTCATTTTCAGTTGGTCTTGAAAAACATTGAATGTGCAGTCAATAATCGGTTTAATTGCATGTTAAAACTAAATAGCTTCATGAATGATGATGGAGGAAGTAATTAAAATCTTACGAACACTAAATACCAAAACTACTAAAAATTACATTTTTTTATTTGATGAAAGCTTTTTAAAGCATATGATCGAACAAAGTATTGACTACAAAACATTGTGCCATTCAAAGCGTTCATTATCACAAATGCAAATTTGATTAATTATTTTGCTTTTCAAAATTTAAGCAGTTTTTATATTAAAATTAAAACACGATACTCTGAAACCTTTTCAAAATCTGTTTAAACTATGCAAATATTAATAAACTTTGATTGGCTTAAGGGGACTTTTAGGTTACAATTTTTTAAAATATCGAAAAAAATTTTTTTATTGATTTTGGCTCTAAATACAATTAAAAATACGATGTAAAAGTTTTTAGAGCGATATAAAAATTTTAAACTAGTTTTTAAGGACCTAAGGCGAAACGTGGCGTAAGCGCATTTTTCAACTCTCCAGCGTTTTTCATCATTCTCGCCTCTCCACTTGTTTTTTTTTTATTTGCACGTTAAAAAAGATTATTTAGAAGGGTCAAGGAAGGAAAAAAGAATATAATGCAGCAAAAAAAGTGAATCGAAAACAATTCAAAAAAAAGCAAATACTGAAAAATCATCGAAATTAACTAATAAATCAATGAAAAATTTGTCGACTTATTATGGTTTGGTAATAAGACGCAATTCCGATTCTAAGGAAAAAATGCGAAATGAAATGTGGGCAGCGTTTTACCACAAAATTTCTACCGATGAAAATCCACAGCACACTTATTGTCCAGCTGGTGCTGACTCTTGGTGCAATTATAGTAAAGCTGAGGCGGCTGGTGAATTAAAAAACTATAAACATGCTCCACCTCTTGATCAAAAAGCAAAGGAAATCCTAAAACCCATCTACGAAGACATGACATCAGACGATTTGTTGAAAAGATATTTGGGAAATAACACATAAAACAGTAACGAAAGTTTAAATAATTTTGTTTGTAATTTCATCTCTAAGCACACTTTTTCTGGCATTATCATTATGGAAATTGCTGCTTCTGCATTTTGAATGATTTTTTATTTTTAATTTAATTTTTTTGTAATCATGAAAAAAGGGTTTGCTGGTTTGTCTCCAAAAACTGTTAAGGATTTATAAATTTTATAAACATTTATTACTGTGTTGTGAAAATCAGGTTGAAAATTTATTTTTTATGAAAAAATCCTAATTTTTTGTATTTTTTTATTAAATTAAAAAACGAAAAAAACGGCTCGAACGATTTTTTTAGGGCAAAAACATAACGAAAATACTAATACACGTCGATTGACACATGAATGATGCAAATAATATATTTGGTTCGTGAGATATAGTGAATGACAGAAATGACCTTGAAAATCATGATGACTTTTAATGATTTTTTATTTTTAATTTAATTTTTTTCGTAATCATGGGGAAAAGTTTTGATGTTGTTTTTATAAGCACTGCTTGAAGTATATA
This sequence comes from Oxycera nigricornis, assembly GCA_963942545.1. Classification (NCBI taxonomy): domain Eukaryota; kingdom Metazoa; phylum Arthropoda; class Insecta; order Diptera; family Stratiomyidae; genus Oxycera; species Oxycera nigricornis. Next base: position 45,005,674 of record OZ012660.1, on the reverse strand, counting down.
AATTTTATAAAAATTGAATACTGTCTTCCGTAAATCAGGTTAAAAATTTATTGTTTATAAAAAAAACCTCATTTTTTGCACTTTTTTTCTTAAATTATAAAACGGCTCCAACGATTTTTTTCAAATTTTGATAGATTCACACAAATGTTAATACGCGTCGATTGACACCTTAACCATGCAAATCGTATGTTTGGTTCGCGAGATATAACTCATGACAGAAATGACCTTCAAAGGGGCAAAACAACAAACCCCCCGACCGAAGTATCCCAAAAACTAATCAGCTCTTAAGACTGCAAAGACGCTTCGATTGACATCTTAACGAAGTCAATACGGCTATGTTTACGTGAGTTATGCTCGTAGAAAAAACTGTCCACGAACGCACATGCGTACGTTCAGACGTACGTACGTACATACATACACACACATATATACATCTCCCTTTCTAAAAACACTTTATATCTACTCTATAGACCTCAAAACGTAAAGAAATGTTGAAAATTTCAATTTCGATTTTCGAGGCGATTACAAGAACTTCCCATATACCGAGAAGTTAAAAAAACAACAAAAAATACAAAACATAGTAATTAATAATTAATTTAGGAGAGCTTTATGTTCTGTTTAAAAATATAGCGTCAATGACGAAACGGACAAAGTTGCTGAATATTGTTATTTCGGGGCAGCCGCAAAATTGGTGAATAGTAAATTTCATCCCAGCATATGGACTGGCAAATGTGTTATCAGATCTGGCAGGGCGTTTTGAAAAACGGTAATATAACCAGACAGGGAAGTTAAACTTTAATTGACGGTGGTGACACCGAAACAGAAAACACTCATCTAAGAGGAGGCTGCGAGGTTTTAAAGCAGGAAGTTGAAGCATGGAAAGTCGCCCAGCACAGGGCATGTATGTAACATTTACTTTAAAGACAAGGAAATAAGTGAGTTTGTGATGTACAGATTCAATCATAGAGTCTACATATTGATAGTGTGGTGACCATACTCTCGAGCAATATTCAAGGATGGGTGTAACGAGGCTAGCGTATAGGTTGACGAAGGATGAAATGTCAGTAAACATATGAGAGTTTCTTAATACGAAGCCGGAGACACGAGAGGCAAGTGCGGCTGTTGCCACGATGTGAGGCTCAAATTTAAGTTTCGGGTCGAAAATTACTCCCAGATCTTTTATTTGTAAAACAGCCGTAAGTGAAAAATCGCGTAACGTGTAGGTATGATCAATTGGGCTGAGGAGGACATTTTGTGACATTTTTGAAAATTAAAATTGGAGAGAAAATTAGTTTGACTTCAAGAATCGATCCAGATCCATTTGGAAAGCAATACAATCCTCTTCCGAGCGAATAACTCTGTAAATTTGACCGCTACAACAGAGGTAAGGTCATTTTTGTAGAGTAAGAAAAGACATCAACTTGGGTACAACTGTCGTGAGCCTTTGCAACAATTTGGGTAGGTTGGTTGGTTGGTTGTAGTGGCAGCCCCTTTTATCCAAAGATGTCTCACTTAGGCCGCGATAGGTCCATTGTGGTACCACAGAAGATAAGGGCGGCACTAGAACCTGCGGGATGACGAGAACCATCCAGATTCTCATATGGAGCCGGCTATGCAGCCAATGTCTAACTCAGCTACTTTCGTGAGGTTGTCCAGAAAGGGCATGCCCAAGGTTTGCATGCGCTTCCTGGACAGTGCTGGACATTCGTACAGAAAGTGTTTGATTGTTTCTTCCTCTTTGTGTGATCTGCAACTTCGGCAGAAATCATTGAAAAGGACACTCAATCTTTCTGCATGTCTGCCGTTCAAACCGACGGAATTCAAGGTTTCACGGCTTATATTGAGGAGCCGCTTGGTGCGTTTGGAGCACAGTGCGTGTAAAGTTTGCCTGATTGTGTTACACGTTACTTCGAGCAGCCAGGTTCTATTCGCAGCCTCCATGTAGTATTGCTTAAATCCTAGTTTTATGGAAGCTAGAGGTTGGCCGACTTGGGGGGTAAGTGTATACTCTTGAAGCTCAATGGCAGCTCTCGCTAGGGCATCTGCTCCGCAGTTTCCAGGTATATCACTATGCCCCGGTACCCAGCAAAGAATAACTTCACAGTTAAGAGACATAACGTTCAATTGTGAGCGCCATTCCATAGCAATTTTAGATGGAGTATGCACGCTGGATAGTGATTGGATAGCAGCTTGACTGCCAGAGAAAATGTTTAAATTTCTTATGGAAATTTTCTGGTTTCTCAGGCAGTCTACTGCCTTGTAAATCGCAATGACCTCTGCCTGAAAGACGCTGCAGTAGTCTGGTAATCGAAAAGACAGTTTCAGGCCTAGCTGTTCTGAGAACACACCACAGCCCACTCTTCTATCTATTTTTGATCCATCAGTGTAGATGTCGACCGATTCCTGTATCCCCCTCTTTCTGTGGTCCAGTCCTCCCTACTCGGGATGACTGACCTGAAACCATGGTGAAAACAGGGAATCGGAGATGTAAGGTCCACTTTCTCTGACGTTGGTCAATCCCTCCGTAGTATTGTGGAGTGTCCAATGTTTTCCTCATGCCAGAGTCGCAGAGCACTTGGCCTGCTGTCTCGTAAGTAGCTCAATCGGAAGCCAATTTAATAGCATAAATAATGCCTTTGTTGGGGTAGTTCGTAGAGTCCCGGTGATTACAATAGCTGCAATCCTTCTGACCTTGTGTTTTACATTTAATGATTTCGTCATAGCAGGCCACCAAATAACTGCGCCATACAGAAGGATTGGTTATACATACTATCGCCGTATAGAGCCATGATACAATTTTGGGCTCTTTTGCAGCAGTAGATTGTGCATGCAGCTTTGCGTGCTCTTTCTGCTATGTTCGCTTTCCATGCGAATTTAGAGTCCAGAATTAGACGTAAATATTTGACCTGGTGAGATAGGTTGAGACTTATCAAGTTTAGGTGTGACAAATCGTGGAATTTCGTACCTTCTTGTGAAGAGCGTCTTTTGCGGAATAATCTTTAGACCGCACTCTTTGCTCCATTTGATAAGAATACCTAGGGCAAAGTTTAGTCTATCAGATAGGGTTAACAAATTTTCCCGATATTGTTATTGCAACATCGTCGGCATAAGCTACGGCTTTCCAGCCAGTCGCTTCTATTTTTGACAGGAGTTTATCCACCATTAGGTTCCATAGAAAGGTTGATAGCACTCAACCTTGTGGTGTGCCTCCGTAAATCCTCTTTCTTAAGGTACTGTTTCCTAGCGTGAAGTTGATGTTCCAGCTGCTAAGCAGTTGTCCGATGAACCCTATCAGGTTGTCATCGGCAATGCTTTCCCCGAGTGCTTTGCCAATAGCCTTATGGCTGATATTGTTGAAAGCCCCTTCAATGTCTATAAAAACCGCTTGCGTGTATTCTTTGACACATTTTTCGATGTAGCTGGTGAGCGAATGAAGAGCTGTTTCAACCGATCTCTCTGGAGAGTGGTTACAGAACAGCTTTCAGATGGATCTCCATCAATCGTTCCAGAGTTTTCAGCAGAAAAGAGATGAGACTGATAGGTCTGGAATCCTTAGGTGAGGAGTGGGATGTCTTAGCCGCTTTAGGTATGAAGACATGCTTTGAAAATGGCGTTCAGACATGGCAGTGCTATATTGATATCCTGCTGGATCTCAACAGGTCAGCGTAAGAGCCTGTCATTTACAGTCACAGTGGCTGGCATACAGCCCGGAAGCGTGTGTAGGATCCGCTTTGTCAGTCACATGTTACGTTCGCCACGCAACGTGGGCGACCCACAACCCATAAGGGCAGAATGGGGGTCTGCCCTGTCCTTGAAGACCCCAAACCACCGTGCGGGTAAGCGCTGTCTTGTTAAAAATTGATAATGTCACGTTCGCCACTTCACGCAATGAAGCTAATTGATGAATTATAGTGCAGATTATTGAATTATATTATTATTACTGAATTAAATTGTTATTAATTAATTATATTGTAGGGAGTAAGTCAATCTAGGTAGAAGTTGAATTGTATAAATGTAGAGAAGATATAGGATGTAAGGATATTAGATTAGATAGCTAAGTAGGTAATAAGTTTTGTTTATGGCGAGTGTTCCTGACCGTGCGCGCGAAAGCTGCGTAATCACCAACAGCTAAATTGCATTTTCGTCAACGTCACAGACCCTGCGGATAAGTTGCCAACAATCACAACAACAAACAACGCTCACCCAATCGCCGCAACAGATCCCAAATCAAGGCTCCGCCCGGTTTACGACACGTCATTGAAGTCCACTACGCGCCTGTGATACCTACAACCATTGGCAATTGAAATTTACCATGATTAGCGACCACCACGATTATTTCCCTAACACCCCAACCACACCACCCAAGCAGCAGCTGACGAGAACCGGTCCGAAAAGCTCGAAAGCTGCGAGGTCATCACACTGAGCTGGGCCGTTGACCACCTACACAGGACAACGGTATTGGGAAATCCCATATATAGGGCCGGTGGAACAGATGACGGGGCTTTTTGACGGTGCGAAGCTGGAAGACGAGTGCTTGTTAGCTGTCGATCCTCTTGTCTTTCTACGGTGCGAAGCTCGACGAGTGTGTCTTGGGTGTCGAGCATTTTTTTCTTGAGGAGCTTGGACGGTGCGTTTCTTTTGTGGCTTTTTACTGTGCGTAGTTCGAAGACGGGTGCGTCTTGGGTGTCGTCCTTCACTTGTCGGCGCGGAGTTTCAGCGGTGGGCATTTTCGAGTTCTTCGGGTAAATAATAGCGCGATGAGTGTGTCGAGACCGCGCAAATCGTACAGTGGAAACTTTTAGACAGTAATCCCCCAGTGTTGTTCATGGACATATATAGAGAAAGTGAAGTCAAGTGCTGAGACCGAGAACCGGGATTTCGTAAAACATTTAGAACTGTTCAAAAATTGGGAAAAAGACTAAGTGCCAGAAGAGCACTCAGAAAGTATCCGTGAAAGAGAGTTCGTTGTAAAATTGTGGGTACGCGTGTCTCCGACAGCAGACGAACAGCCAGCGAGGAGTCAGGAAGCAGTCGACGCAGTAGGATCAGGAAAAGATTGTAAGTAGAGTTAAGTGTAGATAGTTAGGGTTTAGTTAGGTTTTTTTTAGAAAAAAAATAATAAACTTTTTTTGATTATAACTTGTCGTATTGCGTGAAGTGGCGACGTGGCGTGGTCCTTGTTCTCTTTGTTCCCTTGTTGGTGGTTTTGGGTCGTCGCGGACCCTATTCCCGTTTCAGGGTTCGCGGACAGGGCAGTCCCGGCGCAGAAACGGGTGGCGCCCTTTCTTAAAAATATCTTTTCCCACACCCCTCTTCGCGGGTGAAGCCGGGTGGGATTGCCCAAACCGTGGCCAGGGTCGGCTGCGGTGTAGTAGGAACGTTACGAAAAAACTAGCCGTAACACACATCCTCACTACCCGGGAAGTGCGTATCCACGACAACAGTCTCTCGGCGCTGAATTTTGTCCAGACTCCGTTTGCGTCTTTAACAGACCCTAACAGTTTGTGTAAGTTCGAGGAGATTCGTGTTCAGCCTACAGTTTAGACCTTCGTATATTTTATTATTGACAATGCGTTCAAAGAGTTTGCGAAGAAATGGAAGTTACCAAATTGGGACGATTATTGGAAGTAGTGGAGAGGGAACCAGACTTAAAATTAAAAACATATAAGAACAATATCAGAACAGAAGTTGAGACTAGGTACTAACCATTTTTACAAGCAATACATTTAGACTGAAGGGGCTGTTTGAACTTAAGAGAAACAGTAACTGGAATATACACAAAAGAAACGCGTCAGCAAATCGCGTATTAAAAAAGATTGAATTTTCATCATAACCGAAAGAGCGGAGAAAAATTGAAGAACCCGACGTGAGCATTCCTGCTTTTAGCAGGAATAGCTGGAAACCAACAGCACCATCGTGAAAATACTAACGCGTCGCAATTAACAGACTTAATGAAGATTTTCATATTGTAAGGATGCAAACAAACATGTACATCATAAAAACCTTTCAGTTTATCCAATAAATACATCCCTACAAGCCCAACAGGAGCTGCAATTGAGGCGCATAACAATCTGAGTATGTACTTACATTTCAATCCACTGGATTTGTTCGGGCAACCTTCGAACCCGACTTGCGAGAATTTCAGCGCATCTCTGCTGTTCTTGAACGTCTTCAGCCTGGCATCCTTGAGTGTTTTCCAGACCTTGAGCGCCTCATCAAAGTCCGTGAAAACCAGCGATTTATCTGCAAAAGTAAGTAAGGAAACACATTGATTTGCGTCGCCGCCAATATTTTATCTCGGAATCGTTTCGAATCGGCCAGAGAGCAATCAATTATGCAATATTGAGGAATGTGGACACTACGCCAACAATCGCAGAAACAATTGAATTTTCCCGCTCGAATTTATCACTTTCCGCCAAGAGCAGTTCTGGTTATTTTTATGTTTTTTCAAAAATAAAACAGTGGAATTTATCGGTTAGTACTCGACATCCGAGCGAAGCCACGCGTCTCAGACCGTGGCATTTCGCAAGGCACAAATGAAGGTCGTGAGGTGGTGCAATGTTGGAACTGTGCCCCGTAAGCCGTTCAAGGACTTGACATTCTCTTCTGCCGACGAATGGCAACTGTCGACCCTTCTGATGCAATGGCGTTATCAGTTAGTAACGGGAAAGGCACAGGAGATATTTGAAAATCCATATTTCAGCGGGTGAGCGGTTAAAAACGAAAAACATGCAACCATAGACCAGCTGTTTGGCTATTTCGGTGGTAAACAAATGCTTTTTGAGGTTATGTCTCGACTGGCCGAAACGGAATTTCACGGAATTCACTAACCGCCTTCCTCGTTCGAGTCTGCCTTTGACGGCGTGTGGATACCGTAGTAGGACATGTTTTTGCTGCTTCATAAATCTGACTATTCACTACGCTTCGCACACTATCGTTCACTAGAATTGTCGAGAAACAAAGAATTCGTTCTATTTTGCGCGACAGTTCTCCGTGTTGGCGTTTCTGATATCAAAAGATTTTCTTATTGGCATTTGAAAAATGCAAAGTGAAGTTGGTGGTGACGTTCTCAATAGACCTTGCCTACATGAAAGTAAAAGCCGTTGTTAACGGAAAAAGGAATTTGAAATTTGAATGAGCAGATTTTATTAACCCTTTCGCGAGCAGTATAAGAAGGAGAAGAGGAAAAAGATAATTGAATGCTTAAGTCTGTGGCAAAAGCGAAAGAAATTTATTTTTTCGATTTTCCGAAGAAGTTTTTTAAGGATGTTACCATATTGCAACATTGCACAGATAATATTAAAAATTTGGTTTTGTTTGTTATTCCTATTTATTATTGAAATATGTTAATAAAATAATGAAAACTGTTAGAATAGTGTAAAATTATGTGTGAAAAGAAATGAAGCAATTCTTTTGGTCATTTAAAAACAACGCCATTCCACACTTCACGCACTTTATCCTTGAATAGCCTGTTGAACACAACCGGCATCGTGATTTCACTGTATGAACGGCCAGTGATTGATGCAGTCATATCTAACGTCATTTACAGCCTGCACTATTTTGCTAGAAAGGCTATACATTGGTGTTGATGAAGCAGATGAACTTAGGGATGGCAAGTCGACCTCATTCGTTAAATTATTTGTTGTTGTTGGTCGGCCCCGATTTCTCGCAATACCCCATGCTTTCAAAACAACTTCTAAGCTGATTGATGTAAACCAATTGTAATAGTAGACTTTGAAATTTTCATTACGCGGCATTGTTGAGCAGAGATATAGGACAATATCGGAGGACAAACCCAGACAATAACTCGGGCATGTTCCATCAACAACGTAAAGTGCAAAGTCGTAAACTATGCCAGAGCTTCCGGCTCTTGTAAACATTTTAAATCCCCACTTATGAGGTTTTTTCGGCAGATATTTCTTCCGTGCTGATCTTCCTTTGAAAGGGATTATTTGCTCATCTACAGACTGATGTTCATCATCGTGGAGAATTGCATTAGATTTTTTTTTCAAATGGTCAAGTAATGGACGTACTTTATGGAGTTTGTCATATTTGGGGTGAATTTTTGCCTTCGCTGTGGGTTTATTGTTTATGTGGGAAGATTTCTTTATTTTGCCAAACTGTCTGACAGGCTTTGTGTTGGAAATCGCAACTTATCGATCCAAAGGCTCCTATAATCTGGAAGTTTAACTATACCCATAAATAAAAGCATACCAATGAATTTCCGAATGTCTTCTGCTTCTAATGACACTGCTTCACCATAGAATTCTAGTGCATATATCTTACTATCCTTCGTGATATGGTTTATTATATCGGCATCAAAGAAATGTAAAAATATTCAGATGATAAAAGAATTTCTTCAACAAACGCGATCAAATGTTTCCATTTTGTTTCAAAAGCAAAGTCTCTTTTCAACCAGTGCAAAGATTTTGGATCAATATTTTCGAATCGATGAATTGAGCTCCTTCCACAGGCTGAACCTAAATATTCGGCCTCTGTAACTGTATTTCTGTCATCTTCAATTTCATCTTCTTCATTGCCCAATTGAAGACCATCTTGAAATATTTGGGTAATCTGGCAAATCACGAAGCTCCACATTATGGTTTAGCACAGCTTCGTCGTGTAAATCATCAATTTCTTCTTCTGAGTTATCCCATTCATAAGTTAAAATGTGCTGAATTTCCTTCACGTACAGTCCTTTTCTAAATGAACTCATGTTGAGTCTGTATGAATGAATATAAAAGATACACTCTTTACCAGTATACTTACACCACACAAGTTGCAAAGTAAAGGCAATTTTTGATAGTTTAAGGACAATGGTGACATATGGCAACATGATTTTTTGGGAAAATCTGGATCACTTATTCACTACTTACCGTTTTTATCAATAAAATTGGACTCGATAACTATAATTGTACCATTAAACCTTCAAATCGCGTGTTTGCCTGGTGCTTCCTCAACTGATTTATTACGACTGGAAACTTGAATGTGAAAAACTTTGAAAATGATATTCCTAGCCTATCAGCAGTGATATCTTTAGAACAATACGTTATGTAAAGGTATAAAGAATACTCAAAGAATATAAAGTGCGTGAGTTCTGGAAATTTTTATGTCTAAATACCAGGTTAAAGTTGATGTTGCCATACGGATGTAGTACGCGCGAAAGGGTTAATTTGGTTAAAATGAACTATGTAGTAACGTGAAATAATCAATGAAAACTCACTCCGTTACGATTTAAACAAACCATCACTATATAAATGGTGAAAGAAAAATACGTCAGTTTATTCACAAAAATTAAGGGATAGAATCGTATTACGGCACACACATGTGAAGATAGAGATTGAATATCATCTAAAATGATGATGAGTTTTGCCATTAATATATTCGCTAATTATTTCTGTAGTGTAAAAATCAATGACTCCTATTCGCGAGATTATTTATTAAGGGGTCAATGGCTTTATACATTTTTTAAATTCGAAGTTATTTTTTTAAACTTATTTCGAGAGTAAATATTCTCAAAAATATTGTGTTAAAATGTTCCAGGCATTTTTATTATAGTTATGTTCAATTCAATGCACGCATCCTGTGTATACTCGTAGACACACACGGCTCACGCTCCTCTGTATAGTGTCTAGCTCTATATATACAAAAAAAGTTCGAGTGATACATGAAAACAAGCATATTAACTGTAATATTGAATTTAAAAAGAGAATGCTGGCCTCATAACTTCGCCTAATAGATATTTTGAATACTAGTAACGTTTTGAATTTGGGAGGAAACTCATCTCGCTCAAACCTTCAGATGCACTTTTCTCAAATCCACTTTGTTTCATGTCGTGCCAATGATTTCTCCGAAACTACGGAAGCGATCCTTCTGAAATTATTACCATTTATTAAACACATGTATAGTTTATTAAACACATGTATAGTTATCGTGTCAACCACGAGTGTTTAAAAAAATTGCTCATTTTCCAATTTTTTTAAACCCAAAAATCACAAAAAAACTCAAATTTCGAAAAATTAGTTTTGACCGTCCGCCATTTTGTTATTATTGTATATAACTTGATAATTTTGGTTCAAGCCACTGGCTTTTCTAATAAAATCTTTTTCAATATTTTCCCCTGGCCATTTCTTGCTTCAGGATCATTGGCACCGTTTAATATGCACTTTTTTATATGACTAGGAGAATTCCGCCATTTTGTGTAAAATAATAATAAAAATTCAATAAAATATTTGATAAATTCAATAAATTATTGTTTAAGTACGCTTTAACAGTGTATTAATTCAATCCGAAAAGAATTACATTGATATCTACTCCCGAAGTCTTGTAATAAATTCTTAAAAATAGGTCAGTTTTTTGGGTGTATAAAGCCTAAAACCCCCTTAATTTGTTAACAAGTGGGAATAACAGACATAAATCAAAAAAATAATTACATGTAGTAATATTGAAGATTTTAAATTAAAACTGAAATTGAAATAATTATTAACACCGATAAATTCCAATAAACATTAAACTTTTTAAAATATCCGATTTTTTGAGAAGTGCAAATTAGAAAGAATGTTTTTTAGAAAAACAATTTAACGTTTTTACGGTACTTTTTATTAATTTAATGTAATTGCTGCGTTGAATTTATTGAAAGTTTCATCAAATCATATGAATGATAATATGCTGCAATAGATACCTGTCGTCGTTAGAGGAAATAAAGTTTAGGTAATATTATTCGGGATATCTTCATTATAATACTAATAGCTTATAGTTTTCATATGAATATATTTTGCAAAAAAACAACACTGATTTTTAATTAAATAAGAAACCTTCAAAACATCTTATATTCCAAGACAATGATTGCAAGAAGTGAAAATCTGATATAAAATAAGTAAATTTGTTAAATATTTTATGCAGCTATTTAATTAAAAAAACACAGGTGCCCTAAAAAGTTTCATAGTGAATATTAACAGTATTTTAATTTTATTTAATTTTTTTCTCTGTAATCGTGGACTTATATTGATTTTTTGACAAGAAATGTTTCGAGTATCTGAATTTTATGAGCATTGATTGCTTTTAAATTCAAACCAAAAAAACACTTTTAAAATATATTCTAAACACCTTAAAACGCAAAAATTTCTATTCGAATTTTCTCGGCGATTATAAAAACTCTGTCTTTACTGGAAAGTTAACAAAAAAGCAACATTTTACCTTTCAATGTAACACAGCGAGAACATTTACTGGGATTCGCCAAGAGGCAGGACCTTCTTTTCCTATTTCTTTTGCAAAATTCGACCTTTCAATACTGAAAAATAAAATACGGAGAATTACTAAATTTTGATGGAGAGAGTGATTGAAGGAAACGGAGGTGGTTTTAGTCGGTACAAATCCGGCATGCGGAGAGGCAGGAGCTGATCTTTTGAAGATTTCCAACTCCCAACGTTGAAAAAAACCTGTATCGTGATTATGGCTTTGTACAAATGTCGCAGTTTTCTTAATGCCTTAGCCTTAATGAATTTTGTTGTTGTATTTTTCGACTCCTTAGAACTTCAAAAATGACCTCCAGAAATATCTTTTTGAAATTCGAAATTTTATAAATAGCGACTTTGAGTGTTTGCGCGTTTTCGGCTCTTTGCAGATGTTCGATTAGCTGTCGGCCACGTAGCGTTTCTTTCATTCCCCTTCTCTAAGATACCGGTTTCTCCTTTATACATTATATTTGCGGCTTTTTTACCTGAGTTTAGTGCTTATTAAGACCTCCACATATCAATTGCGTGAGTTTGAAAGAATGTCAAATTTTTCATTTTTCAAAAAAATATTCATCAGCAAAATGGAACGAAAACTTTAAACGCGTTTTTCGCGAAACAACGTTTTTTAACATGGCATAGAGATAATCTCCGGATCTACCGAACCGATTTTGATGCGTTTTATTTGCTAGAAAATATTACACCGTAGTCCACCAGAATATGATCAAACAATTTAAGAAGAAAAATTTTGGCGTTAAAAAACTACGAAAAAAGGGCCAATTTTTGACATTTTTTTTCCGCCATTTTTTTGAAATTGATTTTTTTTGAAAACGTTGGTGAATTACGGTGTAAGAAACCTTGCATTTTAAAGTACCATTAATTTTTTTGTTTCAGATTACCAATCCATAGATTATCTCTTTGGAGTAATGATTTTTTCAGAGCTTAATTTCAGCGCCCTCTATAAAATAGAATATTAAATAAAAACAAAATTATATAATTTTTTGTATTATTCGAATATGAAATAATACTTTAAAAAAGATTCATGTCAATATATAATAAAGTATCTGAGAAACAAATTTTTGAAAAATGGTCTTTTTCGCCTTCTAAAGTGGACTGGTACCTAAAAAGTTTGGGATCAAATCTAGGCTCGGCTGTAAAAGTAAGAAGTATAAGTTAAATCTTTCTGAAAATTAATCTACTTCTAAGGTTTTTATGTATACTTCGCTTCGCACAAATCATAGAAATTAGTTTCCGGTGTTTTATCCCAGTAAAATTAAGCACAACACTTCGAAAAAACCTGGAACAAGTAGAGTTTTTGAGGAGTTCACTATTTGAATACTTGAATCGTCTTCATTTGAATATTCTGAACAGTATCCTTTGATTTGTTTTATATAAATATTGGGAACTGCTTAATGTGATTTATATTATTAACAGTATAATACAACATGAATTAGCAAATCCTCTATCCTCAAACAACTATTCCTGGGTTAAAACGGTTGGATAATGTTATCAATATTTTCGGTTGTTGTTGTTGATGGTTATTATTACCTCATGCGAAATATGTATTTAGATAGATAGATATTTTTAATCCACTTAACAATAATACATTAAATTAGAAGACAAATGAAGCCCTCTAAGGTGCGAGCATACATTTAAAAGATATTGTTTTTTAACATCATATCATAAAATTATAATTTACTAACCAATTGAAATTAACATGAATGTATATTCGAATTGAGCTTCATTTTGTAATTTTATACAATTATTGCGTAAGTAGTGTAGGTTATTCGGGAATTCTAGAATCCAATTTAAAAAAAAATATTCATATTTGAATTTTGTAGTTTGGATAAATAAACACTGTACACAAATCTTTAAAAATTGATTGATTGATTAATATTATTTCTTATATAGAAAATATTGGATTTCATATATAAAAAATGTGGTCTAAGTGCGACCCTTGAGGCACACACGACTAACTTCCCAGTGGGGTGAATAAAATGCTATAATTTGCTTTTATTATTAATTACTATCATTAATAATTACTATTATTAAACTTAATTATTCTAAATTAAAATAATTACTTTTATTATTTTTATCAAATTTTTATCTAACCATAAAAGCTTTGGTAGAGGAAGACGTCTCCATCACCTGGTCATCCTCTACCAAAGCCTCGGCAACCTCGTCCTCGTCATCCTTCTTGTCCTCAACCTCGTTTTTCATCTCGGCTTCGAAATCCACAACTATTATTGAGGGTATTTAATTATTATTTACAATAATCATTCATTATTAAGAAGGTTTGACCGTTACTGAATAATTATAATTGACTTTATATATACAATATCAAATTATAACTAATATTATCTGATATATTAACAATATTAAATTATTTATAACAATATCCAATTATTAACTGCATTAGCGTCTCTACTCCCATTCACCCAAACCTGATAATATAAGTTTGGAATTTCATAAATTAATCTATTTTTTTAAATAACATATTTTACAAATTTGATCACAATTTTGCTAAAACGCACAATAATAACAATATTACCATGAAGGTATTTGGGATCTGCACGAATTAATAGTGCGTTTCAACAGTTTAAAAATAAGCCATTTTTAGTCGTTTTTTCAGTTTTTTCATCCTAAATAAAAAACGGCTTAACCGATTTTGCTGAAAAGTCATGCAGTTCTAAGTTATGTAATTACGCGTCGTTTGAAACCAATCCCACGTCAATGCAATCTTTGGTTCTTGAGATAATCGAGACGAAAAATAATTCCGAACGCACATACGTACATACGCACATCCGCACATACGCACATTCGCAAATACGCACATCCGCACATACGTACATACACACTCACAGACATCTCTCTAAAAACGATGGATTTGGATTCTAGAGACCTTAAAACGTGGAGATATGTCAAAATTTGGGATTCGCAAAATCGACCCCATTACAATAACTAGGGAACATAGGGACATAGGGAACTGGGAAGTTAAAAATCTTCCTCGATCACATGCCGATTCAAGTGCATTGTGTATAATATGCGCAGGGCACACCAATTATTTCTGGTCTCCATTGTTTCTAAATAAGAAAAAGTTGTTTACTTCACACATTCACGTGAACCGAAATTGTGGGACTATTGTCTCCGCACAAGCTTACAACTTTACAAGTGAGAACATTCTCTCCATTTGTTTTTTGTATCAACGACGAATGCAAAACTATGATTTGTTTTTATAATATGATACTCCCAGATGCCTTCATATGCTACACTTAAAATATAGTGTTTTTTTACAGGTATAGAACTTCCGATAGGGATATCTTTCATTGCAGCTGTCAAATTTCGCTATCATTTTAACATTATGTTCACTTTGCCAAATTACCAAACAATGACTTACACCCGAACAAGTAGAAATTTATTTTCAAAATTCGTGTTCTGTATGCTAAATTATAGAGTACTTCGTCCAATTCATGGTTTATAATCGTCCATATGAGCAGCTCATACGCAATACGATGGAAAGATTTATATCCACGTACACTCTGTTCGACATAATCATCCAACACGAGCTCGTATAGTGCGTACCGAGGCAGATATTGTTGCTGTATTGTGACTGAAGGTCCAAATTTATAGATTCGACGCTGTTCTCTACAAATTGGTCTCTGTCCGTCCACTACAAGGATAATTTTGAGGAAAGATTTTGGACTGAAGCCGTATAAGATCCAATTAGTGTAGCAATTGAAGATATTGGACCATCGTTTGCGTCGTACATTCGGTGAATGGGCTGAGAATGAGTTGGAAGTTGAACCGCATTTTTACTGTCGAATCATTTTCAGCGATGAGTCTCAATTCTGCCTTAATGGGTTCGTAAATAAGCAAAATTACCGTTTTTTTACATCCCGCACAAATGACTGTATGGTGTGGTTTGCATGTCACCGGCAGCGTGGTTGTTTTTTTTTACAAATCTGAAGACGGAACTAACGTTACCGTTAATCGCGATCGCTACCGACAAATGATTCGTAATTTTTTGATTCCTAACATCAACACAAATCCTTTCAGTGGCAAATTGTTCCAAAAGGCAGGCGTAACATGCCATACAGCGCATGAAATCATTACTTTATTGGACCGAACCTTTGGTGACCGAATCAACTCAGGAAATGGCCGTCCAGATCATGTGATTTGACTTGACTGGACTACTTTTGAGGGAATACGTCAAGTCACTTGTCTATGCTGAGCTGATAAACCAGGAACTAGTGATGGCTTGTGAGCCAACGCCTTATTAGCGAAATATTATGCTGAAAAAAAAGTGGTGTAAAATTGGACCATCGCGATGGTCATATGCCAAAAATTATTTTTAAACACTTAATACTATGAAATATGAGCTAATAAAGCCAAAATTTGTCCATTTCAATGATTTATTTTGTTTTTATTCGTTCAAAATGTCCTATGCCTCTAAAAACACCATATATCTCTGCTTTCGAGTGTTTTGCTCTTTTTATATGTTGTTCAATGCTGGATTTTGCACTGTTAGCGATACTGAAAATTGCGCAACACATTTTACACTCAACTTCGTTGGCATTTTTCCTTCAGCTTTTTTAATGACCATATTTTTTGTAAGATCCCTCTTAAATATACACACTCCTTATTATTTGAATAATATTTTTCGGTAAACTTACTTCTTGTGATGCAGATGATGAAAAAATGAAAAAAATTATAAAAATCGAAAGAATTTTTTCTTTAATTTTTTTAGTATTACTTATTTGTTAACGCCAAACAAAATTTAGCGCAATAATGCAGAGCACGTTGTCATCAAACGTGGCATGAATGTATTGTAAAATATGTGACTAACGACTTTAGTCATATATTCTACAATACCATAGCATAGATAATAAGTAACACGGACACTAGCGCCAAATTGCCGCACATTTGTTATACAATGCGTTTTAAGGAAATTCACACGCTTACTAGTGTTCTAATTTGCATCGGAAGACGTTTGTAGTTGTTTTATGTTTTTTTTTCTTAAAATACTTTTATTCCCTTTATTTCGAGCCAAAAAAGTATTCAACAAGCCGCGAGGTGCGACCCTTGAGGTCCACACGGTCAACTTCCCAGTAATATCCACATGAATATTAAAAATATTAAACACAAAAGAAATTATGAAAATACTACTACTTTAAATAATAATAATGAGAGGTACTCATAACCGTAATTGAAATGAGCTAATATCAATCATATCATCTACTGTAGCGTTCATTGATTACGTAAGGCTTTTGTTGGGTGGGGGTGGATTGGTTTGATTGAATATTCACGCGGATAAATCGGAGGGGGCGGGCTATAAAGCTTTTTTACGTTATTTGTTATTTTTATATCGATGCTTGAAGGACAAAAGAGCGCTAGCAAAAATGAATGCATTCTTGTTGTTACGCCCACTGAAAAGGTTTTCTCGCGAGGTGTCCATTTTAAATAATTTTGTTCAAAATTGCCATGACTTCGGCATAATCATTGAAGTTGTGTTTTTTCACGAGTCGTTTTTTTTGGATCATGCAAAAAAATTTGACCAGTTTCTCTTCGAAAACTATTAGGAATGTATAAATTATATAAACATTTATGACTGAGCTGTGCAAATCAGGTTAAAAATTTATATTTTATGAAAAAAACTCTAATTTTTCCCATCTGCCGTTTTTTCCATTTAATAGAAGTTAAATGGAAAAAGCAGCATAAAGGATTTTTTTATAAAGTTAAAAACGTAACAAAAAAGCTAACAAACGTCGAATGACACCTCAATGATGCAAATATCATATATGGTTCGTGAGATATAGTGATTGATAAAAAGGACCTTGAAAATCATGATGACTTTTAATGATTTTTTATTTTTCATTTCATTTTATACGTAATCATGAAAAAAAGTTTTGCTGGTTCAAAAATTATTTGTACTACATAAATTTTATATACATTAGTTACTGGGTGCTGCAAATCAGGTTAAAAACTTATTGTTTATGGGAAAAAACATAATTTTTAGCACTTTTTTTTAATAAATTAAAAAACTGTCCACGAACGCACGTACGTACGTACGTACACACACACGCACACACACACATACATACTTCTTTCTAAAAACACTTTATATATACTCTATAGACCTTGAAACGTAAAGAAATGTTGAAAATTTCAATTTCGATTTTCGAGGCGATTACAAGAACTTCCCATATACTGGGAAGTTAAAAAGAATAGAATAACAGAGTAAAGTCAAAAATGTTTCCGATCGAAAACAGAAATATCCTCTATAATAAAGTATAGTTGATTGTCATGAGTAACCTAGAAAATAAGAAGTTTCATGAAACCCAACGATTTTTAGACTTCTGACCACGTTTTCGTAGTTCTGTATCAGTTTTTCACGTTTAGGGGTTGAAAATTGCTGAAAACCCCGCTCAGCGCCTACTTATTCCGGTATTTATATTAAAAACTCAACAATATTTAAAATATGTGAATATCAAGTAATATTCACCAAGGATATTTTATTTAAAAGATAAAATTTGTATTCATTAAAAACACGTTTTTAAAAACGAGATTTATCACGGCAAGTAACCAAACTTGGTTGGATCAGAGCTCCTTCTGCTCAAATTGTTCCAGTATGCAGGTACAATGGGTGCTGGTTTAACTTGCTTCAGAGGAGGCGTGATGATACCCTAGATACATCGGAAGACAATTAGATTAGCAAACGAGTTAACAAGACAGTTGTTTACTTTTGGCAGAGTCCTTTTTATTCGATCGGATGTCGTTTTCTTTGATACGTACGATATCGGTACAGGTAACACCCGATTGTTAATTCTTGTTATGTTTAGAAGTGTTTTATCATGAGGAGTTTTAGGTCTTGTTGAGGTTGTCGGCAAACTTCTCCTCCGCAAATCCTCAACATTTAATTTTACTGGAAACTGAAAGGACATGTCGAATCGAGGGGGTGGTTTCTTTTGGATTTCTTCTTCGATGGCATACAGCTCTGCCTGCGAAAAGAAATCATCAGTTCTAGAAATATTTAAATGGTTCGGAAATTGATGTAACCCACTCGATTTTTGTAGACCATACAACATGCTCTCATGGTGAAGTAATATAAAATTTCCACTCCAGAGAGTAAGGAAAATCCCAGGAAAAGTCCAGCGATTCCACCGAACGATACAAGAAGATCAACCCAACCAAATAGGACTTCTCGTTTGTAACGAATAATTGGCCATGTTAAATACATTATGCTGATGGAGTGTTCGTTACTTCTACTGACACTGTAATTGAATAAAATATAAATATTCAAGGTTCAAGGTTTTTCTTTGTTTTGTATTACTCCTTGTTTAGTTTCTCTACATCAAATACAGTTTTTGAGCAACTCAGCTCGCATTTCTTACAATCTTTGATGTTCGTTATGTTATCTTTGAATTTTGCCAGACATGCCAATTGATCGAGCTTACAATATGGTACATTGGCTGTAAATGAACGCATAGAATGGTTAAGAACTTTATACATTGAAAAACTGGCATCCAGATTAAAATATTGAATTATTGATAATTTATCATAAATAATATTATGTATCATAAATAATATAAAGTATATTCTGATCATCATAAAATTTTTCCAGAGGAAAACTATCAAACGCGTTTTGCTATTTACGTATTAACTTCCCAGTATATGGGAAGTTCTTGTAATCGCCTCGAAAATCGAAATTGAAATTTTCAACATTTCTTTACGTTTTGAGGTCTATAGAGTATATATAAAGTGTTTTTAGAAAGGGAGATGTGTGTGTGTGTGTGTGTGTGTGTACGTACGTACGTTCGTGGACACTTTTTTCTACGAGCATAACTCACGTAAACAAAGTCCGATCGACTTGATTGAGGTGTCAATCGAAGCGTCTTTTTAATCTTAAGAGCTGATTAGTTTTTGAAAAACTTCGGTCGGGGGGGTTTGCTGTTTTGCCCGTTTCAAGGTCATTTCTGTCATGCGCTATATCTCGCGAACCAAACATACGATTTTTTTAAACAAGGTGTCAATCGACGCGTATTGACGTTTGTGTGATTCTATCAAATTTTCAAAAAAAGTCTTGGGGTGGTTTTCAAATTTTTTAAAAAAAAGTGCAAAAAATTTGGTTTTTTTTCAAAAACAATAAATTTTTAACCTTATTGTCAAGTCTTAGTAATCAATATTTATGAAATTTATGTACTCCAAACAGTGGTCGCAAAAACGTCACCAAAACTTTTTCTCATGATAATGTAAAAAAATAAATTAAAAATAAAAAATCATTAAAAGTCATCATGATTTTCAAGGTCATTTTTATCATTCACTATATCTCACGAACTAGATATAATATTTGCATCATAAAGGTGTCAGTTGACGTGCATTAACATCTTTGTGAAGTTTTTAACATTAGAAAAATTCGTTTTAGCCGTTTTTTTAATTTAATAGAAGAAAATGCGAAAAATTATGGTTTTTTTTCATAGAAAATATTTTTTAACTTGATTTGCACAGCACAGTGATCCAGTTTATAAAATTTATACATTCTTATCAGTTTTTGGAGAGAAACCGGCAAAATTTTATTCCATGATTATGAAAAAACTAAATTAAAAATAAACAAATCATTCAAAGTTACCATGTAAAGAGGGTTCATACGAGTGCTATTACTTTATATCTTTTATTCTAAAAAAATTGTTGTAAATTCAATCAAAGTTTTAAGATATTTGCATAATTTGAGCAGATTTTTAATAGTTTTTGTAGTCTTTTAATTAAAAAAAATTGCTTAAATTTTGAAAACCAACAAAAATTTTCAACACCAAAAAGGCCCCCACCGATTGATCCGCAATAATATTCAATCTGTCCTCATCGACCAAAAACCGTACATAATCAATGGACTCTCCCGTAGACGATATGATTCATATTAACTCATTCCTGTTACTGCTATTGTAACATTTGCTCATTGTTGTAATGTTGTTGATGTTTATGTAGATATTACTGGGAAGTTGACCGTGTGGACCTCAAGGGTCGCACTTCGCGGCTTGTTTTCATTTGATTCATAATGAAAACGAAGATTTCTATTGTATACTTTTCAATGAAAATTTTGTGCTATGGCACCCCTAATGTTGCATTATAAAAGTTGTCATAGATGTCAACCTGTCAAATTCACATCAACTTGTTGCTATAAAATCTTCAGGAAACCATCATAATCATCTTCTATCTATATAAAAGAACTTGCATTTGAAGAGAAAATAGGATTGCGAAATAATTTTGTTGATGAGATATGTATATCTGCAGATATGTGTACCATGGTATAAAAAGTGAAAAATTCTTCAAAAACCATGTAACCATTTTAAATGGCTTAGAAGTTTTCAATTCCGTAATCAATGAAAGTAAAGCAATTGTTGCGTTTATATTCGACTCAAAAGTTAATTTGTTTGAAGTATAATTTTGAATAATGCTTTAATAACGATCATTCTACAATAAAAGAAAACTTACGTAACGGCTTAACGAACGGTGGAATACATTTGCAAAGTTTAATACATTTTTTCATTCGGCATTCTTTCATGCATCCTGTAAATGTGTATTCGTCTGGAAAGAAGTCCAACTTGATTTCATCAGAAAAGACACACTTTCTTTGACTGTAAGAAAATATATTGATATTATTTTGTTGAAAGTCAGTCATGAGAACAATCAATTTACCCAATGCTTAATTGTTTAGCGTCCTCTGTTGTATATGTTTCCTTCATTGAAATCAACACTTCTGCAACTTGATTAGGATCCCATATCAGTTGTGGCGAATAGTCCCATCCAAAATATTCTTTGTTTGAATGAATGTATACCTTTAGAGAATGATTATAGATAGTTAGGTGTAAATGGGTAGTCTTTAAAGCTCTAAAAATACCAGGGAAACAAAAAATGATAGCAACAGGACATTAGTTGTTCATGTTTGACCTAAGATTTGTTTCAGTAGCCTAATATCAAAAAAGATGCAGTCAAATGAAAACTATCCTTAATATTTTTTGTAAAATTTGGGATTATATTCATGTAAAGTTTTGCTAATTACATATAAGTCCAGCCAAATGGTAGTTTAACCGTGCATTTTGGACTGTCAGGCAAATTTTTATTACGATGACTGATGTTGAACTGGCCAACAGTTAGCTTAAGTTCAAGTTTTTGGGATCACAGTTCCAATCCTCAAGGGCCATGTTGAAAATAAGAAAAAGATGGGACGCCCCCCATATCTTGGATGCCATGGCTTCTACAAAAAAGTTGTGCATGGTAAACTTGTGTAAAATTGAATTTGTAGCAACTTGTGCATATATCAGTTTCACGTGGGATCAATAATGACAGAGTTACTTGCCAAAAACGGCACCCGAAAAAGGGGGATCATCTTTCGAGCGACAAAGCTTCTTTGCTTTCACGCTAATCGCGATACACGTTTGGCATCTATTTTAAGACACATTTGCTTATTTAAAATGGTTGTATTGGAGATCACTGCTCTCTACCCATTTTTCCATGGCATCTTGTAATTAATGTTGGTATAAATTCTAAGAGTATTTTCTGCAAATCTTATTTTCAAATAGACTATCAACAGAGGAGGACAAAGATAACAAATTATTCGCGAGAAGACTTAACCAATATGCACTTTTGCTACGAGTTGGCTGATGGTTGAAGTCATCAAGCAGCTTGGTTTTTCGCTGAAAAGTTACATTTTAAATTTTTTTGCGAGGATTCACTTAAGGCTTCGAAAGCGAGGAGTGTTAGAGAAAGGAAGAAGTGAACGCTCATGAGGTGTACTTGTGAATTGATAAAATCAAATTTTGGATATGGTTAGGGCAAATCCCCATATAAGTACCAAGCTATTTTCTGAGAGTTGCCCAAATATTGGTTGTTTTTTAGAGGCATAGAATTTTTTGAACAAATGAAAAACAGATAGACTATTAAAATTGTCAAGTTTTTGGATTTGTTAGGTTGCAAATTTTAGGGCATTTAGTATTTCAAAATAATTTGTGGCATATGACCACCGCGATTGCGTATTAGGAAGGCCATCTTGTCGGTACGATTTGATACACTTTCCACGTCAAATGTTGGCTTCCAAGTCATCAATAGTTGCTGGTTTATTAGCATAAATAAGTGATTTGACGTAGCCTCACAGAAAATAGTCCAATGGAGTTAAGTCTCATGATCAAGGCGGCCATTTCTTCAATTGATTCGTTCTTTAAAGTTTCGGCCCAATAAAGTAATGATTTCTTGCGCAGTGTGGGGGTTTATGTGCACACATATTAAATGTATAAAAGACGTGTTTCACACAATGAGTTTAATCCAATAATATTATAACTAGATATAACAATTTTTAAGAGTAACGCGTGGAGTGTTTTCTCATGTGAGGATGAACGTCAACTGTGTGTGTGTGACTGTGTCAGTTGCACGCTTGTTAGTCATCGAATCCATGGCGATGCAAGCGACTCTTGTGGTGAACCTACTAATGTCTTCAGTTCGGTCGCTACAGCTGTAAGTCATGTGGCGCCATCTTGTTGGAAACGTTTGTCCCTCAGATGATTGGCATTGATGATTGGAATCAAAAATTAGGAAACATTTGTCGGTAGCGATCACCATTAACAATAACGTTTGTTCCGTCTTCAGATTTGGAAAAGAAAGGATCAATTATGCATGCAAGCCACACCATACAGTGACTTTTTCGGGAGATAATGGTGCTTTCAAAGTCTTTTAAGAATCAACCTCACAACAAAATCGACAATTTTGTTTATTTACGAGCCCATTAAGTCAGAAATAAGCCTGGTCGCTGAAAATGATTTGACAGTGAAAATGCAGTTCGACTTCCAACTCATTCACAGCCCAATCACGAAATGTATGATGCAAACGATGGAAAAATGGCTTCAATTACTGTACTAGTTGGACCTTACAGGGTTAAGTCAGAGTCCCAGAGTTTTCTTTAAAATATTCCACGTAGTGGACGGACAGAAAGGCGAAATTGTTGGAAACGGTGTCGAATTGATAAATTTGAATCTTCAGTCATACAACCGTCGACGGCAGCGAAAGTTGCTTTAGTACGCATTTTACGAGCTCGTGTTGGATAAACATTGTCCAATAGAGGATATGTGGACATAAATATTTCCACTGTTTTGCGAATGAGATGCTCAGATGAACGAATATAGGCACCATAGATTGGACTCTATAAGTTTGGTGCATAGAACGCGAATTTCGAAAAGAATATTTGTAAAATTTGACAGTTGCAATGGCAGATATCCATATTAAAAATTCTACACCATTGAAAAATAGCCTCTATAAGTGTGGAGAGTATATCGATCAAACCACGTACATCCTTACCAACTGACCTGGGTACAATAGCTTTTTGCAGATGACAAACGACCACGAGTTAAATTTTTTAGATGCGTTATACTTAGCGATGAAAACGATGGTGACTAGTTCGCAGCGGTAGCGTGGACAGACGGGGAACAGTTTACTATGGAAGAAGTTACCAATTTCCAAAACCTGCGTCACTAGAGTAATGCCAATCCATACATCAAAAAGGGACGAGTTTTCAACACCGATTTAACCCTACTGTTTTACTAAGTATAAGCAGTCGTTTTTTAATTAATTCAAAAAAAGTGTAAAAAGTTAGGTTTTTCATAAACAATAAATTTTAACCTGATTTGCAAAACACAGTAATTAATATTTATAAAATTTATATACTCCAAACAGCTTCTATAAAAAACCAGCGAAACTTTTTCTCATGATTACAAAAAATATTAAATTAAAAATAAAAATTCATTAAAAGTCATCATCACCTTCAAGGTGATGGTTATATGGTTATTCACTATATATGTTATATGTTATTCACTATATCTTGCGAACTAAATATAATATTTGCATCATTGTCAATCGACGCGTATTTTTATTTTGGTGATGTTTTAAATTTATTAAAAAAAATCGTTGGAGCCGTTTTTTAATTTAAAAAAATTGCGAAAAATTAGTGTTTTTTTTCATAAAAATTTTTTTTTTAACCTTATTTGCACAAGATGTGATAAATGTTTATAAAATTTATCAACTCTCATCAGTTTTTGTAAAGAAACCAGCAAATTTTTTTTTCATGATTACAAAAATAAATAAATTAAAAATAGAAAATCATTCAAAGTCTACATGGAGACATGTTCATACGAATGATATTACCTGATAATTCTTATTTTGAAGACATTGTTGTTAAGTCAATCAAAGTACATATATTAATATTTGCATAATTTTAGCAGGTTTTGAACAGTTTTAACAGTTTTAACGTGTTTTAATTTTAATAAAAAAAACTGCATAAATTTTGAAAAATGTCTTCAGTGGGCGTTATAATAAAAACTGCATTCATTTTTCCTAGCGTTGTTTTGTCCTTCAAGCATCGATATAAATTACAGGGATCATCGACAAAAAACATAAGAAACTCCAGCAGGACAGCCTCTCTACACTCTTCAAACAAGAAGCGGTGTCAAAAAAGTTGGCCACCAAAAGAATCAGCATACCAAATTCGGATATATACAAGAAGATCCAGAAAGAGTTGGGAAAATATGAATTTAAAGTACGCGGGAACAGTAGTAACAGTATGCTAAGAAAATGGCTGAGCAAAGAAAAAGATGTGAAAACGAAAGATGAAGTCAACGGAGTATACAAAATTACCTGCCCGGAGTGTAAGAAAGTGTATGTTGGCCAAACTAGGAGATTAGTGGGAACCAGATTCTCCGAGCATTAGAAAGAAGCTGAGTGTTTGCTAAAAAATGGGAGTAACCTCAAATACCATAGTTTTAAGTCATCAGTGGCAGAGCATATTGTTAAAGAAAAACATAAAATCAACTTTAATGATTTAGATTTAATTAAAGTTGTCCCCAAATTTCACAAATTAGATGCAATAGAAAGCCTAGAAATTAAGAAAATACCCTCCGTACTAAGGTTAAACACTGATACAGGGAACTGTAACAGTATCCTCTTTAAACACGCTAATTGATATCTTGGTTAATTATATCCCGTTTGAAATTAGTCAGTATATAAACCTGTAAGCCATCAAAATCTGTTAGTAATTGTACTGAAGAAGAAGTTATGTTAACTTCGAAATACGTATATACATTATTGTTATTAAATTTTTATACGTTCAAGGAAACTGTTTTATTTTAAACTTGTATCGATATAACATTAACAAATAGCGTAGAAAAGGCTTGGTAACCTATCCCTCCTCAGATTGATCCGTGTGAATAATCAAACAATCAATCAAACAAATCCACCTCCCTCCCTCTCCACCAAAAGCCTTACGTAATCACTGGACGCTCCCCTAGATGATATGATTGATATTAACTCATTCCAATTACTGTTACGAGTACCTCTCATTATTATTATTTAAAGTAGTACTATATTCATAATTGTTTTTGTGTAAAATATTTTTAATATTTTTTGTAGATATTACTGGGAACTTGACTGTGTGGACCTCAAGGGTCGCACCTCGCCGCTTGTTTTTTTTTTAACTTTTTGTCATTTTCTCGCAGAATCAACCACCTTGAATAAGGGAGGTGAACCTCTCACCTATAAGTTTTATTTTTGTCTTGACCTATATTTTTGTTGCATCTTATGCAAATTAATCCTGTATACTGCTTTAGGTAGCAGGGAAAAAAATTGCCGAGAAATAAATTTCGAACTGTTAAAATCTCACCGTGACTGGAGCAGAAGGAATAAAATATAGTGCCCATTTTTTATCTGTCTCGAAAAGATCGTGGAATTCGACAGATTTTTCACTGAAATTCAAAATAGATTACAGCTGAGAATTTTTTTTATACCGCGAAATCACTTACTCTTTCGTTTCGGACGATTTGAATTTCGTATTGAATGCAAAACAAAATCCTCTTTCTGTGTAAATTTCATCGAAATGCGGACAACATTCCACGTCTTCGTCTCGATAGCGACAACCATCAAGTAAATCATCGCAATCCATTTTTACCTATAAGATAAGTTGTTTCTTAAATTATTTATCAAGTGTTATGGATTTTATGTGCAATAATATCCATAGTTAATTATCTGCATCTTATAGATATTATCTGTAATTTTTTTGAACCTGAAATGCTAAGTGTCGTAGTGTGCTTTGATCAACTGCCGATGTACTGAAATTGAAGCTTAGCTCGTAGATGGATTTCATATTTTGATATGATAGTTGTGTTAACATTCGTAGAAATGGTTGAAATGATGGTGCATCAGCTTCATCATATCGACTGAAAATTACAAATTGATAGTTTTAGAATTTATTTCTGGTTAGGACTAAGGAAGTAGTTTCAAGCTTATCTACTATACTGAATAATAGGGATTCATATTTTAAGGCTTTCTATTACTAGACCAGGGCGGATCTATAAAAAAACGACTACATTTGGCCTTTGAAAGGGGTACACTGATTTTTACGGGAAAAGTTGGGGAATAACTAGTACAAACATAATTGACCTATGCTCCCTCTTAAAAAAAGTCGGAAACATTAAAAAAATCTAAATGTTTGAAAAATTTAAAATAAATTGTTTTTTCCCTACTTTTCTCTCTCTTGACTTCAAAACGGTTCATTTTAGGTCAAAGTTCTGATAAGATTGGTTAAAAATCCTCAAACATTTAACCCTTGTCGCAAATTGCAATAAATACAAGCCGCGAGGTGCGACCCTCGAGGTCACCACGGACAACTTCCCATTTATATTTACATAAATATTAAAAATATTAAACACAATAATAATTATAGAAATAATACTACTTCAAATAATAAAAATGTACTTCTCGTAAAAGTTATTTGAATGACTTAATATTAATCATAACATCTACGCGAGCGTCAATTGATTACGTAAGGATTTTGGTGCATTGGTTTGATTGATTATTCACGCGGATCAATCGGAGGGGGGACAGGTTACAAAGCAGTTTTTTTAATTGAAGTTAAAACATGGTGCTGTGAAGACTATTGAAAATCTACTCAAATTTTGCAAATATTAATAAACTTTGATTGACTTTACAACAATGTCTTCAAAACAAGAGATTTAAAGTATTATGATTCGAATGAACCCTTTTTACATGGTGGCTTTGAATGATTTTATATTTTTAATTTAATTTTTTTTTTGTAATCATGAGGAAGGTTTTTACTGGTTTCTCTACAAAAATTGATAAAAGTTTACAAATTCTATAAACATTTATTATTACGATGTGCAAATCAGGTTAAAAATGATTTTTTTATGAAAAAAACATTACTTTTCCAATTTTTTTTAAAAAAATTTAAAAAAAAACCGTTTCAACGATTTTTTAAAAATATAAAATCATCATAAAAATGATAATACGCGTCGATTGACACCTTAATGATGGAAATATCATATTTAGTTTTCGAGATATAATGAATGACCTTGAACGTTTAATGATTTTTTATTTTTTATTTAAGTTTTTTGTAATCATGAAAAAAAATTTTGCTGGTTTTTTCACAAAAACTATTTGGAGTATATAAATTATATAAACATTGACTACTTAGGTTTAAAAATCAGGTTAAAATTTTTGAGTTTTTGAAAAAAAAAAACTAATTTTTTGCACTTTTTTATAAAAAAATAAAAAACGGTTTCAAGATTTTTTTAAACATTTGATAGAATCACATAAATGTTTATACGCGTCGATTGACACCTTGTTCAAAAAAATGGTACGTTTGGTTCGCGAGGTTTAACGCATGACAGAAATGACCTTCAAACGGGCAAAACAGCTTACAGATTACAAAGACGCTTCGATTGACACCTCAACGAAGTTGATACAACTTTGATTACGTGAATTATGGTCGTAGAAAAAAGTGTCCACGAACGTACAGACGTATGTACGTACATACGTACGTACATACACACACACACATCTCCCTTTCTAAAAACACTTTATATATACTCTATATACCTCAAAACGTAAAGAAATGTTGAAAATTTCAATTTCGATTTTCGAGGCGATTACAAGAACTTTCCATATACTGGGAAGTTAATAAAAAAATAGGGGAAAATCGTTTTTTTACTTTTATTGGGCCACTTAAAATGCACTTAGGACCTTCATATTTTGCTTAAATCTTTACAACATCATAAAACAGAAAACAAATTTTCATCAAAATCGATTGCCCATAATAATTGTGCAATCTAAATTTATTTAAAAAAAAATAAAATTTTTGAAAGGTTGCAAATCAGAAACCTAAACTTATAAAAGTTTAATTTTTTTCACATATAAAACAGCACTTCACCTATCACATGCACTTTACAAAATTAAAAGCGGATAATTATGACGGCCTCAGCAATTTTTGCTAAACTTGGTAATAAACTCTAAAATTGTGCTGAGCGACTGCGCATTCAGTCTTAGGAGCCATGCTTCCATTAACAAAAAAAAGGCTTTCCCCCCCTGTTTTTACGCTACATGACCTGTAGTACCATTCTGTTAAAAAGCCATATATTGCCGGTATCATTTTTATCTATATTTTTGAAGAAAACATGTTTGATCATGACCCAGCAAAGATCGTGAATGGACGCAAGGCGATCTTTTGCCTCATATTTGAAATGATACCACCAACAAGTAAAAGTAGTAAACTGTATTTCTCTCTCTCTCATCTTAAAAAGTTTCACCCAAAAAATAAATATCGTCACTGAACACAATATTGCGATGGAATAATTGTTCTAAGGCCAAATCAGCGCATAAAATACGTTAGCAATTGCCATTTTCTGCACCAACTGGATTGTTAATTGATGTAGCCCATGATATTTAAGCAACATTTTCTACGCGATAAGTGGACTCAGAGATCAAAGATTAATAGATAAATTTAAATTTTTCTGCATACTTTTGTTTACAATGGCAACATTTGCTAAAATTAAACACACTTGATGACCGGTTTTCAAAATAAATTTGGGTGATTCTTGACCATGCCCTAAACGTGAGCTCATTTTTATTTTTTTTCAGACTACATTCATTTGGAACCAATAAAAAACAGTATAAAATTACAACATTGGGTGCTCTCCATGAGTAAAAAACCATTAACTTCACCCACTTTTCATAGGAAGGGTTGACCTATTTTGCAATTTTTTAACCATCAAATGGTTGCACGGTATTTTAAAATGGTAAAACATTAATGAATCATCATTGAAATTTTTAAAAATTTCTTTTCAACGTGACTAATTTTTTTATGATTATCATCTGTAGTTAATATTCCTGAAGTGTGTGGAATTTTTCCATGCACTCAGGTAGCTGAAAGGACACTTGGCAGCGCTTACATTGCCAAGTAGTCTCACTACGTTTGTTGTGCTTGGCGCATACATGACACCTTTTCGAAGGATTCTGTTTTGTACTTGTTGATGGAACGCGCTCCGGAAAATGACTTCAATTTCCTTGCAGCCTTATCGATATATCACCTTGTGAAGAACGTTCTCGAGGGCTGTGATCGGGTAAAACTACTTTCGACAGTAAGTGTTCTGCGATGCCAAGGCGAAAATTTGTAAGAGATGTCTTTTTGCCGTGTTTTTTCGAATGAAAGACACTGGCGTTATACATTACCTGTTTTTTTATTGTTATACAAATTAAAAAAAAAAAGAATTCCCAGAAGACACTATATTGTTAAATAACTTCAAGACTTTGGCAACGCATTTGAATCCCTAGAATAACTAACAACAGAAAAACAGCAACAGTTGTTTTATTTCGCAAAACATCTGGTATAAAACGAAAATTTTGGGAAAAATTAAAAAAATCTGCTAAAGGAAATAAGGGATAAAACGTAAAAACATTATTACATTTTTTTCTATTTAAGCTGTTAGAAACTTACATGATTTTTAATTATAAATCTATAAGTCAGTTTTGGTACAAAAATTCATGCGGGTGACACCCGTCATTTCCACGTAAAGGGTTGAAAATATTTCTTAAACTTGAAAAAGCCTTTCCATTTAAAACTTAGATGTTGGGAGAATATTTTGCCGAGGGCAATCGATCTGACACTATGTAAACGTTTGCACGATTATTATCTGAAAAATTTATGAAATTTTGGAAAAGTTTTATTTTCTGTTGGAACAATTCAAAAGTCCTTGGACATCAAAGTTCCATTTTTTAATGAACTTGTAATTTTAATAGTGTATTTCTAACCTCCAAGTTTTTAGCGATTCGAAATGTATTTTCTGATACGTATGAAAAATTAAATTATGCATCAGTAATTTTACCGAAATTCTTAACTTCCTAGTTCCCGGTGGAAAGTTTTTGTAATGTGGCCCAAATTTTGATATAACGTACGTTTTAAGGTCTCTAGAATCCAAATCTATCATTTTTGCAGGGATGGCTGAGCGTGTATGTATGTTCGTTCGTAATTATTTTTCGTCTCGATTATGTCGAGAACCAAAGACGTGGGTTTCATTCGGCGCGTACTTACGTAACTTAAAAATCGGTCCAGCCATTTTTATTGGGGATGAAAAAAAAACTGGAAAAACTGAAAAAACTGAAAAAACTAAAAAAGAAATGAAAAAACCAGCTTCATTTTGAAACTGATGAAATGCACATTCGTGCAGATTCTAAATACGTTCATAGTAATCTTTTTAGTAATATAATTCTAAATTATTACAATTATTTTTATTATTATTTCAGTTAGGGTAAGAATGGCGGCGCCCTTCATTCCAAAGGGTAGAAAAGGACGAGAGATGCAACGGAAAAGGAAGAAGACAAAAAAGGGGAGAGAGAAAAAAAAGGAAAAGGAGGAAAGGAAGGATTCGAATGAGAGGGAAGGGAAATCGGGGACGTGATGGGCACGTCAGAAAACACGGACGAGGTGGAATTGGTGAAGGTAATGGCGGATTCCGGAGCCGAGAAGGAGAACGAGGAACCTGAGGAAGACGAGGAGGACGACGCTTTGGTAGAGGAGAATCAGGTGGCGAAGGCATCTTCATCTACCAAAGCTTTTAAGGCTAAATAAAAAACAAAAAACTAATAAAAATAATTATAATGATTTAAAATAATAATAATTAATAATAAAAATAAAGCATTGTATCTTTATTCACCCCACTGGGAGGCTATTCATGTTGATCTTAAGGGTCGCACCTAGATCGTGTTTTATTTGGGTTGCAAACTATTTTTTTAGAATACAAATTGTATAGACATCCTAAGCTGATTTTGAAGCATTAATATGAATGCTTATTTACTGTATTTATCCGAATATTCAACTTAATTAAAGAAAAGTTAGAATGAAAAATCTTCTGGGAAATTTCAATGAAAAATTAGCTTAAACGAGGAATTTTCGTGTGTTCTAATGGGCGAACAAGTAAGTTTTAGAGAATTTCTAATAGATGGTGCTAATAGCATTAAAGAGCATTGGATTAATGTTGAAACTACCTTGATGTAGAAGCGTCCTCATTGGGCTGTTGCTTTTAATATGTGTCAATATGTCGAAGCGTAAGCAACACAATTTTTTGGTGCGTCGAATATGTCAACTTATGTGCCTACAAAGCTTAATACGCGGGAATTTTTGGTTTTTTGCTTTTATTTAGAGAAAAGTGCAGCTCAATCTCAACGAATGCTGTGTGAGATTTTTGGAGAAAAAAACGCAATCAATTTTAACTTGCAAGTACTGATTTAGATGATTTGGAAGTGATGATTTTGACACAAGCGAAAAAGGACGTAACGAAAGGCCAGCAAGATTTGCACACGCTGAATGAAGGCAATATTGAATCAAGATCTGTGTCAAGTGAAATTTGTTAAAACTTTGGAAGTGACGCAAAAATCATTTCGTTGCGTCTGAAGGTCATGGATATGATCCAGTAAATGGGAAATTGGGACCCCTAGGAACTGAAACCAAGAGACGTCGAAAGGTGTATTACTGCATCTGAAATGCTGCTTTAACGGTACAAGGGAAGGATTTTTTTTGCAATGTAATGTTGCTCATGATAAAAAATGGATTGATGATGACAATCCTAAGATCAAAAAATCTCACGTGAAGTCTGGTCAATCAGCAACATTCACTCCAAAACCGAATATTCATGGTTCGAAGGTAATACTGTGTATTTGTTGGGATCAGAAGGGGATCGTTTATTACGAGTTGCTGTAATCAGTTTCCATTCCTGGAAAGCTGTACCAAAAACAATTGATGCGTTTAAACCAAACATTGAAGGATAAACGTAAAGAATAGGAGACGAAACACTAGATATAAATTTTTAATCGTGGCAATACGCGGACACATGTTAAAAATTACTTGGGTAATTTCGAATGGGAAGTTCCACCTTGCCCGGCATATTCACCAAATCAGGCCCCATTTTGACTAATATTTGATTTGATCGAAGTAGAATATCTTGTCTGGAATTTGCTTCATTACATTTGAAGGAATCAAAAATTAGATCGAGACGTTCTTGGACTCAAAAATTGAGCATCTCTTGTGGGACCGAATCTATACGCTGCCTGAAAAATACTTTGAATAAAATATGTTGTACCAACTTTTCAAAATGAAACCTCAATTTCACAAATAAATCCTGTGGAACTTACTTGTAAGCCCAATAAATCATATTACTTACTCATGATCAATAGATGAAAGCATGTCAACATATTGAGTGCAAAAGTTACGAGGCTAAAAAATATAACAAGCTATAATGCATTTAGTTTGGAAATCACTTCCTCTAGCAAATATTTTCAATTTGGAAATATATGAAGTAAAAATTTAGTAGAATTTGCAGCACACTTAAAAATTTAAAAAGGGATTCAAAGTAGACATTTCTTCGCTGAGATTCAGAAAACATCTTAAATTTGTATACATTCTCTTGTAAATGTGGCTTATGAGAAAATTTCTTAGTTTGCATATTTATTTTACCGATTTTTTGTGTGATAATCAGAAACATCATGTTTAGTTAGCTTAAAGTTACCTAACTATATGTTTAAGGAGTTTGAAAACTACAGTATATAAAATGAAGCGTTATTATGAAAAATAGTCTTGTTCTTTGTGTTGAGTGAAAGAAAATATGATGAGGAATTGATTATAAAAACCGGTCAAAGTAAAGTGGAAAGCGTTTAGCTTAGCAGGAAGGAATTGAAAGAATTGATTGATGTTGAATTTTTGGAAAATCAAACCAGAAGAAGATGTCTTAAAGTTATTTTTACAATGATAAGAATTCTGTCAGTCTTACGATTTCTTGATAATTTTTGTTTGGTTGCATCTTCAAGGAATATAGTTCATGTTATTTTTAACGCTAAGGTTAATTATAATAACTTTTTACAGAGTTTGGTAGTCAGTGAAATTAAATGATTTATAAAATAATGCATCTGCAAAATTGTGCAAAACATAAATATTGGTTTACTTACCCCAGTTCTTTATAAGATACTTCCTTTATTTTACTTTCGTTATATGGATTAAACACAACCACTGTTGGAAATATGATTTGTTGATTGTGAAAATCGGTATCCAAACCTTGAAATACACACATAATCACAATTGAATATTTTCATTGTTTGTTTTTGAAGAAATGGATCAGAGTAGCACCTGTAATTGTTGGATTTGTTTGAAATTTCTCCCACAAACTCATTATAATCACAAGAGCTGCAACGGCACCAACACTGGTGAACGCAAACCACATAAATCTAACCGAAGAAAATTCACATTAAAACCACATAAATAAACTTTTAAAAAGAACATTTTACTTTTCACCAAACGGACGCTGACTATCCGCAATATACCGAACGCCATGAAGAGTTGAATTATGGAAAAACTCTTTGGTCTGATAGATGAGACTCCGACGAAATAAAACTAATGTTTCGATAATATTTTTCGTTCGAATATTCGTATTTCGCAACATGAAGACAGCGAATATTAACCGGAATCCTTAAAGTTTAGAAATGAAGCTGTCCGTACGCTATTCTGCATTTCTTGCTGAGCAGTTAGTGACACAATCAGGATAAATATTATTGACACTGAGCTTGAAATGATGCAATAAAATATTTAAGGACATGCGTGATATTCTATGTTTATAGCAATTAATTTGCTGACGCGATGGCGAATACGGAAATAGCTTGTCAAATGGTCAAGAACGAATTTTTATGCATAATTTTCCAGAATTGGATAGAATTTTCGGGAATATATTTCGTAATTTCAACAGTTAAGATGTGCAGCGTACGTAGTATTGTAGCTTCAATTGAGTTTAGTGTCTTTCGCTCTCGATAAATAGGCAATTCACAATCTTTCAGATTCACTCCATAAAGAGTCCTTTTTACTGTATTCCATATTTCGTTTCCGTTTTCACTTAGATCTACTGTTTGTTATGGATATCCATGTTGCGTTCCCATATTAAATATTTAGTCGAATGCATGATATGTCTGTTCGGTTCCATAATTACAAATCCATTACGATTGCAACATTAGTAAATCGATGAATGATTTTTATCACACGTGATATTTACATGCTTAAATCAGTAACACATGTTATTTACATTCAAAACCTACCATGAATGAATGCTTAGTATTATTATAAGTGTTTTTCTTATTATGAAAATGTGAAGCGAGGACATGAGGGCGGTTTTGAATAGGTTAGGATTATGACACCCATAATGTGTAAAGGTTCAAGCAATGTCTAAGGAAGTTTTGTTATATACGTATTTATGGAGTTAGATGGTTTTGTGGATATTTTCCTGATTTTTCCTTAGATAATTATTAGAAAACGTGAGCAATGAACAAAAGTGTACTCTATTTATTAACTTCCCAGTATATGGGAAGTTCTTGTAATCGCCTCGAAAATCGAAATTGAAATTTTCAACATTTCTTTACGTTTTAAGGTCTATAGAGTATATATAAAGTGTTTTTAGAAAGAAGTATGTATGTGTGTGTGTGTGTGTGTGTACGTACATCCGTGCGTTCGTGGACAGTTTTTTCTACGAGCATAACTCACGTGAATAACGTCGTATCGACTTTGTTGAGGTGTCAATCGAAGCGCCTTTGCAATCTTAAGAGCTGATTAGTTTTTGGGACACTTCGGTCGGGGGGGTATGTTGGTTTGACCCTTTGAAGGTCATTTCTGTCATGCGTTATATCTCCGGAACAAAAAGTACGATTTGCATAGTTAAGGTGTCAATCGACGCGTATTAAAATTTGTGTGATTTTGTCAAATTTTTGAAAAAATCGTTGAGGCCGTTTTTTAATTTATTAAAAAAAGTGCTAAAAATTAGGTTTTTTTCCATAAACAATAAGTTTTTAACCTGATTTGCAGCACCCAGTAACTAATGTATATAAAATTAATATAGTACAAATAGTGTTTGTAAGAAAATTAGCAAAACCTTTTTTCATGATTATGTAAAAAATAAAATTAAAAATAAAAAATCATTAAAAGTCATCATGATTTTCAAGGTCCTTTTTATCATTCACTATATCTCACGAACCATATATGATATTTGCATCAGTGAGGTGTCATTCAACGTGTCTTAGCTTTTTGTTATGTTTTTAACTTTATAAAAAAATTCTTTATGCTGCTTTTTCCATTTAACTTCTATTAAATGGAAAAAACGCCAGATGGGAAAAATTAGAGTTTTTTTTCATAAAAAATAAATTTTTAACCTGATTTGCACAGCTCAGTAATAAATGTTTACATAATTTATACATTCCTAATAGTTTTCGAAGAGAAACTGGTCAATTTTTTTTGCATGATCCAAAAAAAACTTGAAAAACGGCTCGTGAAAAAACACAAATTCAATGATTATGCCGAAGTCATGGCAATTTTGAACAAAATTATTTAAAATGGACACCTCGCGAGAAAACCTCTTCAGTGGGCGTAATAACAGAATGCATTCATTTTTGCTAGCGCTCCTTTGTCCTTCAAGCATGGATATAAAAATAACAAATAACGTAAAAAAGGCTTTATAGCCCGCCCCCTTCGATTTATCCGCGTGAATAGTCAATCAAACCAACCCACCCCCCACCCAACAAAAGCCTAACGTAATCAATGAACGCTACAGTAGATTATATGATTGATATTAGCTCATTTCAATTACGGTTATGAGTATATCTCATTATTATTATTTAAAGTAGTAGTATTTTCATAATTTCTTTTGTGTTTAATATTTTTAATATTCATGTAGATATTCCTGGGAAGTTGACCGTGTGGACCTCAAGGGTCGCACCTCGCGGCTTGTTTTCTTAACGTTATTCTCAAAGCAAATGGTCGAATTAAAAAAACAAGTCTTGTAAAAACATATCTGAGAGTATTCATTTCAAGAGCTCGTACAACCGATACAGTTAAATACATACTGGTTGCCATGATTTTATTCAGACTGGCAATGCATCATATACATCAAATAAGGTATCTCGACTGCTGCTCAAGACATTGACTTGAGAAAAATTACTACAGTGGTTCAGGTGGTTTAAGGAGCAAAACCATTTTGATCTAGAGATGCAAGCATGTTAACATATTAAGGAAGGAAATCACATTAGACGGTTCAAAAATCAACTTTTTTATGGCAGAGATCGAAAGTTTAGCTATTCGAAGTCCTTCTTATATTTTCGGGACTTGAAATGAAGCGCGCTCGAGTGTACCGCACGGCCTATTGAATGGAGCGATCGCAGACAATCTGGGCTGGCTTCCAATGAATATATCTTACTTTATACGTATTGGGGCAGATTTTACCACCAAGAAGATGTATTTATTGCTTTTAAATGCGTTTTTCTCAAAACGCATTTTTCCGGCTTGCGTGCATTATATTTAGCGAATTTCTGACCGATCTTCAAAAACCAAGGATCGAGTTCTTATTTTTTTTAAATAGAGATAAAAAAATTTGATTAAGAGGTTTTTTGACAAAAGTACGAATGAATTTTCAATTTTTAACTTCCCAGTATATGGGAAGTTCTTGTAATCGCCTCGAAAATCGAAATTGAAATTTTCAACTTTTCTTTACGTTTTGACGAGTCTATAGAGTATATATAAAGTGTTTTTTAGAAAGGGAGATGTATGTGTGTGTGTGTGTGTACGTACGTATGTTCGTTCGTGGACAGTTTTTTCTACGAGCATACCTCACGTAAAAAAAGTCGTATCGACTTTGTTGAGGTGTTAATCAAAGCGTCTTTGTAATCTCAAGAGCTGATTAGTTTTTGGGAAACTTCGGTCGGGGGGGGGGGGGGGGTTTGCTGTTTTGCCCGTTTGAAGGTCATTTCTGTCATGCGTTATACCTCGCGAACCAAATGTACGATTTGCATCGTTTAGGTATCAATCGACGCGTATTAACATTTGTGTGAATCGATCAAATTTTGAAAAAAATTGTTAGAGCCGTTGGAAAAAATTAGGTTTTTTCATAAAAAATAAATTTTTAACCCGATTTGCGAAACACAGTAATCAATGTTTATAAAACTTATATACTCCAAACAGTTTTTGTAAAAACATCATCAAAACTTTTTTGATGATTAAAAAAACTTTTAAATAAAAAATAAAAAATTATTAACAGTCATCATGACCTTCAAAGTCATTTCTGTCATTCACTATATCTCACGAACCAGATATAATATTTGCATCATTACGGTGTCAATAGACGTGTATTAACATTTTTGTGATGTATTTAACATTATAAAAAGTATTGTTTCAGCCGTTTTTTAATTTAATAAAAAAAATATAAAAATTAGGATCTTTTTTAATGAAAAAATAATTTTTTGACCTGATTTGCACACCACATTAATATCAGTTTATAAAATTTATACATTCCTATCAGGCTTTGAAGAGAAACCAGCAAAAAAATTTGAAATGATTTAAAAAAAATCCAAAATAAAAAGTCATTCAAAGTTACCATTTAAAGAGGGTTCCTACGAATAATATTACTCAATATCTTTTATTCTACAAAAATTGTTGTAAATTCAATCAAAAAGGTTAAAATTTTTGCATAATTTGAGCAGATTTTTAATAGTTTTAAGAGTGTTTTAATTTTAATAAAGAAACTGCTTAAATTTTCAAAACCAACAAAATTTCAATCAAATTTGCATTTTTGATAATCAACGCTTTCAATAGTAAAATATTTTGTAGTCAATACCAATTTAACCCATTTCTGGCTAGATTTTATTGTAATCATAGTTTTTTCAAATTTTCATACATTTGCATTCATTTTCCTACATTTCCCTAAAGATGTGTGAAATTTTTTACATTTTCATACATTTCCATACATTTTCTTACATTTCCATAAAAATGTATGAAAAATCTTACATTTTTATACATTTCGATCCCCCAATCACGGATCACCCAATCCTCCGATCCTCCGATCCCCCAGATCCCCCTATACCCGGATCCCCCGATCCAAAGCAATCCCGGATCTCCCGATCCCCCAATCCGGCTCCCGGATCCCCTGATTCACCACACTTCCGGATCCCCCGATTCACCAAAATTCCGGTTCCCCCGATCCACCAATCCCCCGATCCCACGATCCCCCTATCCCGGATCCCCCGATCCCCCGATTTCTCGGGAAAGGGATCCCGAGGCGAGATTATTGAAGCCAAAAGGAAACTACTCGGAGGAATAATAGACGCTGACCATTGGTGGCTATATTAGAAATACTCGTATAACATCACTATACTGAGACACGTAGAGTAAAGGAAATTGACATTAAACGTGTTATTGAATTTGGACAACTATTATCTAAAATCCCCCGGATCCTAAATCCCTCAGATCCAGAATCCCTCAGATCCAAAATCCCTCAGATCCAGAATCCCCCAGATCCAAAATCTCCCAGATACAAAATCCACCAGATCCTAAATCCCCCAGGATCCTAAATCTCCCAGATCCTAAAACCCCCAGATCATTAATCTCCCAGATCCTTAATCCCCCAGATCCCAAATCCCTCAGATCCCAAATCCCTCAGATCCTTAATACCCCAGATCAAAAATCCCTATATCCAAAATCCCACATATCCACAATCCTCCATATCGTAAATCCCCTATATCGTAAATCCCCCAGATCCCAAATCCCCCATATCCAAAATCCCCCAGATTAAAAATCCCCCAGATCAAAAATCCCCCATATCCTAAATTCCCCAGATCCAAAATCCCCCAGATCCTAAATCCAAAATTAAATTACTTATAACAGTATCCAATTTTAGCTGCATTAGCGTCTCTCCTCTCATTCTCTCAAACCTGATAATATAAGTTTGGAATTTAAAAAATAATCTTGATTTTTTTTTCAAATTGCTTTTTTTACAAATTTGATCAGTATTTTGCTAAAACACACAATAATAATAATTTTACTATGAAAGTATTTGGGATCTGCACGAATTAATAGTGCGTTTCAACAGTTTAAAAATAAGCAATTTTTAGTCGTTTTTTCAGTTTTTTCATCCTAAATAAAAAACGGCTTAACCGATTTTGTTGAAAACTCATTCAGTTCTAAATTACGTAATTACACGTCAAATGAAACCAATCTCACGTTAATGTGATCTTTGGTTCTCGAGATAATCGAGACGAAAAATAATTCCGAACGCACATACGCATATTCGCATATACGTTCATACGCACTCACAGGCATCTCTCTAAAAACGATGGATTTGGATACTAGAGACCTTAAAACGTGGAGATATGTCAAAATTTGGGATTCGCGAAATCGACCCCATTACAATAACTTCCCACTGGGCAGTTAATAAAAAACTGCAAACAACAGATTTTTTTAATCTGTTCTGTTAAAAAATCAGATTCTGTAAAGAGTTTAAATTGAATGAGAAATCGTAATGTTTTATAGACACAAAGCAAGGTTTGCAAAACAAAACAGTCGCACTTAATCAGGCGTTGGTACGAATAATATTACCTAACCTCACTTACTTGAATGACGCTGTTGTGGTCTCAATCAAAGAATATTAACATTTATAAGATTTCCAATAACTTTATCGCAGCGGTTTTTTAACTAAGGAAAAAACCGCTAAGAAAATAAAAAAAATTCCGAATTTTTGCAACCTGATTCCTACTTTTGACATTAAATGAGATTGTATCAAATATCATAAATTCTTAAATTTCCAAAAATATTCATTCAAAAACTATAAACAATGAATATTTATAATGAATAAGGTGCTGAAAAGATTAATATTAGCTCATTCAACTTCATAATCAGCATTATTATTTAATGCAATATTATTTTTGCTCTTATGATTTTTAATATTTATGTAGATATTGCTAAGACGTTTTTCGTGAGAATTTCAAGGGTCTCCCCTCCTGGCTGGTTTCCGAGAATTTTCATCC
This sequence comes from Oxycera nigricornis, assembly GCA_963942545.1. Classification (NCBI taxonomy): domain Eukaryota; kingdom Metazoa; phylum Arthropoda; class Insecta; order Diptera; family Stratiomyidae; genus Oxycera; species Oxycera nigricornis. The sequence goes on along the minus strand of OZ012660.1, from coordinate 44,965,250 downwards.
ATATTTTAAATAATCAAACCTACTCGGGAATCCTCGCCGAGTGAGTAGTTTTTAACTTCCCAACTAGGCTTCCACTGTGAACGCATAAAGGACTCAACTGATTTACAACAAATATCTTTATGCATATTATTTATATCTACATACAAGTATATCCGAAATTAATTATATCAAAGATATGACTGACTGTATTTTATTAAAAAAAAATGCTACTACGAAAGAAACTCAATTCGGAATCCCACACGCTCGTAATGAATTTTCCTCGTTACCAAATGCGTTGTACCTATTATTCATTTTGAGACCCAGACACATTTACATATATATATATATATATATATATATAGGTATAAGCGCACAACTCTGTTTTATAGAATTGTTGAAAGATATCTGACATGTAAATCTAATTATGTTTCATTCCCATGCGATTGTAACAATTTTCTAATTGTGGCGTGGGAGAAGTAATTATCCACTTTTCGTTTGCGACCAACCCTCGAGCCCATGACTGTTCCGCTCGTCTAGGAAATATCGCTTGAACACTTAATTTTTGGAAATCCTTTGAAAATGTAGCAACGAACAAAGAAGAAAAACTATGTCAAGTGACGATATCTATCAGCCGAAACTAATTTCCCAATAAATCTCAGGATCACTATGTGACTCTATGCGGAGGGAATCCTAAAAACAAGGGTGCACGACAGCGGATGGGGGTGGCAACAAAACATGAACATTCGATTCTCAGACAATAACGAAATCGACACAACTTGGCTGAGACATTTCCAATTTCCTAATAGTGTTAACAGGGAAATGTTTAAGATGTTTGCGCGGCTAAGAACAATTCCCGGTGTTTGCGTTCCCAAAATTTGTAGCTAAAGTTCCTCTTAAAAATTTTCCGCTCTTGTGGAAATCGAGAATTGAGTTGAGATCGAAAATATAAACTGTTTGGAAGGTATCTTAGAAAATGTGTGTAATTGTTGCATTCGGAAAATCAGAATTAGGGCTTAGTTTGTGTGTGAATCGTATCGGTTCCGAATTTTTTATCAAGTTCAAAACACGAAAACTTATTATATTTGATAGAGAATCAAATTTTGAAAAGTCAAAAGTTCAAAACTTTGGCAAGATATGTTCATTTCTGAATATTACTCATAATTTCGAGTTTTCAATTGTATATCAAAACTAGCCGCTGGGAAATCTACAGAAGTTAAATGCGGTATATTTGGCTTACCAAAAAAGATGTTCTCTGCAAATATGGGGAGAAAGTATTACAAAAAACTGAAAACTCTTCTCTTATTCATTAAATGTATTTTGTATGTTAATCTGTAAATGCTACCAGCATAAACCTTCGATACCAAAACATCTATTCTAGCCTCAATGAGTATTCGGAACATTGAAAACAATTAAATATTATCTCCAATCTCCTAATCCTTTTGGTTGCCGCGATGTAAAAGAATAAGTTATTGCAAACTAAATGTCCTACAAGTTTAATCTTCTTTCAAGATTTCGACCGAATGGTGGGGGAGCAGTCGATGGTCTCAGAAACTTGAACCTATTTCCTGAAATGACACATAAAGATTTCAACAATGATATTCAACAAAAATCATAAGTGGAGCCATTGAAAAAATCGATCCACCTATTTTTGCGTGAAAACCGACGATCATCGAGCCAAACCCCAAAAAGCGCCAAAAATTAAAAAGACGAATCTTGTACCACTCAGAAAATATGCCCAGGAGCTAAGTTTGAACTTGATCGATTTTCTCGAAAATAGTGTCCGCGTTTGACCTGCTACCATACCTCCATTTTGTATTTTAAATTGAAATAATTTTATTGTATAGCTGATAATATACAGAATAAACCCTGAGACGATTTTTTGATTATTTTATTTTCAATGAAGAAAAATTTCTAAATTTCCGAAATTTCCAAATTTTTTCTTCACTGCAAATAAAATAATTGAAAAATCGTTTCAAGGGTTAATTCAAGCTTTATTTTCAACCTGCGTACCTAAAATGCATGGTTAAACTATGATGACTGGACTAAATTGTATATTGGTAAAGCCATAAAAACACGTGATTATCATTCGCACTTTTGAAAGCATCTCGAAGCGTTTACATAACATGCGTATGATTTCGTTTGTCAAATAGTTATATTTGTTGGATATTTCCGATTTTGAGAAAAAGAAGGGTTTATATTTAAAACACTTCCATTTAGTACTTATTATAAATTTTACACCAGAGTGAGATACAGTTTTCAATAAATGCACTTTTGAGGTAAAGAAAAGCTGAAAGTAAATCATTAAATGATCGCACCAGCGTCGTTATTTTACTTGAAAATCAAAGAAAATATAAAAGAAAACATATCTGCAGGTCTGAAAATTCAAACGAATTTAAATTCAATTTGTTTTTCTAGGGATGGACAAATTTTAGTTGCGAGCACAACGCTTCTAATGCCTGTGAAGTGAATTTGAACAAAAAATCACGTCATCATCATTTTATTTATTGGCAAATATTTTTTTCTGAAATAAATGACAATTATTATTCACAGCAGCATTGAAAACGCTGTAAAACTTAATTTCAGATTTTTTTGAGATATGTGTTATATTGTGATGTTCAATTTTATAATATAGTCTAGTACTGATGGATTTTTTTCAAAACTGATTTTAAACAGAAGGACGTTGCGTTTGTTTCAAATAAAGTTATTTCTCGGATAACTTAATTTTTTAAAAAAAGAATGCATGAATCATATTTCAAATTTGAATAATTATAATTAACTCTTGAATAACAATTATTACTGTTAAATGTTAATTGCATTTAACAGTGTTTATTATAATTATCTGGGAAGTAAGGTAGATCGCCTCCTGGCCTAACCTCTTTTCTGCTGAAAACTCTGGAACGGCTGATAGAGATTCATTTGAGAGCTACTCTGAAACCACTGTCTTATGCGCAGCACGCATACACAAAAGGGAGATCGGTGGAAACAGCTCTTCACACGATCACCAGCTACATCGAAAAATCACTAAGCGTCAAAGAATATATGCAAGCGGTTTTTCTAGATATCGAAGGGGCTTTCAATAATGTGAAGCTATTGGGAAAGCACTTGGGGAAAGCAATGTCGATGACAACCTGATAGGGTTCATCGGTCAACTGCTTAGCAGCAGGAACATCAACTCCACGCTAGGAGACAGTACCTCAAGAAGGTGGGTTTGCAGAGGCACACTACAAGATGGGGTGCTATCACCACTTCTGTGGAACCTAGTGGTGGATAAACTCCTGGCTGCAAAGTGGTAGCTTATGCCGACGATGTTGCAATGGCAATATCGGGAAAATTTGTTAACACCATATCTGAAAGACTAAAATTTGTCCAGTGGGGCGAAGAGTGCGGCCTAAAGATTAATCCGCAGAAAACGGAATTTGCGCTCTTCACAAGAAGGCACAAAATTTCACGATTTCTCCCATCCAAACTCGATGAGATAAGCCTCATATCACCAAGTTAAATATTTAGGTTTAATTCTGGACTCTAAGCTCGCGTGGAAAGCGAATATAGAAGAAAGAGCGCGCAAAGCGACATGCGCAATCTACTGCTGCAAAAGAGCCATTGGAAAAAGGTGGGGATTGAAACCCAAAATTGTATCATGGCTCTATACGGCGATAGTGGAACCAATCCTTCTGTATGGCACAGTTATTTGGTGGCCGGCTATGGCGAAGTCATCAAATGTAAACTTGCTAAGCAAGGTCAGAAGGATTGCAGCTGTTGCAATTACCGGGGCTCTAAGCACCACCCCGCCGAAGGGGTTGTTCATGCTATTAAACTGGCTCCCGACTGAGCAACTCACGAGACAGCAGGCCAAATGCTCTGCTGTTCTGTTGAAAGCTCTACGTCTCTGGAATGACGGGAACAATGGCCACTCCACAATACAACGGAGGGATGGACCAACGCCAGGGAAGGTAGACCTCGCTTCTCCGATTCCCTGTTTTCACCACGGTTTCAAGTCAATCATCGCGAGTAGGGATGACTGGACCATAGAAAGAAGTGTGATACAGGAATCGATCGACATCTACACTGATGGATCAAAAATGGATGGAAAAGTTGGCTGTGGCGTTTTCTCAGAACAGCTAGGCCTGAAAATTTCCTTCCGGCTACCAGATCACTGCAGTGTTTTTCAGGCAGAGGTCATTGCGATTCACAAGGCAGTAGACTGGGTGAGAAACCAGAAAATTTCCATAAGAAATTTAAACATTTTCTCTGGCAGTCAAGCTGCTATCCAATTACTATCGAGCGTGTATACCTCATCGAAAATTGTGATGGAGTGCCGCACACAACTGAACGTAATGTCACTTCATTATAAAAAGATCCTATACTGGGTACGGGGGCATAGTGATATACCGGGAAATTGCGAAGCAGATGCCCTAGCACGAGCTGGCACTGAGCTCCAAGAGTATTCACTTGCACCCCAAGTCTGCCAACCTCTAGCTTCCAACCTCTAGGATTCAAGCAATACTACATGGAGGCTGCAAATAGGGCCTGGCTTCTTGAAGAAACCTGTATGACAACCAGGCAAACTTGGCACGCACTGCGCTCCAAACGCACCAATCGGCTTCTTAACACGAGCCGCGAAACCTTGAGCTCCATCGTATCCGATGACGGGGCACTGTCTGATTGGCAGACACGCAGAAAGATTGGGTGTTCCTTTCAACGATTTCTGCCGAAGTTGCAGATCGGAAGACGAGGAAGAGACAATTCAACACTTTCTGTGTGAATGCCCAGCACTATTCAGGAAACGCATGCAAACCTTAGGCTCACCTCTCCTGGACAGCCTCACGGAAGTAGCTGATTTAAATATTAGCTGCATAGCCAACTTCATACGAATATCTAAATGGTTCTCGTCATCCTGTAGGTTCTAGTGCCATCTCAATCTTTTGTGGTATTACAATGGGCCTATAGTGGCCTAAGTGAGCCATCTTTGAAAAAAGATGGCTGCCACTACAACCAACCATTATGATTATGTTTTATGGTTCACCGCTTTGAAAAAAATTGATTAGTAAACGTTGAAATGTTGATAACCCTGTTGCGAGGATTATTGTTTAAACGTTTCTCGGAAAAGGAAAAATTATAATAGGACAAATGCTTATTTTATGCATCCATATTTTTAGAGATCTTTGATGTCACTTTTAAGATTTATTTTGATTATCCAAATGAATTAGAGTTAAATAATTAGTATATAGTTATATATTAGTATATACACCGCTCAACTTTCACTTTAGCCTAATATTTTCAATATAGTAATACATAAATCAATTTCTCATCTATGGTATTTGCATTTATAATGACTTGTCACAATAAAGATGAATAATGCTAAGTTAAACCGTATTTATAATTATTTTCATTTCATATGGGATTTTTCTCAATTTCTATTCTACCATGCCATGTCTTTCTTTACAGTACTTGTACCAAGTTTTGTCAGTGAGAAATTTTTCCACCATGGTTGTTCACTTAGAAAACAAGTTTTCAATAAATAGTTGCAACAATTATTTCAGATATAACCTAAACAATTTTTGTAGGAACTGCAGATGTAAACTCAATTGACTTCACCGTTTTTCAAAAGAATCTGGGTCATTTAAAACACTTTAAGGGATATAAGTGTTTGATGAAAAAGTTCGAATTTGGAGAATAGAAAAATTGTCTTGAGCGTATTGCAATAGATGAAAAAAATCCTCAACAGAAAGTATACAAAATCCAAGAAAAATAAATGTTGTTAATTTTTCCTCAATATTTAATATAAAAATTCTCGATAATAAATTAGCAGTACGACGGTAAGAGGGTGGACATCAAGTCTTCTACTCTGGAAAACTGGACCATGTTGACTCGTCCCTATCAAAGCGACAATGCCCAACAATCAGGGTGGGCTGTAGTGACACGAAGAAATGAAGACTATAGGTATTTGTTTTTTTTTGTAAATATTATTATGTTTTTACTGTAAGAAAAATCAACAAGATTTTTCTCGTAAAATCGAATCCATCGATACTTTAATTCTAAATACAGGCATCGCATCATCCCCTAATCAAGTAGGATTGACTTAGGAACATCTTCACCAATTGCTCGAGAGAATCATTCAGGATGGAAGTGCGGGACGATTTCGATCTAGATGTGATTCTATGGTGCCGTCATAGCGGCTAGAAACTTGGCCAAGTTCTTGAGGCGACCATACCGAACGGAAGAGCTCTCATTCGATTTGTCTTTGCGAAGATGTACGTTGGCCGCGAGACTTTCCCCGAGATAGTGAGTTTGTGACTCCCGACTTTTCCCATTTCCACATGCTCTCACCACAGGCCAAGATTATAATTTTCAGGGAAAACAGAAACAGTTCGAAATTGTCGTTTGCAATTGTATCTTGAGTTCGCCGCCGTTTCTGCTACTGTATCTTGGATAGTATCTTTTGGTAGTGCCGTCCCCTTGTAAGACTGGTACGGGTCTGTAAGTGCGTGGCGCTGAGGTGAATGGAAGTAGTGTGTGGAAGATATTCCGTAAAAGTTCATGTTCCTGTGGCTTCTGCTCGGACAACGGGACACGGGAGTGTGAGGATTAAGTAGTAGTCATATGACGTGCCCAAGACGTCCAAGATTTCCATACGCACTATGAGAATGGATTTGAGAAAATCGCGTAGCGTGGCGGCGACTACATGCTACTAGCTAGCTTGCTAGTACTAGGGCGGTCGCAATCCACGATCTTTCGTCATTCGCACTGAATTTCTGCTCCCTCGAGGATGCCGTCGTCAGCCTCCTTGCAGACTTGGTAGACGGTCGTTCTAGAGTTGAGTTTGGCAAGAAAGTGTCTCTAAATAGATTTTTGGATGAATAATTGCAGCGCGACATCGAGTCACTTGGCGTCTATGGAATGTTGATTTCTTTTTCGTATCCAAGATTGTTGTTGTCCTACAGTTTTTCATGTAGCGCTTAAAATTTATAACCGCGAAGTGATGTTGTGTTTGCGTTTCGCTTTCTTATTTTGAAATCCACATTCAGCAAAAGTAAATTTTTTGATGGTGATGATGATGATAATTTTGTGCTTCCGACGGTGTTTGCATCTCTAAAATCTAATTTCGCGAATAAGTTAATCGGGGACTGAAATTAAATTCGTATAGGTGATTTGAATATTAATTATAGATTTGTTGTGTCATAATGAAGTTGTGGAAGGCAAGAAAGCCAGTTAGTTGTGTTCCAAGCAAGTCCAGCATTTTGAAGAACGAGGATAAAGTCGATTCGATTGGACTTCAACCGACCAGTTCAACAGTTTCCGGTATGTAACCAAAAGTATTATTGATCTGAAATCGATAACGTTATGCAAATACAAGGAGTTTTAATAGAGAAGTACACAAAGAAGTGGTCTTCTACGAATATTCTCTACCTTTCATAACTTTTTTCAAAATGGGACTTGAAATGTCTATTCCCTGATATATGTTGCCCCGTATGAAATATGTTCTTGGATGATCTGTTCAAATGGTTAGATATTCGTATAATTAATTAATTAGATATTTATATAATTAATTAATTAGAAAATTCCATATAATTAATTAATTAGAAAACAGTTCAGTTTCTGGAAAAATTAGTCATTCATCTAACTTAAACTTCTAGTTCTAGAAATTGATTTTCCACGCATTTTAGAGCAAAGGTTTAACAACAGTTATAGAAACTTGCGTGTTCTCTTGATGAGCCATAATTGAATAAAATCTTTATAAAATGAAACACTTGGATTTTTTGACTCACAAATTTTATTGTTAGCACGACGCGTTTCGATCCTTAGATCATCTTCAGGTTACATACAATGTATAATATTTCTTGGTTTTGTTCTTAAGTAATTAACGGTTGAAGGAGTGGTGATATAAATTATTTATATTAACCAAAAAATACTGTTTATTTTTGGTCTGAATTGGTTTTAAGAAACAAAGAATTTTATGACTTTATTGTGATTAAAAAAATAGCAGCAAATCAAAGAATGAATCGTAAACTATGAATGACTACATTTTGGATGAAACAATGGACTTCTAACTTTCCTGTAAATAAAAGCGGAAACACTATCTGTGGCGAATAATTGTTTGGGTATTCAAAAATGATACAAAGATGCAAAAACTTAAACTTAAATTTTCTTGGTTTTTCGAAGAACTTACCAAAATACTTAACAATAAATCTATTAAATTAGCTACTCTGCTTTTATTTTGTTGAACATCAGGATCAAAAAATATCAGGACCACTAACCGGATGAACAAGCATTGAAGGAGCTTCTAAAATTCTTGGAAACAAAAATATGTTGCATTATAATTAGCAAAAAGAGTAGTTAATTAAGTTTTTTTGACTCATATTTCATATTATCACTACATCAATTGTTTTTTGAGTACGTCTAGGATTCCTGCAACATCTTCCTCGCCGTGATTAAATCCATGATTTTGTTTTGGAAGGCGTTAAGTACTGCTTCCAACTCTGCCAAGCATTTTGCTATTTTAGTTAGGGGATTGATAAAAAATTGTTTGGTATCCGATGAATGCCACTAGTATGCACATTTTTACCCGGTATAAATTTCCTCTGAAGATAATTCCTCCATTGTGTTCTGAATTTTAAGGACATTTTCGAATTGATTTAATTTTTTTCGATCGTCTCGTCCCACATATGTGAAAGATTAGGAGCGCGATTACAACGTGCAGTCGGTTCAATAAAAAATTTGTCTTGTGTTTTTAGCCATCTTTGATCTTAGAAAAACCCGTTAGTGTTATTTTTTCAGAAGCCAATTGTTTCGTTAATCTTAGCTATTTATTGATCGGAATAGGTTTCTTTTATAGAAAATTCGTTTATTTAAAAAAAATATGATAAGTTTTTTGATTGCACATGAAAATAACGAAAAAAATCTTGTAATGATTTGAGTTTTCAACATTCAATTAAGACACGACTTTCATCAATAATCCCCACGTTGGGTTTCATTTATCATAATTTATAGGGTTAAATTTCGAAGCTTAAAACCGCAATGACCACTTACACTGCATTCGAAAATTCAAAGCAGAAGATAACAAGACTAATATCCTAATAACCTAACGAACGTTCAATGCTTGTACGAGGGAACGAATATTGAATGTCGTGTAGATGAATTCATTTGGTCGCTCAAAAACTAGAGGTTTGGTGAATTTTGGCAGTTCGGTTCAGTTCGGCAAGTAAGTGGTCGAGATTCTTTCTTCTCCCGTCTTTACCTAATCTCATTACATAAGATCTATCCAGCATTCAACATGAATTACAAAAAAAAATCAAAACTACAAGAAAATCACTCATCATCATCATTATTAGAGGCTGTACCTTTTACTTTACTCTAATATAATTAGTACGTACTCATACCGACTTCAATATCGTGATACAAGGTCTTTCCAAAAATATGATGGGGTCATACAAAAAAATAACGCACGATCAAACTATCCCTCAGGCAGTCGTACAAATCACTGGGCGACGATTGTCAATGGAGCTCGCTTGACATTCTTGGCGTTGCTTGGGCCCACCTTACCATGTTCTTCCGTGTGCGCTGACAGATTTTTAGCGCGACTAGGTGCTCGATGTACTTTTTTTCAGTGTCCTCTCCAAAAACTGAAACCCCTTTGCAACATTTGCTATTTTGCTTGATCTCGGTGCACTTTCAACTGTTATGCAACTATGTAGTTTGACTCTGTTGTGAACTGTAACTCTAAGTAGCTCTTGGCCGAACGTGTTCTTTGTAACGTACACTGTCACCAGATCGGTCTATCGCAGCTAACTGCAAAGGGGTAATGCTTTTCCTTTTCCAGTGGGGCGATGGTAGCAAATTTGCGGATCCACTAGATTTTACTCTTGTATTTGGATGGTACGTTGAGAGTGCTGATGGCATAATCTAATCCTAAGTCAAATAATTGCTATTTTTCAAATTTATATAAATTTTTGTAATTTATATTTCAATTAATAATGAGTAAATATTTCATAATACCAAAGAAATAGTTTGTTTAAAAATGAAAACTCAAACCCTTCTACCTTTCACAAAAGATCTGGTTAAGTTTAGTTACATTTGTAGTATGCAGTTCCATTAAATTTTTACTTTTGAAACTTTCACACTTTGTTAACTTCAAACAAAGATTAGAGATATATTTTTGGATAGTTTTGACCTAAAATGTCACCATTAAAATATGTAAATCTGATCGCCAATATTTATTTTGTTAGTTTGACCTTTAAAATTTAAAAATGTATATGCTTCCTTTGAGCAGATATGTGAAGAACTAAATTTTTATGATTAAAATGAAAAATTTGATTGGAAAACTTGCCTTGAAATATTTCTCATGCAGCTATGCATCTTTGCGCTAGTATTCATATTTTAATTTTAGAACTGTATTGGAGATCTCATACGTTTGACATCAAGTGTGTATAATCTTGTATGCTCAGATATTTTAGAACCTATGAAAAAAATAAGTTTGCAAGTTCAATACAAACAAAGTGTTATACTCAAATACATTACAAATTAAGTTTTCAAAACTTTTGCAAAACTATTTTCAATCTTATTTCCGGCGTTTTGGGGGAGGCAAATTTTGCGATAAGTTCTACCAATAGATTCAAATCCTCACACCAGATGTATTTAAATTTACACTATCCCCCGAAAATTTTCAAAGACTAACGCAACGCAACGTATGGCGCCTTATGTTCATATTTACGATGAGGACTATGATTTATTGATTCGTTCATCCTGCGGCACTTTCACTTAAACCCCAAATGTTTACACGAGTGCAATGTGATCCGATGAAAACATGTATGAGTACCTAACGAAGTTGGAAAACGACGAAGACGACGCCAATCCGTTTGTATATCTTTTTTGATATCGCACGATGATGAATGGGCAACGATACTACTACGATGCTTTTATTGTGCTTTGAAATTCCTTAGATGGACTCGACTCCTTTACGGATATCTTTAGATTCACAATTGAGTTCCTATGTTGATTGAAATGGGATGCAAGCTACACAAGATTGAGTTTATTGATAGAATGGAAGACTTGGTCGTTTGCTGGTGTGTGCTATTTCGAAAATTGCAGAAAATAAATGAGATGTTTTAAGTGTAATGGCTCAGTATTGTTCATCCTTCGTGTATGTGCTGTGAAGGTCGATGTTGTCGATTGTTTGGAGAAACACATAAATCTACTATTAAGTAGTTGGCGCCTCATTTGATTTTATTGGTCTCGTTAAAATGTAATCAACCGTTAAGCAGCTATCTTGTGTTTTGGGACGAATTATATTTTCTGAACTTTTGAATAAGTCCTCGTAAATTCACTTCATCTTGTACTTTTAAAGGTACTTTGAAAAATTTAAACTTGGAAGAATTTTCCAATCCTCAATGCAAAAATAATATCAAATAGTACAGTCAAAGCGTCCGACGTAAACCGTGCATTTTGGGTATGCAATGCATGGACAATGGTATAGATAGCTTAAGGGGTTATATACACTTGTAAATCCGAAAAAAACGTGTTTTTTTGTAAATTTTTTGTGAAGAGGCTTTTTATTAAATAAATACATAGAATAAATGTACATATAGCGAATTTAATTTATTTTAAGAATTCGCGATGCATTACAAAAAATATTCGGTTCCGTTGTTCCTGTAGTAGATCTCCTAAAGGACCTCCATAAAAAGGTGTCAGGCGGTGAGGAAGATATCTCTGATCCAAATTATCGGAAATAAAAAAACCAAAAGATTTATTTTTAGGATAGATGAATACAGGTAATGATCGATGGAATAGTCAAAATTTTGATTGTTGACAAAATGGCGGCTTCCCAAAGAAAAAAATCGTTTTCTCAAGAAAATTTACAGTTTAAAGGGGCTTGAAAATTGAAATTATTTTCAGAAACCTTATTCCTTCGATCACTACCTGATACAAGTATCTAAAAAGATTGTGTGAAAATTTCAAGCCGATCGGTTCAGCCGTTTTGAAGAAATTTTCCTCAACGACTTTGAAAACACAGTTTCGAGAAAAACGCGTTTAAAGTTTTGGGAACCAATTTTTTTTCCAACTTACATCGAGTCATCTACTCTAGGGCCATAAGAGAAACCCTCTGCTTCATCGTTTGCTTCTAATACAGCCAACTGTTGCTGTCTACGTGCCATTCTCCCATTGCGCGTGCTCCCTCTCTGCTGATTTTACGAGGCATTTTGATACACAAAACTCTACACACAGAGGAAATAAACAGAATACTGGCACAAATTGACAACGTGGCAGTTCACTTTAAACTGACGAAATGTACTTACTTTATACCTAAAATTTTTAAATATAGCTTTCAAGTATAAAATAAACCTTTTATATTATAATTCCAAGAATAAAAACATTATGAAAAGCATAGACAAGGGCATGGGGGTAATGAGAAGCAGTTGCTATTCCGGTTTACGCTTCGCCTACTTTCAAACGCTCGGAGACGTCTTTACAAATACGCTAATTTCTCTGAAACTATTTGCCGGATCAATGTGAAATTTTCGGACGATATTTTCAAATATATCTAAATTCAAGATATGTAAAAAAAAAAATTCGATTTTTTTCAAAATAACAAGTGGATATAACCCCTTAAGTTCAAGTTTCTGGTATTCCAGCTCCTGTCTTCAAAACAAAAGAAATTGGGGTGCCCTCATATTTTCGAAACCATGGCTCCCACAAGAAAGTTGTGTGTGGCGAACTTGCGTGAAATAAAATATTTAACAAGTCGTTCTACATCACTAATTTTTATTTGGGTCAATTATAAAAAAGTTACAAGCCAAAAATCACACACAAAAAGGGGAGGAACATCTTTCGGGCGCCACAACTTCTTTATTTCCCCGTTTCACGCGAAACACGTTGGGATATTTTTCCAAGACAATTTTGTCACAAATCGTTTGCGGTATTGATTGTTCCAATCACTGTACATTAGCGGGAGGTCATCCATCCCAATGGGGAGAAAGTCGCGTGAAAAACCCGTTTTAAGGCCAAATAATCGGCTTTTGATGGCAAACCGCCGTTGCGAAACCCGCGGAGCATTTTGGCAGACAGGCAAATTTTTGATGCAATGTGTGGTATGCCTTACTGGCAGCTTAAATCTAAGTTTCTGGGGTCGCAGCCACAATGCTCTGGGCTCCATCTTGAAAACAAACAAAAAATGGGGCACCCCTATACCTTGGACACCAAGGCCCCCACAAGAAAGTTGTGTATGGCAAACTTGCGTAGAATTAAATTTTTTAGCAAGTCGTCCATACATCATTTTCACGTGGCATCAATAATTAAAAAGTTAGAGGCCTAAAACGACATCCAAAAAGGGGGAACATCTTTCGAGCGCCACAAATCCATTGTTTTCATTTTAACCACAAAACACATATAGAGAGTAGCTTTAAGGCACTTTTGATGCAAGTCGTTTGCGTTATTGATTGTTTTTTGAATTTTTCCTGATGAACGTTAGATCGTGAATCTGTGTTTATAAGAGTTCTCATCTCTATCTTAGCTATGCGAGAATATGCAAAGTGAAGAGTGATCCAAAACTCATTTCAATCCATATAAAATTTTTTTTTATGAATATTTGATAGCTTTCAAATTTTCAATAAATATTTTTTTCCATATTTGCAAATTTATGTCACATTTGTTGACCCAAATTACTCCCATTGGTAATCCGATACCTATCTGTAAGAAAATGTTTGAATATGGAATGTTACTTTACTTTACGTAACTCTGTTAATCATTGTTTCAAATTGTTCGATAGAATACAATATTTTTTTGTTCGATACAATGCTAGCAGCTGAAATTTAAAAATGACGCCCTAATAAAATTTCCCAGTAATATACTTCCTTAGAAGTATACCCTCATATTGTAGATGAATCGAACCAGAGATTGATTTAATTTAAAGTCGATAATTATCAACTATGGCTACATCGTTTAAGTTCTAATTGTAGCATATACGATCCGCTGAAACATTTCCTGCTAATTGACTCCCTCCCATCTATGATTTTGTTATTCTACTTATTTTTCCCGCAACTCGATTCCTAATAGAGCGGCTGAGAAACTTCATGAAGATCGGCTAGTGCAAATGTGTATCTTGTCTAGATATTCTCAGTAAAATGTTGGGCGGCTAATTGAATTGTTAATTGCCCTCAAAAGTAATTAATTGAGTGGCTTGCATCTTGGATAGCGTTCTATTCAATTCGTTTGAACGGCAAAACCGACCTTAAGTTATCTCGGCGTTGCTTCATTAAGCCAATTAATAGAATTGCATTCTCATATTCCGTTCGGGAAAAATGTTTAAATAATTGCTGAAAATGTTGTAAATACACTCACATTCCGATGCAATATGATAAAATGGCTGAAAGGCAGACGATAAGGAATCTGGATTGTACTAGAAATGAACTTTCGAAAGAAAAGTTGGAGCAGGAAATGAATTTATGGCATAGTGAATTTCTTCAAGAGAAACGATGCATCTAATGTATTTTTGACTTCTGTTAAATTATTTTTTTAAAGAACATTGTAATTAATACGACATGATGATAATTCAATCTAAAAAAAGTTATCTTTGTATAGTGTTTACAGAAATTCTATCTCTTTTAATAAATTGGACAAGACTTCAGATCGAAGTATGGACTTCAATGTTCAAAATCAATGTTTTATATAAAGTTTGTCCCAGATTTATTATTCCCTACTTTAACATTGACATATCAGGCTAGAGGCTGCATAGATTTGTTGTCCAGACGATCCCTCGTATTGCTAAACGTCGATGGATTAACGTTTTTACCAGCCAAGTTAATTGGTCCATGTCGAGATTTTGGTATGGTACATATGGTAAAGAACATGTGTTCCGTTGTACATATGCAACATGTTTAATAATATTTGCCTGAAAAGTTTCCAAGTTTTCAATCTAGAACGCTTCACAATTTCTTATATGAACGTATATTAGCAAACAATAGAGAGGTCATCTGATTTTCTGGTTGACTAGAGCAGAAACAGAGGTCTGTGCCGTTCGCTAATGCCTGAGGGGGAGCACGTTGGTTTGTATCAATGGATGAAACTGAAGAAGATTTATGTCGACGAACAATCATTAAAGTAGATTTGAATCAAATGAATCAAATCGTTAACTTTTCATAAATGATTTAATTTGAGTTTGTGATGCTTTGATGATGATGGTAATGTGGTTTCAGATATCTCATTTTTACTTGGATTTTGGTTTCAAACTTACTTACTTACTTGGTAAACATTTGCCATATTATAATTCTAAAATAATTTCACTGAACTGAAAAAAGTTCATGAAAATTAAAACTAAATAGAAGGAAACTTGAAAAACTCAGAATAAAATTTTTTATGGTAATATTTTTGTGCTTTTATGATCATTTTATGTATCTGAAAATGCTTTACCTTTCCATAGGTTTTGTCTTATTCAAATCTCAGTTTTAATTTGATTTGATTTTCAAAACAAAGTTCAACTGAAGTTGAAGTGTTGAATGTCGCCTGTATTTTTCATTTTATTCTGTGCAAAAAATACATGATTTAATTAATTTCTTCGACGAACAAAAACATGTGTTTACTAAATATCTTGTATTTATGCGGAATTTAAATTTTTAAGCCTTATTTATTTCACAGCTTTATTATCAAATATATACAATTCGTAATTACCATTGATTAACATTTTAAAAAAAAAAATATTTACTTTAAGTTTGTATTGGTTCCTAAATTTTCATCATCATGAATTGGGCGAAGAAGATATCTGCTACCAAATGTGGAAATACACATTTACATATTAAATAAAATTTTGTAATACTCTTGAACAATTTTCATCTTTTGGTGATGCAGTTGCCTGAATATTTGCACCAAAATTGAATATTTATTGAAAGTATTTTGAAAAACCGCTAAAATTCAAATGCTATTTGGATTTAAAGAGCCTTTGTTTACAATCATTTTGTAAAATTTTAGTACATTATTTGCAGTGATGGAATATATTATTCAATATTCAGTCATTACTGTTATAAATGATTGCTAAACATATCTTTTATTTATCATGTTTGCACTCTGTCTGCGTGAGAACTTAATACTGCCAAACCCCCAGCTTTGATTCACATCGGGTTTCGAATAATTTTCCTGGTGTACTTTCCTTTGTCCATTATGATCAGATTATAAATTTATGAAATAAAAATATCCCTTCAGGATAACTTTAATTTTTTTAGAATTTATATTACCTACAATTACCTTTACAGTTGAAAATTAGGCAGTTTTTAAAAGTTAGGTCGTTTCCAAAACCAGAATATGGGCCGCGTTCTTTTATACTTAGAAGAAAACGCTTAAATAAATGGGTTTCCCAAATATTTTGCTTGATTTCAAATATTAATGATCATCGGAAAAAGAAAAGTATACAGAATATTCTATACTATGTATATAATTACTTTAGTATAAAAGACTTCAGCACTTGCATCATACTTCTTTGTGAATTTTATTTTATCTATTTCGAGAATGTTTTGAAAATTTTACAAATACCTTTAAAAGCAATAACTAGAACAAAATTCTAGGGAGAATTTTCGAGAAACATATTCGAATATCTTGGGATTTCATGGATGTCGTAATTTTAGGATTTTGTGGGAGAAGTTTTTGTAAACTATGAAAAATATAAATAAATAAATAAATGTTTCCATACTATTTTGATTCAAAGTGGATGAGTATCTCATTTATTTGTCATACTTTATTTCCAAAAAATAACATAAACCAAATTCATTCACTGTAAGAACATTGATGGTGTCCAAAATCATAATTTCTTAGCTTATGCCCAATAGTTCCAGTGCCCTTAAGTAAAATTAGGTATCTATGTAAAAATCTGTTAATTTTTCAGTAAACCTTTATTTGGAATTCCGTTTTCGTTAAAATGGCTTCAAGTTTTCGGTTGTGATGACTCTCGTAAATGAATTTCATTGTTTTGCAGCACGAGAAATTATTATCTCCTTTCATGTGGTCTACAGACAAATTACTAGAGCAGCTCAAAACAAGGCTTTGAAATATTAGCACACGATGATGACGTCGTTGTAAGAATAATGGGAAGGTTTAGATTATGAAGGTGGCAAGCCAAACGGCTGTCGCTTTACTCAGACCGTTTTTGATCCATCGTGCCATTGTGAAAACTTTCTGATACATTCTATGAACGATCTTGATTTCTTAATGAAATTAAGTAAATGGTCCATTCTAAAAGTGCCTGGCTTACTGAGTTCGGCGAAAATAATTCTCTTTAGTGCTTATGTCTCCTTACAGCTAGCGGATAGTTGTACAAAAGGTTTTCTACTGACTCTGTCTCCACTTCGGCGCCGAATCTCTGATAGAGGTCGCTAGTTGAAAGCCCGATTTTCCTTGCGTGTTCACCAAAAGCCACACGACCCGTCAGTAAACCCACAAGATTCCTCGTTGAAGCTTTCTCCAGAGCTAACAGACTAAGATTAGGTTTCACATCAAATTTGGGCCCCAAACCCCAAATGCTAGCTCGTAGGCAGATACTTTTTTATTTTGCCTTAATACGTGCATCGAGACTCTTATACTCACCGCCTCGTGTTTATTTTTATATATTTTATAAAGCCCTAAAGTATGTTTTAAGATTCTGTCGAACTAGTATTACTTTTTCGAAAACCCAAATGCTACGATTTTCTACGAAAAAAATGGATTTCCTTCTCGTATATAGTGAAACATTTAGTGGCTCATAAAGACAAAGAGCTAAAGTACATAGAAGTAACCTTCGACTTAAAACAATAGTCAAACTAACTTTGTTATTTTTAGTTTAAAGAATGGGTTTTGCTTTGCTAAATTTCATCTTTACGCCATACACGTACTGCTGCAGCTTTGACTTGTAGCCTTCTCAAGTATTGCCCATCCGACTTACAAAATAATGAATTTTACGAAAACGTTCACAAAAAGAACTAGTATAAACAAAACTAATGTCAAAGCAATCAAAGCAATATGAATCTGTTCGAGTGAGACAAGAAAATTCAATCCCAAAAAGATATACTGATCCTACAGAACAATCATCTGACCAATAATCACCTATGAAGTGCATCTTCAGTAGTTGAAGCTTAAAACAAGTGTAACTTAAATGATTTTATAAAAAAATCACAGACTAACCTGTATAAGCAATAAAGGTACAATGAAATTAGTTCCAACTGCTGGAATAGAAGTCTTACTTTATATACCAGCTTTTCGTCTATCCAACTAAGCAGTTAGTGAACGAGTCAAACGTTATTGTTATTGCCTAAATCTTACAGGCGAAAATATATGTAATAGACATGTGAACCCAAGAGTGTGTCAGAAGAGGGTACCGTAGAAAAATAACCAACAATTTCTGCTAGCGACAAAGGCTCTGAACTGTTCAATTTGACCAGGTAATGCCTTCAACACTTCATCCACCTGGCAAAAGCTATGATGCCACTCTAAAGTGGGTACCAGGATATCTGAGAAATGGAAAGGATGGTCGCTTTGCAAAGATTACAGCAGAGAGTGTCAAAGGTCATTCATAGGTCCCGAGCCATTATGTAGCGGAGTCAAGGGACATTCTGCCTTTGCTCTGGAAAAATTGGCAAAGTGTTAAAAAATACTGGACATCTTTGTCAGGTTTTGGGCACTTCAAGCTCTTAATCTTAAGATCGGAAGAAATCTTAAACCTTGCAAAGGCACTCATCTTCGTCTTCGTCTTTCATTTTGAAAAAAATATTGAATGTTTTCCACGATGAGCTTCGCATACTCTGTCATAAAAAATGGAGACATCAGAGTTTATTGTATCCAAATACGATACCGAATTTCATAAACTACTGAAAAAAACTGAACAAAATATGCATAGCCACAAAAGATATATTAGATTCGACCTGCGGGAAATTTTGAGCATGTGCTTCAACCTCTAGTTTAGCAAAAAATTGATATAATTATGTAGAGTACTGAAATTAATCACTGTTACCTAAGATCGCAACATACCATCCGATAGTTTAGAATAGTAAATTTATTCATTACCGCAAGATTTGCTCTAGATGATCATTTGCAGCCACCAAAAAAGGATAGAGATATTCTGAGAGATGGGAAACGACCAATTTCTTTTTATCAAGAGTATTTTTTGCAATTAATATTTCAAATTTTCTTCAGAGAAAACATTGTTCAGTTAAGGAGATATTTCTATATACCTAGTCGTGCCATAAATATTGATACAAGGTGTTTTAACTATAATAGTGAAACTATTAGTTAGATTTTGATTTTTTTACCATTTATTGTAAAACTAACACACTACATAATAAAAAAGAAATTATTCAAAATGGCAACCTTTTGCTTGAATACAGCACCAAAGTCTATCAGGCCAATGGTCTATTGATTCTCGCACGACTTCCATCGGAAAATTGTCCACAGCATTTTTAACGACTTAACGATGGTGATGTTTTTTACAGACCATAACCTCTAATACTGATCACAATGTGTAGTCGAGGGGACTAAGTTCTGGACTGACTAATGGCCACAAATTAACGCTGATAAACTCTGGTACATGGCTCCGCAGCCACACTTGTGTGGTTTTCGTGGGCAACATCAAACAACATTCAAACATGGTTCGGCTTAGGGGCTCCACTACCTTCATTAAGATATCCGACTGATAGTTGTTTCGACGCCCTTTTCACAGAAATGGATAGAAGTGACACCATCGTAGGATAATGTCCTCGTTCAACCCTCGGGATCATTTCTGTAGCCTATTTAGAAAACCGTGCATATATCCTATCATTTTTGTTGTTGAAAGATTCCTCCACGGTAAGGATTTTCTCGTCGGTAAAAAGTATTCTTTTGTACTGCCCCTTACCGTATCTCGATAACAGCTATTGTGAATTTTCCACCGTATTTCGTTTTAAAGGGGCATTGAATCAATGTCCTGTTTGTCTTTTGAAGGCTGCAAGCCCCAAGTCTTCTTCGATGATGCGACTAATGGCTTTCGGTGCATGATTTTCTAATTGTGGACAGGATTTCTTGTGATTCTGGACCTTATAGCTTTGATGGCTTGTGGCTTACGAGCCGAGCGAGGTCTGCCTGATATTTTACGGTCTATTACATATCCAGTATCAATGAATAACGCTATAGTTGGATACACAAAAACACGCGTGATTCTTAATGGCACTAGTGTTTCGAAAATTCGGCCTTTCTCCGTTACACATCTGTGTAAAGCAATCATAGCGACGTGGTTCCCTTTGCTAGGCCACTCCATCGTAACGACTCAAGCTACACTGACAAGACTAGGCGCGTTTTCAGAGGATGTGTCAACAATCAGGACTACTAGCATAGCGATTAGCTACCTGCAAGATATCATCCGCAAGGGCCACATTTACTGTTGTATCAATATTTATGGCACGACCAGGTATGTACATATATAGGAACTTTAAAAATACTAAGCATTAGAAATTTCTATGTTTCAGTGACGAATAAGAGTTTTGAAATAACTGCTGTTTGTCATCTTTTTATAAAAATAAACTATTTTTGGTGGTGTAAATTTTTCAATTATTTTCAATTCATAGCTCCAGATAATAGCACAAAACCAATAGAATAGTTCTGTCTAAGAGATTGTATGTCTTTCTCAAAGTGAAATTCATAAATATGTCTGCCGAGGACAGATCATTATTTGTAGTCTAAACTGGATCAAAAAACCAAATCTGAAGATAATCAAATCGAAAATCAATGGAAAGTCAATCAACCTTTACTCCGACATGTAAAATGATGATTTGATAATAAATAGCTTCTCAGCAGCCATAATTAATGGTCATTAGCTTGAATATACACAAAGCTAATATGCTACCATCAATTAAAGATAATGTATGCCCTATCTTGAAAACATATTTTCAAAATAGTTATAAATAAATATTATCTATTTGCTTGAAAACGGTCCGAGACGAGGGTCTGTCATAATGTACTTGTACAAGTCATTATCGTCCCCGATAGTCGTTTGCTGTTCGCCGTGTAGTTTTTCATCTTTGTTTTTTTTTTGAAAATACGTAGATATAACAAAAAAGATCGGGGATACGTTCCATATGGCTGGTTGTTTTTACCATCAGTTTCCGATGACGGTACATAGTTCGTTTGTCAACTTAAGATAGATATTCTGGAGCATTGGCTCGAGCCTCTTGAAAAGTAATATCAGCATGACACGAAAGATGCAGGACTGTCTTGTTGTGCTGCGAAAATGCATTCCAGTGATACATGCGATCAGTTTCTTGGAATTCAATTATTGCAGAAAATGTTTGCACAGTCTGAAGATTTGGAGTAATTTATGGGGATTGCAAACCCAATTAGGATAAGATTTATATGATATGGTGCAGTGAAATTTCAATTGGTAATAAATTGGTGGTGACAAGATGGCGTGTTTTGATGATTCTTCTGAAATAGGAATTATAGGTAGTCTGTTCCTATTAAGAAGAACTTGCTAGCTCTGATGATAGCAATTACTGGAAATGTAATTTCAAAGTGCCAGTTGTTCCCGAGCACCAAAATCTAATCAAAACTAAATATTTATGGGTTAAAGTCTCACATCAAACATGCTTATATGTTCCACCCCAGCTAGCGATAAGTCTAGCCTGTGTAACGTAACGTCTGCTGACTAACACAACATGATACAAATCATCCAACAAACATCCAATTATGTTTAAATGTTACGTGAACACCAAGAAAAATATCAAAATTTCTTGCCTTGGGATCGTCACGAGGGGAGACATTGTTGACTAACCCCTCACGTGGTCAAGCACTAATTCATCGAACAATGTTTCCGGATGTTTAGATCTATTTGTTATAGATGTTTTGTCTTTTTGATGATGCGTGAATGTGTTTACACTTTTACGTAAATGAGTGTACACTTTTGTAGCTGAGCGATTTGCTTTGTTGTATCCGGGGTTAAATTTAGTATTTTGTTACTAATTTTATTGTTCATGGAACGAACTACGGCTGAGGGGAGTTTATGGTTGTTCTCAATTTTTTTGAAGCAATTAGAACCAATGTATAAATAAGTACGCTATGCGTTTTCATTCTCTGGCTCATACTGATCACTTATTGAAAGATGGTCTTAGTAATTTAATTGTTCAATTGGTAAAATCCACTATAATCGATTGTATTCTTCAAAAGTCACACTATATGAATTCATTCAGTAATTAACAGCCTAACATAGTATAATTATTGTCCTGATGAATTTTGTTGATTACAATTATTGCTGAGTCTTTCTCTGAAAAATGTACTGGCGGACGTTAATTACTTTTATTGGTTAAAGTTTCGCAGCCTGCAGCCATAATTGAGCAATTTTCATGCTTTATTTAGGCGAATGTTCAACTGTGAGTTGTGGTGGAATCTTTAATTTCTATGGTTTTGGGTTTCATCGTATTAAGCTTTGTCGGTTTGAGTTGAAGATTCGCATTGTGAGTTTAACTTGGCATACAATCAAAAATAAAATTGTGTAATAAAAATTGTCGCACAATGATCGAAGGTTCAATTTTTTGGGTATAACTAAATGATGGATTTGTATAGCTTTCGGTCTCATAAATATTACTGAAACAATTAAATAAATGGTATTGCTTCCAAATACTATCATAGCTTTAGTGTTACTTTTGCCCCCATTTTTTTTGTAAATGTGCTCCAATTTGACATTGTATTGTGTGTACGTAAGAAATTTCGCACGCATTTTTTGAATTTGGAAGAATATTTATATTTTACAAGTTGAACGTTTTCATTTTTAATTGTGTGCACTACATTTCCCAAGAAAAAATCAAATGAAATAGGCGATTTAAATGTTTGTTTTCGATATTCTTACATTTGCTTGGAAATCGTTGAAATTTTCAGCTAACAAATTGTATTTTTAACTTCCCAGTATATGGGAAGTTCTTGTAATCGCCTCGAAAATCGAAATTGAAATTTTCAACATTTCTTTACGTTTTGAGGTCTATAGAGTATATATAAAGTGTTTTTAGAAAGGGAGATGTATGTGTGTGTGTGTGTGTGTGTGTGTACGTACGTACGTACGTACGTACGTTCGTGGACACTTTTTTCTACGAGCATAACTCACGTAAACAAAGTCATATTTACTTCGTTAAGGTGTCAATCGAAGCGTCTTTGCAATTTTAAGAGCTGATTAGTTTTTGGGATACTTCGGTCGGGGGGGTTTGCTGTTTTGACCCTTTGAAGGTCATTTCTGTCATGCGGTATATCTCGCGAACCAAACATACGATTTGCATGATTAAGGTGTCTATCGACGCGTATTAGCATTTGTGTGAATCTATCACATTTTAAAAAAAATCGTTGTAGCCGTTTTTTAATTTAAGAAAAAAAAGTGCAAAAAATTAGGTTTTTTTTCATAAACAATAAATTTTTAACCTGATTCACGTAATTTAGTAGACAATGTTTATAAAATTTATATACTCCAAACAATTTGTGTAGAAACAACATCAAAGTTTTTTCTCATGATCATGTAAAAAATTCAATTAAAAATAAAAAATTATTAAAAGTCATCATGATTTTCAAGGTCATTTTTATCATTCACTATATCTCACGAACCAGATATAATATTTGCATCATTAAGGTGTCAGTGTACGTGTATTAATATCTTTGTGAAGTTTTTAACATTATAAAAACTCGTTTCAGCTTTTTTTTAATATAATAGAAGAAAATGCAAAAAATTATAGTTTTTTTCATAAAAAATATTTTTTTAACTTGATTTGCACCGCACAGTAATACCAGTTTATAAAATTTATACATTCTTATCAGTTTTTGAAGAAAAACCAGCAAAACTATATTCCGTGATTATAAAAAAACTGAATTAAAAATAAAAAATCATTCAAAGTTATCATGTAAAGAGGGTTTATACAAATGCTATTACTTTATATCTATTATTCTAAAAAAATTGTTGTAAATTCAATCATAGTTTTAAGATATTTGCATAATTTGAGCAGATATTTAATAGTTTTTATAGTCTTTTAATTAAAAAAAAATGCTTAAATTTTGAAAACCAACAAAATTTTTCAACACCAAAAAGGCCCCCACCGATTGATCCGCGTGAATATTCAATCTGTCCTCATCGACCAAAAACCTTACGTAATCAATGGACCCTCCCGTAGACGATATGATTCATATTAACTCATTCCTGTTACTGCTATGAATACCTCTCATTGTTGTAATGTTGTTGATGTCTATGTAGATATTACTGGGAAGTTGACCGTGTGGACCTCAAGGGTCGCACCTCGCGGCTTGTTGTATTTTCAGTTCAATAAGCTGACAATTGTAACATTTGTTCTGTTTATAATCAGAAAAAAGTTCGAAATTTTTGATAGAGGCAGATCACTAACTTATTATGAAAAGAACAGTTTATTTTCAAACACAAAAATTGATTTATGCAATCATAATGTCATCCCAGTTGGAACACATTTTATTTGAAAAAAATTTGATGTTAAAATTTTATCTCACTGAGCATTCTTTTAACGAAACTTTGAAATTAACTTAGTTTTTGAAATTCAAAATATAATTTTTTCATGAATTAGTTTCGAAATTGTTCAAAAATGGGATGGAAGAACGCATGATGCAATTTTCCAACAAAATAGAAGCTGATATTTTGATAATATTGGATGAAAAGAAAGGTTTATCAATAAATGATTTATTATGTGAAAATAATTTTTAAAATTTTAAAATTATGAATGACGTGAAAGAATGTTGGTTTATATTTCAGTTTTCTCTTGTATACGACACATCTAATTTTAAATAAACATCTACGCTACGTCACATCACTTTTTCTTAGCGATAGCGTATTTTTTCAAAATATTCAAAAATAATTTCACCCAAAAACAAAGTAGTCAATATTCACTTGCAATTTAAAAATGCCTAGCGGTTTCAAGAACTAATGTCTTCACTTTAATTTCAAAACAGTAGTAGAAAATAGATTTCATACAAATTTTTTAGCGCGACTTCTTCCTCGCATTAGAAAGATGGTTAAGAGTTCATTTACAAAGCAGCGCCCAACGTGGGCTAAAGTTCCAAATAATTTGAAAATGGAATAGGTAAACTATGTTCTCCATAGTGCCTCCATCTTATAACAAAAGTGAATAATAATAATGCATTGGTTGAAGAAAACGGGTGGTTAGTTATTTTTAAGGGTGGTCGTATACGATCTGCTTATCAACACGGTTAGGAAAGAAAATCGACAAAAACGACTGACGTACACAGTTGACGATTTTCATTGTTGAACAAACTGATTTTATTGCGAATTAAGGTTATAAAATGAGATGGAAGCCTTCTTTCTCAATGTAGCTGGTAAAGAATCTCAGAAGAAAAAAGAAATTAAAGTGTGGTGAATAGAGCAAAGTCGACACGACTAGAATTAGAATGCAATCACCAGGAGATTGTAACTTTATGTAGTTTGTAAGAAGTGTTGAAGAAAGTGCACCATTTACGATCCATTTTATTAACCGTGTTGATAAGATTAAGAAAGAAGTAAGACCGTGTAAATTGTGAACTTAAGAGTCAAACAACTCAGTGGATAGTGATGAATTGTTGACTAGTACAACCCATGATAAACTAAACTTATATAGAATAGCGACGTAAGCATATATACGAACCAATTTGACAGTCGTTATAATTAGTTCAAATATAACGAGCTTAACCCATCAACAAGCCTAACCGTGGTCGTGCTGTCTGGTGACGGATGGTAAATGACAGCACCTGAAGAGGATGCCATCCGACACCCCAAAACCACACTTTCCATTAAATAGTACATTAGCTTTTCAAATACTACACAGTCCAAAAATTTTGGGTAAATTTTATTCCACTAATTGATAACTTGGACGGAAGATTAACAATATAGACAAATAGAAAGATAATTCTGATTGCAGTTGTATATTACTCTAGAGATAAAAATGTAACTTACCTGAAATTCATGATTAAATTAAATGGGTTTTATAATCAAAAATAATATATTTTCCAAAAATAAAATACAGTTTCCATACGAATCCTGAATAGATTTTAAATGATATTACATGTAAATAGTTTTATGTAACTGACGAATAAGCAGTTTCAGTGTGAAAACTGGCATCCTTATTAAGCACTTCCACACCAACCCTATATAGGCGAAGTTTGATCCTCATAGCTTCAGCTTGAATCATTATTACGTCTGTGAAGTATTTGTTGTTTTCGTTTCTATTGATGTGGTTCATATTTCTTAGCTGGTGTTATCATGGAGACAGCAGGGATAGGGTAGAGTTACAGGCCTTGAATCTCACATTAGCGATTCAAATCGCTATGACGACAAGCAAAAGTAGCATTGCCGAAATAAAAAGAGTAAATTAGACTTGACAGACATATGGATTAAATCAACCCAAAGTGAGAGGTGTTATCACACTCACATGAGAAAATATCTCTCCAGAAATGCCAGAAATGAGGCGATCTGAATTTTTTTATAAAACCTTACATGCTCTTCGTATGAAACTCCATAGCAGAGGTGGTTATGAAATTTAAAAGCGTAATTTATGGAAATACAGTGACCCAAAAACTGAATAAGCTGAATAAATAAATAAATGTTAAATAAATAAATAAAGTCATAACATCGAAAGGTGGATGTCCAAAAGTTCTATATTCGGAAAATGAACAGTATTTACATCATATGATAGTAACTGATGCTATGGAAAATGCTACTGATATCAGGATATTAGTACCTCGAATGATAAAGTTCGCCACTCTCTCCGAAATATATGCTTGTGAACAAAAGCTTAAGTTAAAAAAACCCTTTTTATTTGATCGACACAAGCACGTATGGTTTTTGTAAACGAGCACCAAAAATGGACCGTTGCACACTGGATATCAGTAATGATTTGATGAAACCAAAATAAATCGTCTTGGATCTGATGGCAGGACTTGGATTTGGATCGACAAAGGTTTTGGACTTCGGGATCATAAAATCATGAAGTTCACAGGAGGCTCACTGATGATTTAGGACTGTTTTGAAGGCAACAAGTGTGAAAAGTTACGATGTATCAATAGATTAATGCAAGTTGTAGATGAGGTTAGCCTCTTACAAGGCACTTTTCTTCCAAATTTGGAACAATTCGGCAGTGAAGTTGAAGACACAATCTTTATGCATGACAATAACCATAAAAATACTGCTATAGTAACGAAAAATGATCTTCAAAACAATAATGGTAGCATATTGAAGCAGGCAGCTCAATCACCAGATCTAATTCCGATCGAGAATTTGTGGTCTGTACTTTAAACACGCATTTTACAAAGCAAGAACGTACCGCATACGTTAATGACGGGTTCAAAATGATTGGTTAAAGATTGTGCTCCATATCTTAGATGTGGGGCACAATCGAATGATAGAATAGATTTGCCCTGCCGAAATTGAACTGCCATAAAAGCCAAAGGAGGCTACAAAAATTATTCTAAGTAAAATAAGCCTCTCTTTTATGAGTGTATATATATTTGTGAATTGAAAACAGTTTTAATTTTGTTTCTTGAGAAAAACTCAAAAAAATTAACAATTGTTGTTTATGTTTTATTTTGCAATGAATTTAAGCTCCTGTGCAAGATTTGGCCAACAGTTTTGCGAGTCGCATGTACCAAAATTTTATTTGATAAGTCCTAAATTTTGTAGCGTGTAGAGAATTTTTTCACAATGTGATTTTAATACGAAATTTAGAAAAATAGATATGTAGTATAGATTGTTTTAAAAAATCAATCAGGTGTGATGGTGGCAACAAATTTTAATGCTCTACAATCATGAAGTACTGAATATTCACTTGCCTGACAACTGACGCTTTGCGCTACTGAGATTTCTGAGCTTTCATCATTTTGATTCCAAAAGTAGAAATAGCAGAAAACGCTAAAGTGATATACATGGACTACATTTCTTCCATGTGTTTGAATGGTAACCAAGAGTCATGTTGTTCATATTTCAGATAGCGCCCAACGTGGGCAAATGTTCTTTGATTTTTAATTATCAAAAAATTAAAGAAACTATAAACCAAGCATGTTTGATATTCCTGTAATTGGTATTAAAATTTAGCCCGACTATTCAGTGTGTCCAGTACCACCAGTAAATGATTGAATTTGAGAGCATCCCTCGAAATGAGTGCGGCTCCCGAAACAGGTAGACGTTCAAAATAAGTACCCGTGCGTGGTTCTTACAAAATATTTATGCAATTCAATGTCTGCCAACTGCATGCACTAAATTCGTTCGGCAAAAAACACATTAAATATTTTTATGCAGAAATTCAACGTGAATGCTCCCTACGTAGCTGAAAGCCACCTTGCACGACACTCTCTCCGGGCGTATCATCATCAACTTCGAAGGAAGTTAGCAATATAGGCATGAGCCTTTCATGATGCCGCCAACTGGCAGGCAACGAAAGGCAGCATTCATCATCAACAGAAGCAGCAAAAAGTCCATTTTCTGCTTTTAATTATGACTTGAGACATGCGACTCGATGACGGAATTATTTCGGGACCAGTGAACTCATTTAGTCACTTTTGGCCGAACGACAGACTTTTTATTAGTTATTCTGTTAGCTGAGATAACAAGAGTCAGATCTGAAATCTGAAAAAGCTTCAGCCGATTGTTGAAAAGTTGAGTGAAAATCGAAATAGTAGAATGGAAAATTATGAAGACGTCGAATGAATGACCACAGAGACGACAATATTTTCTTTATGGCTTATTTACGACGATGGATGGGTTATTTTTCTGGCCGATGTCGCGAAGGGCCAATTTTCAGCCTGCCTTTTTGTCACGCTTTCAAATATATCTGAAAGACTATTTCAGATAGATTGCTTGGGGTTTGCTGTTTCTAATTGGCTTGTGTATCTAGATTTATTTTTATACCGTCTGTTTCTTTTTCATCTGTATTTTAGTACTTTTGGTATTATAGGGATAGTTGAAAGGTAGAAAATCTTTGAAGTGATATAAGATAGCAATGAAATAATAAAGATGCCAAGCACACCATTTGTCCAGTTGGTTCATTCAAGATAAACATTCAACCAAGGAAAAAATTGCATATAGCTGAAATTCGGCGTACAGCCACAGAACATTGTTTTACATGATCTCAATTGTGCTTAATTTTAGCTGCAATATTAAATATACCAAAACTCGTTTATTTGTTAATTCCCGCTCAAAATTAAGGGTTGGGGTCGTTGGAGGACATATGTAAATTTTGCCATGGTTTGGATTTTTTGGAATAAATATTTAATTTCGCCACGCATTGCGCGATCATAGAAATATCATGGAATCTTCTTTCAAAGAAATGATCATACATCTTTGATGAAGCATTGAATACGAAAAAAATGTTTGTATTTTTTTCCACATTTGGGTGAATATGATGGTGGAAGACCAACAATAATATGTTTGTTTCTAGGTAATTAATCAGAATATGTACTTTTGATAATTGCGATAAAAACTTGATTTTTTTTACGTACAACTATGAAGAATATAAAACAAACTCTCTGCGAAAACGATTGATTATAAATGAATGACGAAAAATCTTTATCATATCTAGGGTACTATACGATCTATCTATAGTTAAATTTCAATGAAGAGCAATTTCATCATTTTTCTATGATTGTGTAATGTGGGCCTAAGAGAGAGACTACTATCTCATAATAAATCTTTTTTAAAAAAATTTTTTCACTTACAGTCCGCGACGCGTGTCTGAAAAGCAATCCGCTTCGACAAAATTTTCACCAATGCGCTGTTGTTCCGCAGATGAAAAATTTAAAGTGTATCTATCGAAACAAAAAATCCAAAAATACCCAACATAATTTACGAAATTGCGTAAATCAACCAAAAGTCGACCAACTGACTGACTGACTATTCAAATCAATTTACAGGCACAACATTTCAATTCTAATGTAAATAAATTATAAACTTGCTTCGTTTTAAGTTGATTATATTCTTTTTTCCTACTCAAGCGAGAGGGAAGGAACCCACTCAATTCATTTAGATAGCTTTTCAATTTTCAGTAGACAATATTGCTGGCAACTGTTCTGATTTTTTGACCTTACTAATCGGAAATTTGTCACATATTTTCTTAAAATGTTCTGCCGATGTATGTTCCGAGTGGGTGAAGTGCCAGAGAAAGCTATTACTAATAGAATTTAGTAAGATTTTCAAAAATTCTGAATCATTGTGTAGGCAGACTCAATATTGTATGACCAAGAAGTTAACGTAAAATTGGAATGATTGTGCAAGAGTACAAAATTTAGTGTGATGCTGTTTTCTAATGAATTTGCATCAATTTTTTTTAAAATCTAGTCGGAAGTGCCACCTGTTTCTACATCTTCAATGCGTCAGCCCATCTGAAATTTTTCTGGAGTGGCATTCAGTTGACGAGA
Organism: Oxycera nigricornis; assembly: GCA_963942545.1. Lineage (NCBI taxonomy): Eukaryota > Metazoa > Arthropoda > Insecta > Diptera > Stratiomyidae > Oxycera > Oxycera nigricornis. The sequence continues at coordinate 44,934,905 of OZ012660.1, read as the reverse complement.
GTTTCGAGCTGTCTAGTGTAAGTTTATGTAAGAATTTTTTTTTAAATTTTACGCAAATGCATTATGAGGTCATTTTTAATGTGAATGACTAAATCTTCCATACATGACAAATAGAAGTAAAAAACCAGACGCAGTTCTAACTCTAAGATCAATCATTTTAGTTTTTCGCGAGGTTTTTTAAAAATTAAAATCAATATTGCCTTTTGATCAACATGAATATTTGAGAATATCAAAGAAAATACGCATTTATAAATACTATTCGAAACAATACATACATCTAGATTTTCCAATTAAAAAAATATCTAACGATAATTTTCAAAATAAGATTCTCTAAATTTACGTGTTGAATTATTATCCACAAATAAAACATGAACATTGAATATCACTGGAACAAATCAACTTTAAGTTTTATTCTAAAGATGGGGATATAAGTATGTGACAATTTTTACTATTTCAACCTTAACAGTATCGAAATATGAAACCATTTTTTGAAGATTAAAATTCTACTTGAGCTTATATTATTTTCATCAGTTCATATGTAATCTCTGGCAGTTGATAATCTTTTCATAAAAGAGATAGTCAAATTTTTTTTTTGAGAAAATGTATACATATTTCACATGAACTTTGTAGATCCTGAAAATTTTTCTCTATGGAATCGTTGCTACAGAATTTTTCTTTAAAATCTTTACTGAAACGATTTTTAATCCTACGATTTCATCTGAATTTGGTTTTGTTGAACTATTATTCACGGATCTTTCATTAAAATGTTCATAGTATGTTTGTTTTTCAATTTGTTTCGAGAGGATTCACAAAGTGCAATACGTTTTTCACTAAATAAGCACCGTAAAAACGTATACTTTGAGAAAATGTGGCATAGCATTTATTGCGACCCCAAAATGATTAATTCAAAGTTGGAATCTGTTTCGCGTCGATTGAGAAGCATCTTAAGTTATATAATTTTTTTTATCATCAACAACTGTTTGTAATGCTGTTAGATCACATTTATATTTCACACAACTATAAGATAATGATAATAACAGATTTAAGGTTGCTGTTACTTATGAAAAAACCCGTCTCTTTTTAACTGAGGTTTTTAGTCTCAAAAAATTATAAGCGATTGTTCATCACATGTGCCTGGTGATATTTTTTGATAAATTCCGAGGCATGTATTTAATTCTTTTTTTTACTGCATCTTTAAAATGAATTTCAGGGAATTTTCTGAGACCACCAACGTTTGACGAGAGAGATTCAGAGATTTGTTGATTTTGAAGATTTAATAATAAAATTTGAATGAAGGAAGGTATGAAAATTTTCCAAATGAATTCGAAATTTTTTGTAATTTTCTTCAAATTATCGCAGTTTTTGAAATTTATTTAATAACTTTTCAAATAGCATTCATAGAAAACGCTATATATTTAAAAATTAATATTTTCGGTGCATGTTTTTGCAAAATATTGCTGTTCAAAACTTTTAAGCAAAAATTCTAATTGAATTTGTTTCCCAAGGACATGTTTTTTACATTTTTTCTAAAGTGTTTGTATATTTTGCAATGCAATTTAATTTCAATGTATAGCTCAGCACGTAAAATATAGTATTCAGTTTTGCTCAAACGACTTCGAAAAACATGACATGGTTTGATTTTTCACAGATATTTTCTCATAAATATTTTTGACATAAAAAAATTCTATCTTTCTGTAGTGTATTTTCCAAAAAAGTTTCAAATATTGTGTGGTATCATTATTATTGAATAAAGTAGAAAATCTTCTACTAAAAAAGTAATAGGTTAAAATGTCGGGTTTGTAAAAAAAGGTCGAAGGCTGAGTTCAAATTGATGATGTATCTTACTGGACAGGACTTGATTATCTTAGTATTGAAAGCGCTTCACAGTAGGCTAAAACAATGAGCTAAATTATGTCAAAGTGTATTTTAAATATTTTTCTTAAAATTTATTTTTGTGATTTTTTCCATTATAACACAATGCGATAAGTAAATGATGTTGATGAAGTAAATTCTACTCAGACACATTTTCCGTTGCGAACCGTCATTTTCATCCTGCTTTTCGACTGGGGAAATAAATAGTGGATCTACCCGCTTATATCATGCGGTATTGCATGTGAAATGTCATGAAAATGTGGCTTCCAGCAACAACGGCCATGCCATGCCCAGCTGAAGCTGCGTAAATCAAAATAGATGTACGACCTCTCCAAGTTTAGCTTGTTCGAATGTTTATTTCTCTTTCTGACTGCATGACGGGTCTTGAATATAGTAATCTGGTAGTTTTTGGCACTCATTGTATTTTTTTTTCTGTTAAAGTAACGTAGCAAATACAGGTTTGAGTCCTGATAATAAATAATTTTGTTTTTTTTTCCGGTATTTTAGGAATGTTGTGTAATTAATACTATGGCGAAGTGCCGAAAAACGAGCTGCGTTTACATTCTCGCCAAACTGAGCTGACTTAAGGGGGGAAATACATGTATTTTTTTAAAAAATGCGAATTTCAGATTGATTGAAAAAATATATGTTGTTTATTTAGAAGATTCTGAACAAAAAATCCGTAAAGTACATGTCTCAAAGTACATGAAAATATTTTTTTTAAAATATTTTTCAACTCAAAATGGCGGCGTTGCGAGCGAATGAAAAAAATTTACAAAAAATGCCTCGTGCAACTTAACGCCATTTCCGTAGACCCTGCAACATTCAGAAAAAAATATGTAAATGAGATGTCTAGTTTATAGGTTGGCCACTGAAATTTATAAAAAAAATGTAATTTTTATATTAATTTTAGATTAAACAAAAAATCGATTATTTATCCGAAAAATCGTTTTAAACAATAATAACCAAATTACTTTTCGAAAATTACGAAAACATGTAGGTTCAACGAGAAGATAATAATCTTTTGTAGATGTAGTATAAATTTGAGCCGGATCAGCTCAATATTTTTTGAGATATTTTGTATGGAAGTTGAACACGTACTACTTTGAAAACAATGCGTTTAAAGTTTGCGGTAGATAAAAACCACTGATTATTAGTTTTTATTATAACTTACACGTTAGTCAGCGATTCCAGGTTCTATTTCGTTAGAATTTAGGGATAGGGATAACCAAATAGAGAACCGCCCATAGCGCCGGAGAGAAAGTAGGCAGGGACGCGCAGCAGGTGTGCTCGACTTACTGGGGAACGCCGCGCTGCCTATAACGGACTATAACTCGAGAACTAATACGAATATCGCTTCAAAACTTTTTTGGCGTAATTTTAGAGTATTTAGAAGAGAAATTTTTTTTGGAGCTGTTACATGTATTTCCCCTCTTAAAGTAAGTCCCCACTTAACGATGCTAGTCCGTCTCTGAAAAATGCGGTTTTAAAATAAATAAAAATAAAAAGTATATATGTAAACGAGTTGAAATTAAATTAGAAGCACCATATTTTCCTCATCTGTCATGCTAGCAATTGAAAGGATGCACAATATCATAATCATTAAGGAATGAAAGAGTAGCAAGGTAGTATATTCAATGTAAGAAAGGTGAGATTTTATGTGTGAACTTTGAAAGTCGTATTCAAGGTCAGAATAATAAAAATATCGATACTCTCAAGAATTGCCTCAAGCGATATCAAGTCGTTCCTACAGGTTTTTCGGAGTCTCTTTATTCAGAAGCTTTCAAAGTAACTGCTGTCTGAGAAGCTGCCACATTTTTTCGAGACGAGAAGATTATAAGTCAAGGTTGTTCAAGCGACTACTACCATTCAATGAATTTTCACCCTACAAAGTTGAGGGTTGATAAAACGCTAGTAAAATTCTTTTAATACCGAACGATTTTATCCTCCGTGGTCGCAGTGAGCAGCGAAGGATACAAGTGGTGCAACTTCAGCTTCTATATCGAATGGACATTTTCGATGGCGAAATTCCATTTACATTCAATTTACATTTTTTGTTATTTAGTATTTAGTAACTTTTGTAATGAAATGAAGGTAGGCGAACGATATCACTTTGAAATTTCAAGGCAACAAGACTTTGGTCTGAATTTCAATAGTGTTGATTGCTACATGTGCAAATTTAATAGAAATAAATTTAGAATGTTTTTTTCAAATTTTAAACGTTTTCTTATTAAAATATAAAAACGTTCGTGCTAAAATGATTAAGAATCCCAAATCATACAATTGTTAACAAACCTCCAGGTGCGACCCTTGAGGTCCACATGGTCAACTTTCCAGTATATAAATATTAAAAATACTAAACACAATTATAATTATGGAAATAATACTACTTTAAATAATAATAGTGTACCTCTCATAACAGTAATTGAAATGACTTAATATTAATCGTAACATCTACGCGAGCGTCAATTGATTACGTAAAGATTTTCGTGGATTGATTTGATTTAATATTCACGTGGATCAATCGGAGGGGGGACAGGTTACAAAGCCTTTTCTACGTTATTTCTTATTTTCATATCGATGCTTGAAGGACAAAACAGTGCTAGCAAAAATGAATGCAGTTTTTGTTATTACGACAACTGAAGAGATTTTGTCGCGTGATGGCCATTTTGAATAGTTGCGGTCAAAACTGCTAGCACTTCGGCATAATCACTGAATTTGTATTTTTCACGATTTTACATCAATGAAACTAATAATTATTTCTTATTTTCTGTTGATTTTGAGAAACATTGATTATGCAGCCAAAAATAGGTTTAATTGCATGTAAAAAGTAAAATATATGTACTACAAATAATGAAGGAATTAATTGAAATCTTACGAATACTAAAGAACAAAAATCCTAAAAACTACAATTTTTTATTTGATGAAAGATTTTCAATGCATATGATCTTAAAAAGTGTTGACCACAAACATTTTACCATTCAAAACGTTGATTACCACAATTGCAAATTTAATTTGATTTAAGCAGTTTTTCTATTAAAGTTAAAATACGGTTCTGTGAAAACTATTAAAAATTTTCGCAAATTATGCAAATAATAATAAACTTTGATTGACTTTACAACAATGTCTATAGGATAAGAGATTTAAGGTATAAAAATTCGTACGAACCCTTTTTACATGGTGACTTTGAATGATTTTTTTTATTTCTAATTCAATTTGTTTTGAAATCATGAGAAAATATTTTGCTGGTCTCTCTACAGAAATTGATAAAAGTTTATAAATTTTATAAACATTTATTATCACGATGTTAATTTTATTAATTATTAATTATTATTTTTTATGAAAAAAAACACTAATTTTCAATATTTTTTTTATTAAATTAAAAAAATGGCTTTAAATATTTTTTTTTAAATTTAAAAACATCATTAAAATGTTAATACGCGTTGATTGACTTCTTAATGATGCAAAGATTATATTTGGTTCTCGAGATATAATGATTGACATATATGACCATGAAGGTCATGATGACTTTTAATGATTTGATTTTTTGTAGTCATGAAAAAGTTTTTTTTTGGTTTTTTTACAACTGTTTGGAGTATATAAATTATATAAATATTGATTACTGTGACTTGAAAATAAAGTTAAAAATTTGATGTTTTTGAAAAAAACTCCAATTTTTTGCACTTGTTTTTCAAAAAATTAAAAAACCGTTCGAAAGATTTTTTTAAAAATGTGATAGAATCACGAAAATGTTAATACGCGTCAATTGACACCTTGACAAAGCAAATCGTACGTTTGGTTCGCGAGGTATAGCGCATGACAGGGTTGACCTTCAAGGGGTACAAACAGCAAACCCCCCCCGACCGAAGTGTCCCAAAGACTAATCAGCTCTTAAGATTGCAAAGACGCTTCGATTGACACCTTAACAAAGTCAATACGACTTTGTTTACGTGAGTTATGCTCGTAGAAAAACTGTCCGCGAACGCACGTACGTACGTACGTACATACACACACACACATACATACTTCTTTCTAAAAACACTTAAAATATACTCGTAAGACCTCAAAACGTAAAGATATGTTGAAAATTTCAATTTCGATTTTCGAGGCGATTACAAGAACTTCCCATATACTGGGAAGTTAATAAGAGTTTCTTCAGTAGCTGCGAATAAACGTACTCACTTTACATATTCTAAAAAAATTTAAATTACAATGCCGTTAGATTGTTGTGTTAGAAATCTGCAGGAAGAAATTTTTCTCCAGTATTTTTATCATGACGATATTTTCATTTAAAATTGTCATTAGATTTAATTACCACTAATATTTTCTCAACATGATATTTTTGGAAAATTCGAAGAGTCGAAGTTGTATACAAATTAGGAACTCAGTTTGTGTACAATTCCGTTACTCACAGATTCTTGAATTTGTAATATAAGATACAGATCCCTGTTATACTATTTGTACATTCCGTTTTTCGTATCAAAGTAATTTATCATTCTATTCAAGAATGTTTGTTTTCTAGAACACGAAGCCAAATGCTTTTTTTCGAATTTGTATCGGAAACTTCATGCCGATGTATTCATGCATGTCTGTATATATTTAAATACGTTTTCGATCCCATTGATTTATCAATTCCGACATATGTATGTATGTTCAAAGCACGCGTCCATAATTACCAGCAACAAAGTTTCAGCTGGAAAACAGTTTTTTGATTTGCGGTTTGGTCAGATGTATAGAAATGTTTCCAGCTTGGACCTCATTTGAAGAGATTCGTGTGGAGATAATTTACTAAATTGCTACATTGATTGGATATACAAAGGCAGCTGATTATTGAAATAATTCCTATGAAAATATATACTGAGGAAATAATTCTAATACTGTTGCTAAGCGGGCGATTGAAAAAAAAGTTGGGTAGTGGTTTTAGGATTTTTGTTTTTCAGTTTTCGCCGTTTAACTTGTATAACAAAATAAATCATGCCAAAATTTTAAAGTTCATTTATAAAAGTTGACATAACTCAAAGTCCTTTTTGTCAACTGGTTTCTTTTCGAAGCTGATATTAAAACTTCATCTCTGGATGTTCCAAATGATTTTGCTATACTTAAAATAGTGCAATTTTGAAATGTTTATAAAAAATAATTTCAGTTAAACGGCGGTTGGATTGCCAACGATCCTTTTGATTTTATTTCGCAGGAGGTTGTCGATTGTTAGTGATACTATTTCACGAACAGCTTTTCTTGATCTGCGTCAATTAATTTTTTATCGCTGAAGAAATAACGATCTTCAATATTACTCTGTGAAAATCGTCCAAAAGCGTCAAATTAGAGCTGCCCAATGGTCAATTAACGCCTCCAAATTGGCTTTTAATATGATTTTCGAACTTACAATGGAACGTTACCGTTATTAAAAGAAAACTATTGACAATATCCAAACACTTTATTCATTATTGGAGAGCACTTTATAATACCTTTTATAATCATCGCAGTTCTTCTGCATACTCTACATCTTAATTTTCCCATATCATTTTGAAAAATTTTCCCAAATATTTGATCCCGCGTGTATTTTTTCCTTCTAAATATTAATCATATTCGACCTGAGATTTTCTTTTTGATTGATATCAGGCGATTATGTTGGCCAATCTAATAGCTTGATCCCATTTTCCTCTTTAAAAGCTGCGCAGAGTCCACTTCGATGTTTGGGATCATTATCCTTCACAAGGATCCACATCGTTATAGTATAACATTTTGGCGGATGGCAACAACCCTTTTTTATATAGTTCTATCATTTTTGGAGCCGTCAAAATTCCAGTAAAAACTAAAAGTTGGCCAAATCCTTGCGCAGAAAAGCTACCATAACCATGCCCTTTTCCAGGATGTTTGACAGCTCATTCCATCCAGGATTCGTCTTTTTTTCACACACGTTTCACTGCACTCGTTAGCTCAAATCAGGATACCTCTGTAAATATAACTTTTGTCCAGTCCCGATCCTTATTCGCTTGGGCCCTCTGCAGTCTCCTCTCGATCTGTCTCGGTGTTAAAATTGGATTCGATACTGTGGCACTGCTTGCGATGTTCGCTTTGTTAAGCCGGTGGTGGATTGTATACAGTGACACGTTAATATTCTTATTGCATAACATTTTTTGTGCTTTTCGCAACGAAGTACTCGAATCTATCTTCAATATTTCGGCTGGCGCTTTATCGTCCTTCTTTCAAATAAAATTACCTCTACCAAGCAAATCATCTACGTTTCTGCTTTCCCTATACAACTTTGTCCACTTCGTAACGAATGTTACGGACTTTTAAGATACATTGAGGCGAACCTATGAGTTATTTTTGGCCCTAAGGGGTGGCAAACTAGAAATGCAGTTTCAAACTGAATTTTCAAAATGTCACTCATTTTTAATGTGTTTTCCTTCCAAAACGTATAATTAAACTAACGTCACTCCTTCATCTCGAAATAGAGGAAAGACGTACCAATCAGGATAATTACCTACTTCAGGTTAGTTCATGATAGTGCCAGTATGCGGGACGCCAAGCTCTTACCAAACACACTAAATTATGTAAAAGATCGATTATTCGGCAAGTTTTTTTCAATATTTTCCAGAGTTGTTCAAGAATAATATGATCTATTTCTTAGAGTTGAGCATCGATACTATATGTACATTTGTCAATAATCCAAGCGAGTGACTGTTACTAATATTGAAATATCACGAACTTCAAAAAGAAACCAACAAGCAGCCCATCGTATATTATCTTAGAAAATAAAATGAAATTAAGGTCAATTAATTAAATATTGAATCGATTGAAAAACAAAAGAGGTTATTTTACCTTGTTATAGATTCGGACCAACAATCAACAAGCTCATAATTTTATAAGTTCAGTAACTCAAACATAAAATTTCAATTCATTTTTAAATGGGTGAGTTTGCATTTTTGTAAGTTATTAGTTTTTTTGTATTTTTTGATGGTTGAAAAAATCTTTCCATCGATTCTATATAATTAAGCAATCAAAATAACACTAGGAATGTATAGATGTATATAAATACTGAAGAATTGTTCAGGTGAGTCAAAAACCTTTTTAGCTTATTTTGTGATATTATCGTAATACTGTCTCTGAATTATATAACTACAGCTGTGGACATATAATCAGAAACACTTGTAGTTTATAAAGAAAAACTCAATTTGAAAATGAATCCTTTGATGTAACGCATTCGCTTTAGGTTTGGTTTGTACCTGATTTAATAGCAATTAAGGGAAGCAAACAGTTGGCCGATGCTTCCGCTATAAGGACGAAAGGTCAACATAGTCCTGGAAAACCCAAGACTTGATTAAAAACACTGTATTTTACTATAAATAGGATGCCATGCAAATTCGTCATGATCAGTTTTAAAAAGCCAGTTGCATTCGTTGCAGCTTAAACGTGATTTCCAAAGTTTTGAAAAGTGTTTTTAATTTTAATAGCGATGGAAAAAATTTTCTCCTCTAGTTAGAGAAAATAACGTAGACTTGAGAGAGTTTGGCTTGTCATACCGACAAATTGACAGCCGCCTAGACTGTTCTATAAAAATGGTGTACCGAGCACTGAAACACGTGAAAAGCCGCAGGACTGTCAAAGATATTCTCCGGGCTCTCGAAGCGGAGCCCAAAAAGGTAAGCTTTCGAAATTCACCGCCGACTTTTTGGAAAAAGTAGTGATATTTTGGTGGCAACAGTTAGAAGGCGTCTTGTGGCAGCTGGACTACATGGCAGCATAGCCAAGAAGAAGCTCCTAGTAACGGCAGCTAATCGGGGGAAAAAGAATGGACTTCACACGTGAACATTTAACCCAAAAAAAAGAGTGATAATTCATCCTTTAGAGCGGCGAAATACAAATAGATCGCATTGGCCAAAGTGACAGGAGATATGTAAGACGATCAAGAAGTAAGGAATTTGCACCTGGCAACATTGCAGCTGTTGTTAAGCACGGAGGTGGCTCCATCAATATTTGGAAATGTTTGTCGTGGTTCGGGGCTGGACTAATATACCGTGTAGAAAGAATGTTAACCAAGAAAAAGTACGCCGGCATCTTGAAAACATCAAATTGACATGGACTGAAGAGAATGTTCTTATTATAGGGAAGTTGCAGTACGGCAACAACACTTAAATATGGTAAGACGCACAAGGAAGATTCTGGAGGACAACAGTGTTTGCCGTTATAGACTGACTATCAACGAGTACGCACTTAAATCCAATCGAGTGTTTGTTGGGAGACACAAAACAAGCCATAGCACTAAGAAATTTCACAAACATGGACCAATTATTCGAAGCGGTGAAAGAAACATGAGCATCCATACATGTGAAGAGAATCAGGAGCCTTAAAACGACAATGCCGAATCGCCTCGAAGAGGTTGTGAAGCAGAAGGGTTGCCCGACTCGTTACTGATGTGTTTTTTTAAATTTATTGATTTTATTTGGTAAAATACTTGCTTCAATGTATGAATTTTAAAATAATTTTGAGGTTTTTTTAAATTATGAGTCACCTATAAACCATGGGTTTTCCAATTTGTTGTCCTGTTATTATTTTAGGGGTAGCATTGGCTAACGCTTTACCTCCCTCAATTGCCATTGAATCAGGTAAAAATTTACCTAAGGGAATGATATATAGAGAGGGATTCATTGGCAAATAAGGTTTTTCTTAGTAAACTACAAGTGTTTCTAATTATATATCCGCAGCTGTATATTTGTTGACAAATTGATTTCAAAAATATGTCTCCAATCATTTCATTACACCATCAATCTTTAAAACTACAATCGTTCTTTACCAATGCCATCCGAGGAGAATTAATTACGCCACACTTTGTAGTGCGGATGCCCAACAATGTGTTAAAGTAATTATACTTGGTTTGGAACGTCGCGTCATCACCGCAACTTGAGAATTTTCCACTCAAAGAAAAACCAAAACACTAGATATGATTACACCGCATACCATAGATATGTAAAGTGGCTACTTAAAAGTTAGCGATGCTTATTATCTGAAGGGTGCTCTTCAGAAAACAATAATTAACAGCATCACGGCTAATTAGTTACAATGTTAACATTGGGGTTGAATGTGGTGCGTTTATGCGGTTTTTATGGTATTTATTAATGAACTGTGCAACTGAAACGTGAGTTTTTGGTTGATTTTCAAATGTCACTGGCGAAAGGATAAAATGACTAGGAGTTCTAGAGAATTTCTAGGTTGGTTGTAGTATGCGAATGTCGTTAAAATCTTATCGACTTGGGGGACTTCGTTTTAAGATTACTATGTAATAAGGCTACGGAATGGAGCTATTTTATGATGTTGTATACATGAATATGATTTGAACTGATATTTTTTAAATACAAGATTTTTCTTCCAGAATCCAATGTCTCAGGATAATGTGCAAACGTTTCTGTATGTATAGCTTTAAAGTCAAGTTCATTCGTTCCTTTACCCCAAAAACTAAATTCAATCTGAAACTCATTACATCTGTGACATTCCCAATGACTCAATGACGATATCTAGTGAAATTGAAAAAAAAAACACCCAGATTACCGCAGCTTAACGTCCCTTCGCCAGATTACATTGATGGCTGTGCCACAGGGATTAAAATTAACCGCACATCATCCCTCACATGCATTCAATTTCATTTTATTTCATTGATGCTAGCACCCAAGCCCATTTCAGAATGGTCACAAAAAGATACTAAGGGAAACATCATGGTGTGGTCTGAAGACGTTCTCTAATAATACTTTTGCAAACGTCTGCGCGTCCTCAAGCGTCACAAAGAGGAGGCAACGATTGCTGAACGGGCGACACGCATCCGAAATAAATAGTGTAATGATAGTTGGCGGACGCAGCTTCAACACTACCCTTGGAACTTCTAGCATGTCAGATGGCCTGCACTCTCGTGTGTCACAAAGGCATGGCAAAATTACGCGATTAATTAATTCGAACATCAGATAGAGTGGATTTCGTGTCACTCAAGATCGGGGATGGTGCAACAATCATCCTCCATCGGAGGCGTCCTCTTGGCAGCTACAATGGACAGATGAATAGTCAAGGGATCTGAGATTCGGCGGCAAAATGACCGTTTGCTTGTCAACGGTCATTTCAATAAAATCCACTAAAGTCAGCCATCAAGTCGCGAAGTAATGGCAGGAAAATCACTTCGAAGCGCATAATTAATGCCATTCTGTGCACGCAAATATCTTTAACTGCCGTCTAATTAAGAGCTAGGGCTAATCAAATGCAATTATGTGTGGTGTACAAGTATTTTATGAGCTTACAGATTGGCGAAAGTCCCTGAGCTTGTGATGTGCTACAGCATGCAGGTGTGCTCCTATTAAATCGTTTATGTTTCATGCTAAAGGACATGATTGCCAAATACATTGTTTCAACCATATTACACGGTGAAAGTTGTAGACTTGGATAGCTGAAAAAATTTAAGATCAACATCTCATGGAAATTTCCAATATCTTTTGATATCTTTGTAAGCTGTATTAACTCAAAATATTGTCAGTAAAAATATCTTCTGAGTGACGAAAAGTAAAACTTATAAAAGTTATAAAAAATGAAAAATTTCAATAGTTTCATATTAACATTTCGAAAAAATCACTACAACTTGCAGATCATTAATTTTCATTGATACGATTTGATATCAAGCCGATCAGTTCATAATACTCCTTTATCTTCTACTATACCCAAATTTAGATATTTTTTCAAAGTAAACTAAAGAGAAGTTTTTTTTCGTAACACTTTCCTTTATTTCGACATCACAAAGAATGTGTAAATGCCTCGTTTGAGCTTTTGTTCGCATCCCGAATTATTCAAGGAGAAAGGAATCCGTTTTATGCAAATATCTTGCTTTAATTGGTTATATGCTAATTTTTGTTAGGAAGCAATCATTTTCGAGAAAACTAATTGACCACTGACCAATTTGTTTGGACTGAAAACGTTTGCATCAATGCATTCAAATGACCAAAAGTACTAAAGGTGGAAAAACCATAATTAATTTTTTTTTTTGAACACATAAAAAAAAATTTGGCTCAAAGAAAAACATAATCTTTCCTGCAGACAATTTGTTGATGAACAATCTGTATCCGAACAAAAATTTACACACAACCAAAAGAAAGCGAGATATTTGCAGAAAACTGATTTCTTTGACCATTTACCTTTAATAACGTGCAAAAGGAACAGGATTTCGAAAGGGACTTTTTACAAATCTTTTGTTATTTCAAAATAAAGAAACGTGTGAAAACATCTTTTCTTCGATTTGCTTAGAAGCTCTGTCTTTTTTTTATTCATTTAATTAGGCTAAGGGAGCAAAATTTAATAAATATAACGTTCATTTTTTGAGTTGTGAAAGTATTGGAAAATCGATTGATTTCGACGTCATGTTAGTCTGTCTTAATTTTTGTTAGAAATAATTATCTCTGTAGCTCCTGACTTAGAGTCATCAAATTTTATAGAAATATTAGATGTTTATGTTCATTATACATTTGAATTGAAAATGACATTTAAAAGAAAATATTTAGGGGTGAGTAGCGTATATTAGCTAAAAATGACCTTTTGAAATGATAGAGTCCTAAAAATGTATCTTTTAATGCAATTCAGGTTTTGATTGATACTGGCCCTTTCCCGCAAAAAGTTCTTACGTAATTTGTGAATAGTCCCTTATTAACACTTCGTCTGCCTACGTTTTTTCGGCACCTACGGTCTGCCTACATGGGTCATTTTCGTCTTGCCGTTTTTCAAAAGTGCTGGAAAAAATCTGAAAAAATTCATGGAGGTTCTTCAAACCTTTAACTTAAAGTATCAACCAGAAAATTATCAACAATTAAATTTTTTAATATATTTTTTATGAAAAAAAAATGAAAGAAAACAGAGTAAATGCATCTGTTTACTAAAAAACCACAACTTTAAGACGAATGATATATCGAAACAAAAACAAAATTAAAAAGGAAGTGTGTAATTTTTAAGAAAAAAATATGTCGCATTCAAATATTGTTAAAAAACCCTTAAGTTTGCAACCTCAAAATGGCCAATAATTTGGTTCTAAATTTCGTAGTAAAAACGGCAATTAAAATATAATAATTCAAAAATTAGTAATGAAATCAATAAAAAGTCTAAATTTACAAACCTGAGCATGTTTTTATTCTTGAATAGAAAAATACAAATAGAACGTACTTCTTTTTACACTGTTTTTATTGATAGCACTGCAAACAAACGACCCGGCGGTGGTCGTCGCACGTCGGTTTTTTGCATTTGAAGCAACAATAATTAATTTTTTTTTGTCTTTTTGTGTGGGACAAAAATATATAAAACAATTAATAACAAATAAAAAAAAATCGAAAAACTAAAGAAAAAAATTTAATAATTTTTTTTTCGTGGTCAGAATTTTTTGTGGCACTTTTACAGACGCAATTAACATTTTTAAACGAATAAACGGAATTTACAATACCGTCGAGATCAACGCCATCTGTCTACGTGGGTCGTTTTCGTCCGGATCGATTTTGATATTGTCACTACGATGGCTTAAACGGGACTGGGACAGCGAAAGTTGGTAGACAGGTACTAGAGGGGCGTAACTTTTTTTTTAAAGGGGCACAGCAGCGCCCTTGCTAGTGGTGTACAAAAGTTACAACGACTTTTAATTTTCGCTTGGACGAAAATGACCCACGTAGGCAGTCGAAGAGTTAAAAATTTTGTATCAAAACTTTTTCCCTAAGCAAGAAATTTCTTATAGAATAGGTTTCATAAAAATTTAACTTGTCGTACTTATTTTATGTAGATTTATAATTGATAAGGCAGATTTTGGTTGATATTATTTTGGAAAAAGTTTATATTACTGTTTAAATATATTTTCTCTCAAATTAATGGTAAAGCTTTTCATTGAATTTTATTCGAAGAGAAATAAAATAGAAAAGCAAAATCAACGGTATGAATTTTTTTTAGAAAATCAGCTAATGCTTGAATATTTTATCTAAATTCGGTTACAGGAACATTGATTTAATCTTTTCCAAAAATTAATTTACATGGATGAAATGATATGATCGATATTTCATTTGACTTTACAAGAATCATCATGTGTACAGTTTGTTCCTAGTTTGAACGTGAAGGCCTACTCAGAATGGGTTTTACTCCACGGCTCTCATTAGACCACGGGGAAGAATTAGCACGCACTAACGCCCTTCACTAAATGTACTAGTCAGTAACCCATAACTTATGTTATAAGCACTGCTTTTCGGAATGTGAGTAGCAAGTTTATCCAGTGCTAACTAGGATTTTTTCATAATTCTTGGTAAAGATCGGATCTATCAGGATCCTTACCGCTCTTTGGAAAGGGGCACCCCTGTTGATAACGCAACAGCACGCCATTGTACCAGGATACATAAGGGTTGCCGAATAGCTTTCGGTCCCAAACTGTATTAGAAATGACTGTAACTGCTTCGGGTGTCAACCACAGCCACTAAGTTTCAGCCTCCACAGTCTCCTCAACCAAAACCGCCAGGGACAAGTCCCTGGGACCCCGGTTACCCTTGGTACCAGTATATCCCTGGCAAGGTTTCATGGAAGTGCTAGCACAACCTCTTCGATTGAGCCTCAACGTAAAGCTCCGGATCGACCGCCATAATTTAAGGTTATTCATCTTTTAAATTAATATATACTGGACCCCGTTTTTCATCACTCCTTTGCCTCAGCATCCTGTTGTAAGGATTTTGATCTTAGGATCGGTCAAAATCCCTTCACCTTACACTGACTTGGAACAGTTCTCCAATCGGAAAGCGAGGTTGGGTTTTCATTGAATTTTTGACTCCAGCAACAAGAAATGTAGGCAAAAAGGAATACTGCTAGGCTGCAGGAAATATTGATAAACCGAGTAATATTTTTATGATCATAAACATCACAAAGGATGTTCATGTTTGTTCCATTCGTAAAAATAAACTTAGTAAAGCACAGAAAGATATTGTTCCATTCAATATAATATTGGATAAACTTCGTTGTAGTATGAAAACAAATGTACAATTTTTCCGCCCTTTTTCGATTATAGTATAAATACTAAAGTCATTTAAAGTGGTTTTTATAGTGTTTTTTTTTCTGGATAATATTCCCTTAAATAATTTTTTCAGCTTTATAAATAGCTATGCTGGTTGAAAAAAATCCAATTTTCATTTTCTGAATTTTCGAGAAACTCGAAATTCGTATGACACTTTGACCTATTTACTGCAAAATGTTGAAAAGATTTGGACATTCAAAATTGAGTTCTTAATACTACTTATTAATACTAGAAAAGAAGCAATTTTTCACGTTTTGTGAATACCATTGTCACTTCTTAGAAATATCGATTTATACTGCAAACACATCCTTCGGTATTTTCTGCTGACTGAAAGTATAGTAGAATTAGAATGAAAGATAAAACCTCATCACAAGAAACGCGCCTGTAATTTAGGTTTAGATACGAGTGAAAAAGTAAAACCGAAAACAAGCTAAAATTAACTGGTTTTTCTATATTAGAAAAATTCGAAAAATGAACTGAGGAAGTGAAAAAGAATCGAAAAATCATAGGCAGGAAAAATACTGAAATGTACGAAAATCAGACTGAAAAATAGAGACTGAATTCAAATGGAAAAACAAACTGAATCAAGAAAAACTAAAATTGGACTGAAAAGTGTGATTAAAAATTGTTGTGGATATGTTAGTGCTGATTGTAAATATGCTGGTGCTGGTGGTGAATTTCTTGATGTAGGTACTGAATTGGAAAGTGTTGGTGCTGGATCTATTGATGTACATAGGTGATGAAGCTATTGATCATGTGGGTCTGTTGACGTTGTTGTGGAATATATTTATGCAGGCGTTGAAACTGTTAAAGTAGACAATAATTGTACAATATACAAAATTTTTGCGCACATATTACAAACGCAAACGCGATTCGCTGACTTTTGGCATTTCATGTGCATTAGACTCTACGTTTTCCCAAAAACTGAGAGATCTGTTGAAACTACATACTGTCCTTTGGAATTTTACGGTGTTTAATAAAAGAACTTGCACAGAATTGTATAAAGTATTTCTGCCAAAAACAAGAAAGCGAAAAATCTTTTAAGTTCTATATTTGAAAAATGTTCTAAGTGCTACCGCGGAAAATATTTGAAGTTCTAAATTAGGATATTTCAGTTTACTTTCCGCCTATGTTTTTTACTAGTACTCGTTGAAACTAGCTGACATTTCTATCTTGAATCAGTCTATTTACCGATGTAGCTAACGTAATATAAAATTTTAAATCTTGCTTCAGTCTCTTTTTCGGTTGAAAAAATTTCAATTGAGTCTCAATTCCGTTTGAACTTTTTCGATAGAATAAATCTTCAGTCCACCTTCAGTTAGTTTTAAGCACTGAAAATAATTCCGTTTTATTTCAGATCGAAGTCTAGGTAATACAATTTGCTATCTCTTTCCAGTTGTTTTTCCGTTTTATTTTGTCACCCGGAGATGGTGAAATGTTCAAAAAAAATTAAGACTTTGTTAAAATAAAAGCTTGTAGATACATACAACATTTTCCCTTTTAACATATTCCTCTACTGACTGAATGCTGGCGATATATGTGCAAATAAATTAGGTGGTTTCGAATAGCCTTTTTCTTGCCATGTATTTTCATACGATGCATCAAACATATTGATAGCTTAGCAATAGAGCGAATTGTTGCGATAAATCGAAAAGCGCTGCCCAGCGTTGCCAGACGTCCCGATTTTGAAATCAAAATTAAATGTTCCGCGCGGGACAACCTCAGTCCCTCTTTTCGGGGATTATTTGACCGTGCGGCGCGGGTAACATTATTTAACTTGACAGGCAATATTTCAGTAGATCAGTTATATGAAGAATTTAACTTAATGAAATTATTCTTGGACGTATAGCGGGAAATTGCAAAGAACCTACTGTACAGAAATGGTACTAGATTTTAAAAAAGTTATCAAAAAATGAGGCCAGGAATATGTTTAAACTAGTGTCCTTCTTATTAAGTATCCCAACATCAAACTGATTTTCCGAACGCGTTTTGTCCAAATGAATTTGAAATAGTCGTATGCCAGAAATAAACGTTATGTAAATTAAATGAAAGCAGTATTTCTCATCCAGTTTAATCTAGAGCTATCTTGTGCAGAGTTCTTCATTTATATTAAAGAAGAAAAAAATTTAAAAGAAGTTACATAGAACAGAAATATGAATAATCAATTTTGATAAACAATTCTTACTTAATTATGTTATGTAATATAGTTTATAATTATATTTCTCTGAAGACTCAACTGCCTAATTATAGACTAAACCAGACAGTTATTGTTAAAGTAACGTATTTTCATCAAAATAAATTTTCAATGGCTATATTTGCTATCTTTTGTCATGTAAACATAAATTCAAATTCAAATAAAAAACCAAGAACTTAAAAATCACTGATTATTGAGGTTTTTTTTACTATGTCCCGCTTTCCACGAAAAAATCCCGCTTTTTTTACTCAAAAGTTTCAAAATCCCGATTTGCAAAAAAAAATTCTGGAAACACTGCTCCTGCCATACTTATGGTGGATCTAATCCAAACCAGTGGTTTTGGACATTGGTCCATTTGCTACCAAGGTCCGGAAATATATTTTGAGTATTTGAGATCATCTAAACTTCGTAATTTTAGCATTTTCCTGAGATAGTTCTGAATGTATTGTACAAGATTTTA
This sequence comes from Oxycera nigricornis, assembly GCA_963942545.1. Taxonomy (NCBI): domain Eukaryota; kingdom Metazoa; phylum Arthropoda; class Insecta; order Diptera; family Stratiomyidae; genus Oxycera; species Oxycera nigricornis. The sequence goes on along the minus strand of OZ012660.1, from coordinate 44,916,326 downwards.
ATAAATCAGAGCTAACTACTTAATGCCTAGTTTATGCAAGTTGAAACTTTCTTCACGCATTTATCACATCATCCAACTTTTAAGTGTATCCAGCCGAAAGTCTGAAAACCAATTAAAAAAAACTATGTTATACAAACAGGAATAACTTATCTTTTCATATTTTGACCTTCAAATCGAATCTATAAAAATTCCTGTTGTTTAATCAATGCTGAAAGAATATTTATAGCAAATATGATCTTCAATCACTTCATCAGCATAAATCTACAAATTTGCGGAAATTTTGCAACAAAATTTATCTTCAAGGAAAATACGACCATCCTCCACAAGTGTAAACAATTTTTAGAAAAATCTCGCGTTCATCATGTTTCGCGAGAACTTATATATGTAGAAACTAATAATTTTGTATTTATTTATTTCAATGTAAGTTTATTTATATTTACTCGTTCTGCATATTGGATATAAAGAACATATCAACTTTCACTTACTTTTAAAGTTTTTAGTGAACACTGGATCTTATGGTCATGTCTTTGTTGATGCCAAATCTAAATTATTCAATCGAGTTTGCGCGTCATTGCCACGTCTAGACTGCAAATTATATAACAATGTCATTCATAAATCAAACGTATTTTCAACATAAATCCAACGGAATATGAGTGACATCAGAAACACAGAATATGAAATTAACTCATAAAATTCAAGAGAACTTAGGGGAGACCTAGAAAAAATATATTAGCTTCAAAAATATCAAACAGTGAAGATTAAAGCATCCCCATGTTGTTTTGCTGGAGCTTAGTGAACTATTTTAAGATAAGTAGAGTCGATAGCATAAATCAATTTTATAATCAGACGAAATCATGAATAGTTTGTTAATATTTTCACTGTGCGAGCGATAGCGGGTGGTATAAAAAGTCTATAAAAATATCGTGGCTATGTTTGAGTGGTCATTAAATTTCCTTTCGGAAGTGAGATAAGTCTGAGGAAACAGAGGAAATGTTAAGCTCTGAGCAAGTTGGCTAAGTTTTTATTTCTTTCGTTGGTAGTTACAATGACCAATTAAGTGACAGTTGAATTGAAATAAAATATATCTAATTTATGACTAAGCTGCAAAATCTTCATTATTTTTTACCATTAAAGATCGCTTGCCAGGGTGAGTAAATAGTTAAGGGGACTTTTAGGTTACAATTTTTTATAAAAATCGAAAAAAAATTTTATTGATTTTAGTTCTAAATACAATTAAAAATACGATGTAAAAGTTTTTAGAGCGATATAAAAATTTAAACTAGTTTTTAAGGGCCTAAGGCGAAACGCGGCGTAAGCGCAATTTTCAACTCTCCACCGTATTTCATCGTTCTCGCCTCCCCACTTGTTTTGAAACATCTGCTTCGGTTTATACTTGTTTTTTTTGATTTGCACGTTAAAAAAGATTATTTAGAAGGGTCAAAGAAGGAAAAAAGAATATAATGCAGCAAAAAAGCAAAAAAAGTGAATCGAAAACAATTCCAAAAAAAAACAAATACTGAAAAATCATCGACATTAACTAATAAATCAATGAATGGTTTGGTAATAAGACGCAATTCCGATTCCAAGGAAAAAATGCGACAAGAAATGTGGGCAGCGTTTGATCACAAAATTTCTACCGATGAAAATCCACAGCACACTTATTGTCCAGTTGGTGCTGACTCTTGGTGCAATTATAGTAAAGCTGAAGCGGCTGGTGAATTAAAAAATTATAAACATGCTTCACCTCTTGATCAAAAAGCGAAGGAAATCCTAAAACCTATCTACGAAGACATGACATCAGACGATTTCTTGAAAAGATGTTTGGAAAATAACACATAAAACAACAACGAAAGTTTAAATAATTGTGTTCGGAATTTCATCTCTAAGTACACTTTTTCTGGCATGATCATTATGGAAATTGCTGCTTACACTGCTTCTTGCATTTTCAATGAAAGATTTGCAAGTGTATTAAAAATAATGCAACTGATGGGCATTTCAAAAGAAATTTCTGCCTATAGACACGCTGCGGAAATCGATCGCGCTCGCGTAAAACAATCAAATCGCCGCAGCACTGAGACCTTCAAAGACGTTAAAGCAGCTAAGAGGGACGAAAAATTGAAGCTTCAGGAGAAGTACAAGGAAGAGGAAGGACTAATGTATTGCGCAGGTATGGCAGAATAAAAGTACGTAACATTCACTTTGAAAAATTACCTAAAAAAACTTTAAGTGTTAATTTCTCAGAATCGCGTTTTTTGAGTTGGCGGACATGATTTAAAGAAAACTATTAAGCCGATCATACTGAATTTTTAATATGTTGTTAATGACATGTCTGACTATAGCGTGAACTAGAATCATGTTGATCAAAAATAAATTTTCCGATTTCCAGCTGATTTTCTAACCTTAAAAACCAATTTTTCTTTCAAATGGCCGCCATTTTGTTATTTTTAGGCGGAAAATAATTATCCTGGTTCACGCGATAGCCATTTAAAAAAGAATTAATTTTTGATTTAATTTTTTTCTCTCAGATGTTGCAGACTAGAATAATCATGTCCGCCATCAATTTCGGGCATTTTTTTGAAAAATTCGTAAAATCCAAAAAACAGTTTCAAAAATTTTGAAAATCTTTTTTTTGTATATTTAAAATGTTAGTTAATATTTGTCAGAAATTTCAGAAGGATCTATATTTTCCTTCCATGAAAAAAAATCATCGAAGAAAACGTGTTTTGTGAAAATCGTAACCTAAAAGTCCCCTTAAATCCATCCGTAATTATGATCAAAAATGATCGTTTTGTTTCAAATAGCTTTGGCATTCCATATTTTATATTTATATTTATTGGCAGTCCTTGACATATATTACGATAATTTTATATGATTCGGCGGTATTCCTGCGAACAATGTTCGATTGGGTGAAATTCGTCCTCCATTATTTTGCAATTCTGATTGTATCTTTCAACCTAGAGCTAAACTGGAGTTATATAATATTAGAACTATAATAATACCCACATTTGTTCATTTTACAGTGATTATTTCTTAAAAATGCTGAAGATACCCCTTATGTTGAATCCTAGCTTGCTAACATTATATTTGTAAACATGCTTAGTACTTTGCCTAAAATACATCTATATGCACTAACATTTAGTCTTATCATAATTCTGGCTTACTCTACAAAAGTATCTTTGCCGGGGCTATAATATATCTTGGATTTGTACATCCAGGACACAACCGGCACTAATTCAACTTGGCGCTGCTACCCTTTGCATATCTTTTGCAGGGCTGAAAGCCTCATTTAACTAATCCTAGAGACTCTTTTGATCTGAGCCCATTTGAAAATGCAACGCGTGTCAATTTATCTACTAGATATGCGTGTCCCGTGAATTTATCTGCTTCGGTGACATGTTGATTTGCTATGGATTGTTTCGGTACGAATCATATAAAGCGACATAAATTCACCGTAAAAGATGTAACTAACGTTGTATGGTATTGATGTTCTTTCTATTCGGCACTAGTGGTTCAAAAATAAATATAATCTCGTATTATGACTATGAAAAGTAGACATGTGCATATGGTGAAGATCAAGATGATGATGAGTTGTCCGTTTTGTAGACGGAGCAAATAGATAGTTGCTGCATCATTAATTCAGATAACTGGTGAGAGGATGGCGGGACACTTGAATGATTACAGAAGGAACATTGATGATGAGTGACCGAGGAGCTTCCATCATTTAAATTCATAATAGCGTGAATGCAAAATGATATTGCGCATCGTTTCGATGCAAGATTTACTGATCTTTAATTCTAATATATTTTCTTGTAATCAAATTGTCTAGGAACGCGTACAAAACAAATCTAGCTTAAATTTAGGAATGACGTTCATATTGATATACTTGATTTTATACATAGCTCGTTTAGTTTACTTTTCGTCTTATTATTTTGTGTCAATAAAGGAAGAATTTATGACAATTTTCGACTTTAAAACATCTTTAGTATTTTCATATTAACAGTGATTTGCTGAATAAATTTGATTATAAACGTAAGGGTATTTTTTAGAGACATGAATCTTTTTAAACAAATAAAATACAAGTAAATTATTGAAATGACCAATTTTTTGGTTTTATTAGCTTAGCATTTAAGGTTTCAAAGTAATTCCTGGCATATGATCATCACGACTGTGTCTTAGAAAGACCATCCTGTCGGTCCAAGTTTATACCCCATTTTCCAGCATAGCTGGTCGAATGTTGGCTTCCAAGTCATCAATAGTTGCTGTTTAATCAGCATAATGTAGTCCAAGGGTGTCCAACCTTTTGATCACTGGGAGCTACTTTTATATTTCAAATTTCCTTGGGATCGACTTCTAATAAGATTCTTATAGACAATTTAATTGGTATTTTATATAATTCTTAAAAGTTGAACTGTACACTTTGAAGCCGGAATATCGTTATATGTATAATAATAAGTAGGAGTATGCCGAAGAGTGCTCCGGCTTTAGAAGGTATTTCAAGCTATCTAGTTGTTCAAAAACCACCAAATCTTCCAGAAATCATGACCTTCAAAGCATGCATTTCTATGCATCTATTTTGTGGGAAACATATTTGTTGTTCATCGACTCATATACGCGCATATTAGTGATTTTTTGCAAACCAATCCTAGACAGACAGACACCAAATCGATTTTAATAGGGTATTTCAATTATTTTGAAATACCCTAAAAATGATGCAATATTATTATTTATGTCTTTTCTTTTATTTAATGTTTTATGAAACAAAAAAAAAATTTATACAATTTACATTTTTATTTACATTATATTTTTACATCACATTTTTACATTAAATTTTTACATTACATTTTTATATTACATTTTTTACATTACATTTTTACCTACTAATAAAATTATACAAAAATTGAAAATAATACAAAAAATATCTAATGAGATATTTGACATTGTTCATTTTTGCCAATCTCCAAACAATTTGGCCGATAATTACTTGATGCAAATCGCATACAAGATGATTATCTGTCAAACGTGACCGATATTTAGATTTTATGTAATTCATGTGAGCAAATGCGGATTCACACAAATAAGTACTTCCGAAGCATGATGAAACACGCAAATAAACATCTATCAAAGACGAATATTTATTTGGATTCAATATTTTCCATATATCAGTTTTGAAATTGACCAATGTAACATCGTTTATTAGCCCAATTAATTACAATTAATTAATTACGTCAGAGCTATCCATTGAAAATAAAATGGCTTTATTTTTAGCAAGATCTTCGATTAAATTTTCATTTATATCCAGTGGGGAGGATATGAAGCTGCAAATTGTGTTCAAATTTTTAAAATCAGCAAATCTGTTTTCGAATTCTTCCGATATTCTCTTCAATACAACAGCATATTCCTCATAATCGTACATATCAACATTTTCACCAATCTCATCTTTCAAATGGCTGAATAAAGAGATATCCTTTTTCTTCAGCTTAGAAATCCATAGCTTCAATTTTATTTTGAAAGAATGCACCGATGAAATCATATCTATGATGGTTTTGGATCTCCCTTGTAATTCTCAATTAATTTCATTTAACTTCGATGTTAAATCCGTTAAAAACGCCAGTTGTTAAAGCCATTTCTTGTTTTGTAGATAGCTTGACCTGTCATCATTTCTCTCGAGTGGAAAATGTTTTATTTCGGGTAATAATTCTCGAAATCGAGCGAGGACTAGTCCTTTACTTAGCCATCTTATTTCATTATGCAACAGCAAATCAGAGTGATGTTTTTCAAATTCCTCTACTAGTAACCTAAATTTTCTTCTCTGCAACGGTTTGTTTGTGATGGAATTGATGATTTTTATGGCGGTTTTCATCACTTGATCCAAGGTTATGAATTTTGCGCATAATGCTTGTTCACCATCAGTAACGGGTTTCTTGTGTTTCGCCAATATATGTGTCACACGTGAAGAGGTCACTGTTGAGGATGTGGATTTGTCGCAAACTTTTTCAAAAAATGATTGTTGCTAGTGGAGTGTAGTCTTCAATTTTTGTACGTGTTCCGTCCGTATTTTTGAATTTAGAGGATAATGACGATTGTAATGTTCATGCACAGTACTATAATGTCGATTTAGATTTCCTTTTTTTTGGTAGAGAAATTATCACATTGCATATTAGGCACAAACACTTGTTATTATTCATTGTGAAAAAAATTCCTCTTCCCAATCATTATTAAAATGATACAATTTTGATTTCTTCACAGCACTCATTTTTAATATCAAAATGTGTTTTTAAACAATAGTGGATTTATTTGATTTTTGATGAAACGAAAAATTAAACTTTGTCCACAACAGGTTCACAGCACAGTTATGGATTAGCAATTTTAACATGAAATCGTACGGCCAATCAAACAATAGATATGTATATAGATAAAAATTCTTGGAATGCGGCAAACTCCTTCAAAACAATGGGCACAGCTGCTATATTCCCATCAATACCCAGCATTACTTAAATTTGCTTTGCTATTGTAATATTTGAGTGGTGCTATTACTATAAAGCTGCCGTTTATTGTTCAAAGAGGTGCATTTTCGAGATGCTTGTAAAATTAGCAATCCTGAGAACCGTTCTTAAACAATATGCGACGGCGGTCTCCTTTATTTTCGCCATTAGTTAATTCCAGCCATCTGGTTCAACTTTCGGGGTCCATTTTACTCTTATAGTAGAGTTTTATTTTACATTTTCATTTTACTATTATATTAAAATTCATGATGATTTTCGGGATCGACTAAATATTGGCTTGCGATCGACCGGTCCATCGCGATCGACCGGTTGGACACCCATGATGTAGTCAATCAATTTTGCTTATTTACGACCCCATTAAGTCAGAAATGAGGCTCATTGCTGAAAATGATTTAATGGTAGATATGCGATTCAAATTCCAACTCATTCTTAGCTCACTCACCGAACGTCCAACGCAAACGATGGTCCAATAGCTTCAACTCCTGCTTCAGTCCAAAAATTTTCCTCAAAATTTTCCATGTAGTGGATAGACAGAGGGCAAGTTGTTGAGAACGGCGTCGATCCATAAATTTGGAACCTCAGTCACACTACCCTCTACAGCAGCACGCGGTACGCACTGTACGAGCTCGTGTTGCATGAGCATTGCCAAATAGAGTACATAAATCTTTCCATCGTATTGCTCAGGTGGAATATTATGAGCACCATAAATTGAAAGAAGTACTCTATAAGTTTGGTGAGCAGGATGTGAGTTTCGGAAAGTAATTTGCACTATTTCGCGATATTGTTCGGGTGTAAGTTTTTGCATGGTAGTTTGCTACAGTAAATTCAACATAATGTCAAAAGGACACTGAAATTTCACTACTACAATGACAGATATCCCTTTCGAAAGCTTTATACTTTAAAAAAAAACATTCTCTCATTAAATTAACGATGAACCAGCAAAAACTGGAAGCTAAGAACTCCCATTAATGTGCATCAATAGTGTTAGTAAGTTGCTAACCAAAAGCACAAAACTAGAAAACAATGTTGTTGACTAGACTAGGAGGTTCTAACCAATGATAAACCATTCTCTGTTTATATTAAACAGACATTTATTTTATTTTTTTGAGGAATTCCAATATTCATTTCTACAATTTTGCAATAAAATGTATATTTCAAAGGGAAAAATTCGTTTAGTTGTGATTTGAACAGTTTGGTTATAATCGACAGTGAAATAAAGCCCGTAGTGCAAGCAATTATTTTGGCCGTTAACCCTTTCAGGCTGGGTGGTTAGTAACACTAATCACCTAATTAGAATTTTTAAATGGCAATACATGCTATCTAACAACCAATGGATGAACTATCCTAAGCTTTCGCTTTGTGCTGCATTTAGTTTAGTCTAACGTTGGCTTCATTTTATGCTGATGTGGCTATATTTTTGAATTCAAAAGTTCGTAATTAGTATTTTTGTAAAATGCTCAAAAAATAATTGTGTAAAAATAGTAAGAGGGGAATTTTTTCTGTTGATTTCAAAGACTTGAATGTGTTTTGTGCATTTGTGTGATACTCAGGAGTATATAGATTTGCGTTTCGAATGTAATTCATCTTAGTGTATTATTCTCCTTCAGCCATGGTGGCTACCATTGCAGCCCCCTCGCTTCTCGAAATCCTTAAACTTAATATGTTTTAAAATCGTATTTTTAAGTTATTTGAACCCTGAATACAAACAAAATAAAGAAAGAAGAAATATTTTCTTATTTATTCAGAAGTGTGACCGAAAGAGTTAACACTCAAAAGAGATATTATTGACTGAAGAAAGGACGGAATTCTAGCGCTGTGTTATGCAGTATCGCAGTGCTAATCAAAATTTCTGACAATGTTAACGATAAGCTAAAAAAAATCTATTATGTTACAGTTATCGTGGTCACAAAAATGCACGTCATTTTTTGTACTTTCTATTAAGAATATCGACCACCACGTGTTTTTAAGATATATAGTATACCTCCTTTTTACTAATTCAATTTAACCCAATTCATACGAGTTATTTCACGTTATCTATATTTTCCGACGATAGGCAACTGGCTAGCCAACAAATTTATAAGTGAGTCAATTACTGAAAAATTCAAATAATCAAATTAATAATTATTCAAGTGCATCGTGCAGCGTTATGTAAGGTTCTCATAAGTGACTTCTGGCACCTTTGTGTCTCGTAGCTTTTCGAGACATACGATATCTTTATCATTATTATGAATTCATGAATGTTCATATTATGCAAATGCCATGCGTATATCGTTTGTGAATTGTGAGTTTTGTTTGCATTACACTCAAGCAGTGAATTTTTCTCATTCACATCATGCATTTTTATTCTATATTTAAGAACAATATAACCTTAGAAAAAAATCAGATTCGGCTCAAAATAAAAAAATTCTTCTTCAACTTTCGCAAATAATGTTAAACATTTTCTCAACTATCTTTGAAAAGAAGTAGCGATAAAAATAATAAATGTCAGACATATGTATATGATTTGATTAACTATTAAATAAGAAGAAGAAGAATAAAAGACCAATTGGTTTTGAAAAATAGTGTCGATGGAACGAGGCGAAGCAAAGATTGACGAACTAAATATATGCAAGTCACCATGAAATTCATTGGCACCTATTATTAAATGAAAAGTCAAACTATGCGAAATATTTTCTTCAAGATATCTAACCAAATCATCTTAATTTATGATTTGAGTCAATTTGATTTTGTTTCATTTTCAGGTGATCGCGCAATGAGTCCGGCCCAATCAGAAGACAGCGGTTTGGCTCCCGATCGCGGTACTACCTATGCAACGATATCTTTGCCCCGCGAAAGTGCACAAGCGATGGGAATCGCTTTTGCAGGTGAGATACACACATTTTCAGTTTCAGATGAATCTATTTTGAAACCATTACGATAAGTTTGACACCGCCGACAACGTCTTTAAGATGAGCTGCAAAATCATAAATTATATGGAACGGCCAAAAATCAAGTTAACTAGAGCATAAAATTGAAATAATTTTGAAATTACACCAGTCTTAGCTGAAGTTTTGTAATTTATTATCGAAGTGATGATAGTTTTGAATTGATAGATTTTCATCTTAAATTATAATCTTGGATGAAATCACTTACACTCCGCATCAAAATGATAGGACACCCCTGAAATTTTCCCATTTCTCAAAACCGATAAGAGGTAAAAATTTTTTTTATAGTGGGTCATCAAGTACATGCAAGGAATATTCAGAATGTTTAACGTTATGGCCCCTTCAACTAATATTCTAGGAATTTTTCATATTTACCTAAAAAAAGGATGCATCAAAAAGATAGGACAGCTGAAGGTATTTAAAATAATCTGTATTTAAAGGTAAATTTAAGTATATTATTTTATGCTTTATTAATGTGTTGCCTTTCCTTGTTTTGCTAAAAGAGTTATCATTCGGTTTGGTAGAAATTTATATAAATTTTTCAGGTGTTTCTGCGGAATTAGCCTCCAAGCTTCTTGTATGGCATCTTTTAGCTCCTGGATTGAATTGAACTGTTTATTGCCCCGATATACAGCACGGGATAGTTGACCCCAAGCATTCTCTATAACCTTTAAATCTGGAGATCTAGCTGGCCATAGTAAAATCTTAATATTTTTGGAGGAAAAGTATTCCTTTACAATATGCGCTGTATGCACTGCTGCGTTATCCTGTTGGAAGATAAAGTCCCCTTTAGAAATCCTTGTTGCATGTGTTCTGATTTGTTCATCTTTTAATTTTATGTAATCCGGACTTTTCATTTTTCCATCCGCAAAGCAGATTTCGGTCTTCCCTTTGTATCCGATCCCTGCCATTTGTCTTAGAAAAGGCGATCTTTCCTTAAATCATAAAAATAATATGACCAACCGTCGGGTCCATCCAAGGTAAATCTTTTCTCATCCGTAAAGATGACATTCTCCCATCTTTTCTTCGACCTTACATGTTCCCGAGCGAATTTCAACCGTTCCTCAATATGCTTTTTTGTTAGCGGTGGTTTTCTAAGAAGTTTTCTTCGTTGAATAGTGGGTGTTTTTTTCAAAAGACGTTGGACATTTAAAATGTTTATGTTCACACCAGCTTTTTCCACAATTTGTCTCGCTGTTGCTGTTGAGTTTGACGCCACTCGTATTATCGACCCCTTTTCACGATCACTTAGTGCACTAGGTCTGCCTGGACTCTTCTGTTGCCCGTAATTTTCAGGATCTTTCAGTAAATTCATTACATTTCGGCTGCGTTTTGTAGTTTTCGCGATTTTTGCGACACTAAAACTCTCATATTTCAGATTTAAAATCGTTTTTATTTCACTTTCACTTTGTTTTTTACCGCGACCCATTTTTACAACACAATCCACTAATTCGTACTGAAAAAATATCGAAATGTTTACGAAACGACTTCAGTTTATCTAAACCCGTAAACACTAAACAAATTTGAAACTCACTTCTTGCACCAAAAATTACTAGAATATTAGTTGAAGGGGTCATTACGTTAAACATTCTGAACATTCTTTGCATGTACTTTATGACCCACAATAAAAGTTTTTTCTACCTATTATCGGTTTTGAGAAATGGGGAAATTTCAGGGGTGTCCTATCATTTTGACGCGGAGTGTAGTTATCAACGCCAGATGATCTGATTTTCCAATTTGAACTGAAATGGCAGTGGGAAAATATTATATATTTGTATATTTAAAACTCTTAGATCGTCCTGATTTGGCATATCCACCGATGATTGGATCGCTCAATGCATTAGGCTCTGCAGCAGACTTCCTATCGCCAGGTGATCGACTCCACCAGGTAGATGGCATATCAACTGTTGGTCTTACCAACCAACACATCATGAGCCTTCTTTGCCACGGCGACGGACCTGCTGTAGTGGAAATTGAATATTCTCTTCCAGAGTACAGTAAGTATCTGAACTTTTCCGATTTTACTCAGTAATTTAAAATGAATCGTTTTCTGTCTCGTCCATGATTCCATAAATCTGATTGTTTCACAGTTTCCCAGAACAGTTTGTGTGTCACGTCGAAATTGGCGCAAATCACGGTGGAGCGAGAGAATGGATGCTTGGGTCTAACATTGCGTGGGGGTGGAGATTACCCATTAATAGTGACGCATGTTCGGCCTAATGGACCCGTTTTCAAAACAGGTCGAATAAAACCAGGTGATCGTCTGTTGCGTGTCGATAATGTATGATCATTTTTATATGTATTTTTGTGTTGTTGGAGTTGCCATTTTTATTTCAAATAGTTTTTGAAAAAGTTTCTCTAGATTTCCTTGTTGTTTCGGAAAATTTAAATAGTTTTATGATAATTTTCACAAATAATTAGAAACTTGGGTTGGTAGCATCAACAGGATTTAGTTTAGTTGTGATATGAAATAAGATTATGTTGTTCACAAGTTCTTAAAATTTCATGAGATTCCCTTGAAAATTTCACATTTCTACCAAACTCGTTGTTCTCGATATCGTCAATTTAAGCTAGGTATTTATTTGGGGCAAATTTTGACGAATGGTAATTTTAAAGTAATGAGTAATAATGAATTTAGCGAAAGAAGTAGAAAATTAAAAAATAATATTTGAAAAATGACCTACTAATTTTAGAGACATATGTAATTTTTTTTAGATAAAACAGCAAACTTTCTTGATTATGTTGCATTTTGGTGTTGAAAAAGCTAAAACTGAAAAGTGTTTATGCCATTTGGGAGATTGACTCATACTAATAATCGATTGCACAACAGACTGAATTGGTGGCAGGGTCTTGCGGTAATGTTAGAGTTAACTATTTTACTTGACGGACGGAATACTAACAATAAGGGGTACAGGACCATCGATCCGTTACAGAAATATACGAGCCCTCGATATCCGTGTAAAAATATCTGGCCACATTAATTGTACAAAAATATCCGATGAAAAAATATTCCGTTCTAAAATATCCGTTTCATTAATATCCGATGATAAAATTTGTCAACAATTGAGGACTAAAAAATAAAGAAAATTAATAGACAATGACAATCAGAAAAAAATCCCACAAAATTAGTTAAATATTGTTTTAATAGTTTTTAGGGTTTCATAGCATAATGACAGAGTCCTATTGTTGTGGTAGATTTGTGCATACTTCGCCCCCAAAACGAAATGAACTATCGACTTAAAATTAACACATTAAAAGTAAGCCCTTGGGTCAACACGATGAAAGTTTTTGGAGAGCCGAAAACAGGGAGAAGGGAATATTATCATTATTTTACTATGATTGTCGAGTGTCGTTGGAAAGAGCTTTCCTAGAAAAGCAGAAATATAGTTTTTAAAATTGTTTTTTGCTGGAATCAACACTAGCACTGTGTTACACAGTTTTTGAGCTTTTTTTTGATTTTGGACTTCCTTTTAAAGTTTTTCATAGTACAGAACCCTCAGCGAACGAGTTCGGTTCTATTTAATATTACTTTTGGTCAATAGTTGTCGACATATTAGAGTAAATATTTTGAAACTTAAACTGTAATTGTGTATTTGCCATTTTGACTCAATTGTTTTGCAGCATCAAACAAGTAGGATACACAATCAACCACTTAAAGTGATCTGAGTGAGATTGTACTCAGTGAGTGAGTGAACGAAGTTTATTCATACGAATTTTAGACCAGTAAAAAAACGACTACATTTGGCCGTTGAGAGGGGCACACTGATTTTTGCGCTGAAAGTTGGGGAATAACTCGTATAACAATAATTGACTTATGCTCCCTCTCAAAAAAGTCGGGAACATTAAAGAAAATCAAAATGTTTAAAAAATCGAAAAAAATCGTTTTTTTCCTACTTTTCTCTTCTAATTTTGTAAAGTGCATGTGATAAGTGAAGTGCTCTTTTATATGTGAAAATTTTTTCAAACATTTATAAGCTTAAGTTTCTGACATGCAAGCTTTCAAAAAAATTTAAAATAAATTTAGATTGCACAATTATTATGGGCATTCTACTGGATGGCTTTTGATGAAAACTTGTTTACTATTTATGATATTGTAAAAATTTTTTAAGCGAAGTATAAAGGTCCTAAGTGCATTTTAAGTGGTAAAAGTAATTAAATAAAAAAAGACTTTGTTCTCCCTGTTTTTTATATTTATTGCAATTGCGACAAGGGTTAAATGTTTAAAGGTTTTTCAAACAATCCTATCTTATAGAGAATTTTATTACGTAACTTTTATTGACATTCAACTCTGACCTTAAAATGAACCGTTATAAAGTTAGGAGTGACAAAAGTAGGGAAAAACGACATTTTTTTCAATTTTTTAAACATTTTGATTCTTTTTAATGTTCCCGACTTTTTTGAGAGGGAGCATAAGTCAATTATTGTTATACGAGTTATTCCCCAACTTTTTCCGCAAAAATCAGTGTGCCAGTGTGTCAACGGTCAACTGAAAACAGATCCGCCCTAGTCTATTTACAGGATTAACTAATATTAAAATAAAAAAAAATGCTTAATGTCAGGGTTTATTTTATTCTGTCATAACCCAACTTATTACATTCAGGTTTTTTATAAAAGAGTAATTACTAGTGATGAAATGTCCATGTTGTGATGAGGATTTGAACTGAATGATGTCAGATCCAGAATCCGCCTTACAAAGCCTTCAGCCGTGGAAACAACAAGCGTATTAGAATCCAGAAAATGCACGTGCTTTGGGTTGACCCTATTGATTTGTATAAAGAGTTAGTGAAATCGCTCTATAATGTGTTGGTTATTAAAAGGATTTCATAGATTCAATGTAACAAACTTAATTTGATACATCATTAATAATTAACCATATTGGTTTGTAAAGCTAATGGTGTTGACTTAAAGATTCAATAAGGAAAACCATTTTAAAATGCTAGTTTCGCTTAATATACAGAGTGTTTTTAGAGGCATAAGCAAATAAACACAGATTAATTATTGAAATGGTCATTTTGGACTATATTAGCTTGAAAATTTCATGACATTTGGAATTTTAAAATTATTTTTGGCACCGTGACTGCACCATGGGAATGCCATCTTGTCGGTACAATTTTGCAATACTTTTTCCAGCAACGCGTCGGATGTTGGCTTCCAAGTCTTCAATAGTTGCTGATTTATAAGCATAAGCAAGGGACTTGACGTACTTCCACAAAAAGTATTCCAATGGAGTCAAATTACATAATCTGGGTGGCCAGGTCACAGGTTCATTTCTTCAGATGAGTCGTTCAACAAAGGTTCGGTTTCACGGCATGTATGGCAGTAGCGCAATCCTGTTGGACCCATTGACCCTTCAAAGGATTGGCATTAATGTTGGGATTCAAAAAATGACGAATCATTTGTCGGTAGCAATCTCCATTAACTGTAACGTTGATTCCGTCTCAGATTTGAAAAAGGAACGATCAATTATGCCACCGGCATACAAACTGCACCATAAAGTGGCTTTTTCGGCATGTAATGAGGCTTCCAAAATCTCTTAAGGATTATCCTTACAACGAAAACGACAATTTCGCTTATTTATGAACCCATTAAGACAGAAATGAGTGTCATCGCTGAAAATGATTCGAAGATAAAAATGGCGGTCAATTTGCAACGCATTCTCAGTCCATTCAACGAACGTACAATGCAAATGATGGTCCAATGACTCCAGTTTCTGCACTAGTTGTATCTTATAGGGCATCAAGATCTTTCCTCAAAATTTTCCATGTAGTGGACGAACAAAGGCCAAGCCATTGAGATCGGCGCCGAATCGATAAATTTGAATCCTCAGTCACACTACCCTCTACAGCAACAATAGCTTCCTCGGTACGCGCTGTACGAGCTCGTGTTAGATGAACATTGTCCAATAGAGGATACATGGTCATAAATCTGAGTTGGCAGGGTGAAATACTTCTTGAAATTGCTCAGAGAATAAATCACATATTACTTTGATGAGTAGTCTTCCATCCAGTCATTGTTGTCGAATATATTTTACAATGGCTTGTGCTGAACTAGTTATGAAAGGATCGCTACATTTAAGTTTGGGATAAAATTCATTTGCCTGCAGTTGTTATATTCGATTTTTGACAAAACTGTAATTCAGTTCTTGTTTCATCACTATTTATATTCATTTTAATTTTGAAAAAAATAATATAAAGTTTTTTGAAACTTTTTCAGGAAATTTGTAATTTAATTTTAAATTAAATAATAATAATTTAAGTCGTACATCAGTCGATCATAGATTTCATCCATTCAAATGGAAAATACGTCACCATACCCTGAAAATCGGTCCATTTCGGTCCAGTTCCAATCATTTGGTCCCAAAATTAACTCTACAACTTTTAAAGTGGCAGCTCTGATTAAATTAGCTTAAATCAACAATTAAATCTAATTTCAACCTCTTTGGCGTAGATTTCTTTGATAAACAAAACACTTTCGGAGGCACAACAAATTCTCAAGTGCGGCCACGTGTCGGGATACACCAACCTGATGATAGAGTACGACGTGTCGGTGATGCAGAGTGTGGAGTTCTCAATGGGACCTCTATTGATCGAAATCGAGCGTCCGCTCAGCGAAAAACTCGGCCTGATTTTAAGCAACTATTCGCCCGTCCTGCACAACGACCACACAAAAATAGACGAGGTGTCCGCGGCAGGAGTCTACATTGCGAGCATGCTGCCGGCCAGCATTGCGGACAGGTGAGTCGGAAAATGTGTTTATGGATTTTTCCAAATGTTATTTCACGCTTGGAAAAGTGTAAACAACGAGGAGTTTATAGCTTATTAGTGAGACCGGCAATGTTTGCAATTAAGTAATTTTGTCGGTTGGGATTTAGTATTTTGGAGAAGTTGAGTTCAATGTGTTTATGGATACATTTTCGCAAATAGATTTTGAATGTTTTTCCAAAATAGCTTTTTCACAATATTTAACATTTAACATTACATTTTTGCCTTTGAGTTTCTCCTTCATTAATGACTACACGCCCTCTATCGGGTTCGCGTCTGGACTTTGTGATGGCCAATCCAAAGTTGTGACACCGTTTTCTTCTTTCCAGCTGGTATAGAGACGACTCCGATGTTTAGGATCGTTGTCCTCTTACAGAGTCCAATTGTTAGCTTCACAAAAACTCTCAGCAGATTTAAGTAGACTATTCTTATAAAGTTTGATGGTTAATTCAGCATTCCGAATCCCCTTTCCAAGAGGTAAACGGGTGTTTTACTGCACGCTTCAAAATTCTTTCACAATTTGTCGTCCTGGCGCTAAAAGCAAATGAAGATTCATCAGTTAAAATAACGTGGCTCCAATCACGGTCCAAATTTTGCTTTGCCCAACTCTTTTCGATATGCTTTTCGATCAACACTATAAATATTTAGATTCTATGATTGAAGCAGTACAGCAAAAATTCACTCGTTTCCTTATCTTAAAATTCAAAATTACATATACATATTCCATATGAAGAGTGACTTTCTTTGCTAAAGCTTCCAACTTTGCAAGCCCAAAGACTCCTTTTAGATAAGTGTTTTCTATTTCGGCTTCACCACTATCAATTTAACGCTAGCCTCTCTAACTGGTTAGATTATTGTATTTCTGAACGTTCTTAAAGATCTGATAATATTTTTACAGTTTCATATGCTAGGACTAAGACTTTCTACCATTCGCTTATGTTGCAACTCCCCCGAAACCACAATACTCTGCAACTTTGTCCGTTTCCTCACTCACTCTACATTTTTAAACAAAATGTAAAGTTTTTAATTTTTTGCTGGTTTTTATTGTCTGGTAATTTGACTATGTTAGTCTGTAAGATAAATTCTTGATGAATAAACGAGCTAGTATCAGAATGACTTGCCATTATACAATCCATCCATAGCAATGAAACTATTAAAAATGTTGTACATATGTCACAGTCGTCTTTTCTGAGTATGCAACCCAAGAATTGAATTAGTATTTTTGAAATTCAACTCAGAAATTTCGAAGCAACATTATTTGTTTGCATTACCAAAATTTTGATTATTTTCCAGATGTGGAGCTCTATCAGTCGGAGATCAAATCCTTGCTGTTGATGAAACCGTAGTTGAAAACACGACCTTCAATCCGGAGGATATAATGGCACTTCTGGATAACAACACTGGTCGTGGATACACTCAAATCCAAATCATGCCAGCTCATACACTCGCCAGAAGAGGTACTTCTTAATTTGTCGTAAATTTAAGATTGTGACTGGTCGTAAAATAAAATAAATATATTTGCGAGCCTGCAAAGTTGCCCTTTTGGTGACACACGCTGC
This sequence comes from Oxycera nigricornis, assembly GCA_963942545.1. NCBI lineage: Eukaryota > Metazoa > Arthropoda > Insecta > Diptera > Stratiomyidae > Oxycera > Oxycera nigricornis. Next base: position 44,898,579 of record OZ012660.1, on the reverse strand, counting down.
CATCGTTAGCCCCCAAGATGCCCCTTTGAATCTGGAAAACAAAGATCGGTTGCAAGTTGTTACAATGATGACAGCACGCCCATCACGTTCGCGACACTATGTCGAGCATCCAGCTAGAGGAAATAGTTGTTTAGGGCGTGTGTATATCTAATTTAAGTGCTGCATACCATTGGAAATTCTTTACGAAAAAAACCAACGTGAAGAAGGAATACAGCAGTGTACATGATAAAAAACATAGTAAAATGATGTGAATGCAACACAAAGAGGCAGAAGATTACCTAGAATTAGTAGCCGTTGATTTTGCATCTAATTCTTTTGCTGATTTAGATTCTTTTTGTTGATTTAGAATGAAAAGTTATTTCCTTTCATTCGATAACTAAACTCACTTTATTTTCCTCATTACACTTTCTAACCCCGAAGTTTGGGATTCGTTTGTAAGAATTGGTTTTCAGCAATTAATATTTTAGGATTCAATTTTTTCGGTGTGGTCAAAAAGAGTCATTGATATTAAACCTTAGAAGGTCAGAAATATAACCTTTCACAGCTTTCACAGTTTCCAGTTACGAAGATACTCAATTTTTAATATTAGTCCCAAGAAAAATGTATTTTCCATATTGGTCGAATTTCATCCTGCCCAAATCGTTGAATTCTTTGTCCATAAAATCTAGACACCTTAGTACCAAGTTGATTTGTATGATAATATGGTATTAAAATCTTATAATATAGTTTATTTAAAATAGATTGATCATCAATTTAATTAAGATCAGCTCCTGGAATCAGCTAGATCATTGTAAATCATGTAGTTTAAAGCATCACATATGACCGGTTTCATTCCTCCAATGTCTCATCCTTTTAGCAACATATCTTCCTTAGTCCATTTATTAATATCGCTTGTCCGTCCGATCCTGGAATATTGTTCCCAAGTTTTGTCACCGTATTTGTATTACCTGATGTTTGTCTTTGAATCCGTACAATAAAAGTTCACCCGTCATCTATTCACTCCTATGTCCTATTTTGATAGACGTCATCTTCTGTTTATCTTGACCAGTATTTTATATACAGATTATACCTTCATAACGAATAACTTGCTCGCTGTATTACGATCCTTCGAGATCTTCCCATTCAAAAGATCTTTACGAAATTCGGTTTGCGCGCACTAACATATACATTTATTCACCAATGCTTCGGTTGCAAGTATGCCTAATAGCTAGGAACTTGGTCCTTTCCCCATAAGTCCCTTTATTTTAAGACAAATTTACTTGCTGGGATGAATCACTAAACTTTTCATTTCACTTTACAATCCATTCTTCTGTTTTCTTTTATTTTTTCATTTCCATTTATACTTTGTACATTTTATTTTTCACAACTTTTCATCCTCGATTATCATTTGTTTAATTTGCACTCTTGTCTTAATTTTTATCTTTATTTTACTTTTATTTATTGTGTCATTTTTAAATTGCCTTAGGCTTATAATCGAATATCAATAAATAAATAAAATAGATAGCAGAATTGTTAAATTCTAAAGAACGATTATACTTGCTCGCTCGATATGAGCTCAAAGAAAATCTTAAATAGTATAAAATTTTCAATTTCAGTGTCAGTGTTTTGGCGAATAAATTTTCTGTTCGGTGTTGATACACTTAAAATTATATGTGGCAAAGAGCACGTACTCTCATATCTAGAGTTTTGCTCATAATAATTTATTTTGAGTTTAAGATTGCATAGAAACTCACAAAGTTTATAGCTGAACCATTGTGTCCTTCATGTGATATTTCAATGACGATGACGAAAATTACCACACGGTCCATCATTTTAAGGGAAATTTTTTGTTAATAGAAATGATAAATTGGACGAAACAAGCCGCGAGGTGCGATCCTTGAGGTCCACATGGTCAACTTCCCAGTAATATCTACATAAACATCAAAAACATTAAACACAATAATAACTTTGAAAATAATACTACTTTAAATAATAATAATGAGAGGCATTCATAGCAGTAACAGGAATGAGTTAATATTAATCATATCATCGTCGGAAGGGTCCATTGATGTAAGGTTTTTGGTCGATGGGGACAGATTGATTTGATTGAATATTCACGCAGATCAATCGTTGGGGTTTTTCTACGTTATTTGTTATTTTCATATCAATCCTTGAAGGACAAAAGAGCGCTAGTAAAAATGAATGCAGTTTTTGTTATAACGCCCACTGAAGAGATTTTGTCGCGTGATGTTCATTTTGAATAATTCCGTTTAAAATTACTATCACTTCGGCATAATCACTGAATTTATTTTTTTCACGATTTTACGTCAATGAGATTAATAATTAATTTTGAATTTCTGTTGGTCTTGAAAAATATTGAATATGCCCAAAATAGGTTCAATTGCATGTAAAAAGGAAAATGTGTAATATCATGATGATGGAGGCAGTAATTAAAATCATACGGTTACTAAAGAATAAATCTACTAAAAACTACAATTTTTTATTTGATGAAAGCTTTTTAAAGCATATGATCTGGCAAAGTATTGACTACAAAATATTTTATCATACAAAGCGTTGATTACCACAAATGCAAATTTGATTGAAATTTTGTTGGTTTTCAAAATTTAAGCAGTTTTTTTATTAACACTAAAACACTGTAAAAACTATTAAAAATCTGCTCAAATTATGCAAATATTTTAAAACTTGGATTGAATTTAAAACAATTTCCTTAGAATGAAAGATATAAGTAATATCATTCGTATGAACCCTCTTTACATAATAACTTTGAATGATTTTTTACTTTTAATTTAGTTTTTTTCATAATGATGGAAAATGGTTTTGCTGGTTTCTCTTCAAAAACTGATAGGAATGTATAAATTTTATAAACATTTATTACTGTGCTGTGCAAATCAGGTTACAAAATTATTTTTAATACAAAAACCCTAATTTTTCGCATTTTCTTTTATTAAATTAAAAAGCCGCTAAAACAATTTTTCAATAATGTTAAAAATATCACAAAAATGTTAATACACGTCTATTGACACCTTAATTATGCAAATATTATATCTGGTTCGTGAGATATAGTGAATGATAAAAATGACCTTGAAAATCATGTTGACTTTTATTGATTTTTTTATTTTTAATTTAATTTTTTACGTGGTCATGAGAAAAAATTTTGATGATGTTTTTACATAAACTGTTTGGAGTATATAAATTTTATAAACATTGATTACTTTATTTCGTGAATCAGTTTAAAAATTTATTGTTTATGAAAAAAACTTTATTTTTTGCACTTTTTTCTCCTAAATGAAAAATCGGCTCCAACAATTTTTTTCAAAATTTGATAGATTCACGCATATATTAATAAGCGTTGATTGACACCTTAACAATGCAAATCGTATGTTTAGTTCGCGAGATATAACGCATGACAGAGGCGACCTTCAAGGGGTCAAAACAGCAAACCCCCTGACCGAAGTTTCCCAAAAAATAATCTGCTCTTAAGATTGCAAAGGCGCTTCGTATGCCACCTCAACGACATCGATACGACTTGATTTACGTGAGTTATGTTCGTAGAAAAAACTGTTCATGAACGTACATACGTACGTACGTACGTACACACACACATATATACATCTCCCTTCCTAAAAACACTTTATATATACTCTATAGACCTCAAAACGTAAAGAAAAGTAGAAAATTTCAATTTCGATTTTCGAGGCGATTACACACAAGAACTTCCCATATACTGGGAAGTTAATAAAAGCAAAATTTGTGAATTTAAGGTAAATCTGATAGTGTTGTTATATAGATTACAACGCAAACGGCTTCAAATTTATGATCGAGTAGTAAAAATGGGCTTCATAGCCAAAAACAATACGTTTCATAAAACCCAAAAAGATAGGTGAAAAATCTTGAATAGATATTGAGAATCTGGCATCACATCGTCGCCTGAATGCAAGAACTAAGTAACTCAATTTGTCGGTATTTTAAGATATTTGTACATAATTGTGAAGAAAATTGTCTTCAGCGTCACACAAAAAGTAAGAAACGTACCAAAATAAGCTGAAGACATGTTTCATCATTGGCGCCACTCGCATGCTCCGTCAGAAAAGTTGAAATATGAAGAATAAAATGGACTTGACATACATATGGAGCAAATCAAGCTGAAATGAGCCAACGTGATACGATACGTTCATGAAAATTTTTTTTTTCGAAAACGCGAGAACATATTTTTTTATAAAATCTTATGTGTTTTTGGTATGAAAATCTGAATCAGTGGTGGTTTTGAAGTTTCAACGAACGTTTCATGGACTTACATGTATACTAAAACTGTACTCAATATATCTTAAATTTCGCACCATATAGATCAGTGCCAGAAAAGATATGCCAATCTCTCAAGTTGCAATCTGGAAATCTTGAAATAATACGATTTAAGTGAATTTCTCTTAAAATGATCACAGCTAAAGTGGAGCTGTGTTTTATGGTGTTGAAACCATATCCAGTACATATTTTATGTCTAAAACTCAGGAACATAGTTCAGTAAAGGTTTCTAGTCGAGTGACTGTGTTTTCTTTTCCGTCTTAAAAAATCATCATCGATCTCTATTACATTTACACTAGCTTTGTGATTTTGGAAAGGACTCTGATCGACAATACGAGGGAGGCTATTCCGAAAACCTGAAATTTTACTTACTCTCAATGCTTGTTAGGTGAAAAGTAGCTTTGTCACTGATAATGGTTATTTCTTTGGATTTTTTTGCACTATTCAGGAAAGCGTATTCTCAATGTGTAACAACGCCTGATTGCGTCTGATTCAAACTTTCAGGATCTTCACCCGTCACGTTTTAAACCATTAATTGACTTTATATAATCACAATCAGCCAACTTATGTATGATTAATATCAAGTTTTCTTGGATAGGCAAATGCTGGGAATTCTTCATCAGGTCTTAAATTTCCTCATCAACAATCTGCGATAACTAGTCATGAAGGCAGTTGAAAGGAGCTCTGATTTTAATAAAGAATATACTAGCATTCTAATATTGCTGTTTTATATGGAAAGGCAAGCTTTTGGCATATGGATCTTCACCAATTTTTAAAATATATCATCAATGAACAATATTTTGTAGCAAGGCAACAACAATTTAAACAAGCCGTGAGGTGCGACCCATGAGGTCCACACGGTCAACTTCCCAGTAATATCTACATATGTAGATATTGAAAATATTAAACACAATAAAAGTTATGGAAATAATACTACTTCAAATAATAAAAATGCACCTCTCATAAAAATTATTGGAATGATTTAATATTAATCGTAACATCTACGGGAGCGTCAATTGATTACGTAAGGATTTTGGTGCATTGGTTTGATTGATTATTCACGCGGATCAATCGGAGGGGGGACAGGTTACAAAGCAGTTTTTTTCATTAAAGTTAAACATGGTGCTATGAAGACTATTGAAAATCTGCTCAAATTTTGCAAATATTAATAAACTTTGATTGACTTTACAACAATGTCTTTAGAATGAGAGATTTAAGGTATAATGATTCGAATGAACCCTTTTTACATGGTGACTTTGAATGATTTTTTTATTTTTAATTTAATTTTTTTTAATCATGAGAAAAGTTTTTGCTGGTTTCTCTACAAAAATTGATAAAAGTTTATAAGTTCTATAAACATTTATTATTACGATGTGCAAATCAGGTTAAAAATGGAATTTTTTATGAAAAAAACACTACTTTTCTAAAAAAAAATTAATAAATCGTAAAAAACGCTTTAACAATTTTTTTAAAATATAAAAACATCATAAAAATGTTGATACGCGTCGATTGACACCTTAATGATGGAAATATTATATTTGGTTCTCGAGATATAATCAATGACGTAAATGACCTTGAACGTTCAATGATTTTTTATTTTTTATTTAATTTTTTTATTAAACATGAAAAAAATTTTGCTGATTTTTTCACAAGAACTATTTGGAGTATATAAATAATATAAACATTGATTACTTAGGTTTGAAAATCAGGCTAAAACTTTTGTGTTTTTGAAAAAAACCCTAATTTTTGGCACTTTTTTTAAAAATATTAAAAAACGGATCCAATGATTATTTTAAAAATTTGATAGATTCATAAAAATGTTAATACCCGTCGATTGACACCTTATTGATGAAAATCGCATGTTTGGTTCGTGAGATATAGCGCATAACATGGTTGACCTTCAAGGGGTGAAAACAGCAAACCCCCCCGACCGAAGTGTCCCAAAAACTAATCAACTCTTAAGACTGCAAAGACGCTTCGATTGACACCTCAACGAAGTCGATACAACTTTGTTTACGTGAGTTATGCTCGTAGAAAAACTGCCTGCGAACGCACGTACGTACGTACGTACGTACGTACGTACATACACACACACACACATACATACTTCTTTCTAAAAACACTTTATATATACTCTATAGACCTCAAAACGTAAAGAAAAGTTAAAAATTTCAATTTCGATTTTCGAGGCGATTACAAGAACTTCCCATATACTGGGAAGTTAATAAGAAATTTACAAACCAAATTCACGAGATATTCAGCAAGCTTGAGCAATCAGTAGAATTAAGTTTCCAACCAATATATTTTTCAACAATATGCACAGGAAATTTTTCTATAACTACCAACTAACTAGACTTTAAAGTGCAAGATATCAATAAAATTGATATACGTATACACACACCCTCAAACATGTTGTTCTAATTATAATGATATCTTTTGCTTATAATTTTTCTTAGGGATTAAGAAATAACAAAAAAAGTGATGACGAAAATTCCGAAAAAAACCACTCATGGTTGGAAAATTATTTTTAGAAAATCACAGCTAAAATCCAGTAGCCAGCTATACAGAAATGGGGAAAGCACATCCCGATCTCGTGTCTAAATCATCGATGCTCGGCTTGTCTGTCTTCAGACAAAAACGGATGTTGAAGGGAATCTATATCTCATTTTGGATCAGAAGACTTTGACGCGTGTAGATTTTTCGCTGCTCCCTATTTGATTTTTTGTTGTTGTTGTTATTTGATGCCACCAGCAATTTTTAGTGACGCGAAGTATCATAAAAATTATGGAGAAAATTTAATGATTTTGTGGAGTGTTGGGAACCACCAACATGACTTTATTCAAGGGATCTAAGAAAATGCTTACTGTTTATTTAGAAAATGCGTTAAGGTAGACTGTAATGAATTTATGACGATCAGAAATATCTCTAAAGTTTTTGGGGTGAAGTGATGACGTTGACGTGCAGAAAGATATATCTTTATGAATGAATATAAAATTGTTCAAATTCAACTTAGAAATACAGAATATACCTAGTCGTGCCATAAATATTGATACAAGATGTTTTAACTATAATAATGAAACTACTAGTTGGATTTTAAATTTTATTTAACCATTTATTGTAAATTGAACACACTACATAATAAAAAAGAAATTATTCAAAATGGCCGCCTTTTGCTTGAATACAGCGCCGAAGTCTGTCAGGTCTATTGATTCTGGCACGACTTCCATCGGAAAATTGTCCACAGCTTTTTTCAACGCCTGTTTTAACGACTCCAGATTGTTGTGGCATTTTCTACAGATGATACCTACCCTTTAATACTGACCGCAATTTGTAGTCGAGGGCTAAGGTCTGGACTGGCAGATGGCCACAAATTAACGCTGATAAACTCTGGCACATGGCTCCCCAGAAAATCTTGTGTGATTTTCGCCTCGTCGGCAGGCGCAGAGTCTTGTTGGAAAACCCATTCTATATCTTCAAACATGGTTCGGCTTAGGGGCTCCACTACCTTCATTAAGATATCCGACTGATAGTTTTTGGCAGCTGTTTTGAGTCTCCTTTTCACAGAAATGGATAGAAGTGACACCTTCGTAGGACACTCCCCACCAAACCATCACTGATGCAAGATAATGTCTTCGTTTAACCCTCGGAATCTTTTTGTAGTCTCCTTAGAAGACCGTGCATATATCCTATCATTTTGTTTGTTGAAGGATTGCTCCACGGTAAAGATTTTCTCGTCGGTAAAATGTACTCTTTTGTACTGCCCTTTACCGTATCTCGATAAAAGCTGTTTTGATTTTTCCATCCTATTTCGTTTTAAAGCGGCATTGAGTCAGTGTCCTGTTTGTCTTCTGAAAGCTGCAAGCCCCAAGTATTCTTTGATGATGCGACTCATGGTTCTCGGCACTATATTAATTTCACGAGACATGATTTTCTGATTGCGGACAGGATTTCTTGCGATTCTGGACCTTAAAGCTTTGATGGCTTGTGACTTACGAGCCGAGCAAGGTTTGCCGGATCTTTTACGGTCTATTACATCTGCAGTATCAATGAATAACGCTATAGCTCGATACACGAAAACACGCGTGATTTTTAATGGCTTATATTCGGCCTTTCTCCATTTCACATTTGTATAAAGCAATCACAGCGATGCGGTTCTCTTTGCTAGACCATTTCATCGTAACGGCTCAAGCTACACTGACAAGATTTGGCGCGTTTTTAGAGCATATATCAACAATCAGGACTACTAACATAGCAATTAGCTACCTGCAAGCTATCATCCGGCAGCATTTGCAGTTGTATCAGTACTTATGGCATCACTAAGTATATATATTTTTTCAATTCACTTTGCCAAAAACCTTAGAAAAGTTTCTAATGGATGCTGAAATTTTAAAAATATTTACACAATAATACAATATATAGAAATATTTAACAAAATTTAATTTGAATACAGTTCTGAACGCATTTCTTATTAATATTTTTCACTCATACGTTGAATTTACTTATTGAGATTATAATAATTCATATCCATCAATTGTGAGATTTGTTGAAAGCCATACAATCCACGCAACCTTTACAGTCAAAAGAAAGATCTGTCTCATCAAAAAATACCATCTAAGATTTAGATAGGATGCCCGGTTTAGAAAATAATATTGATTTATACACATCAGATGAATAATACTGATTTATACATATCGCATGAAGTTCAAAGGTTGGTTCTGAGAATGCCTAGACTATCAATTAAGACCAAAACGAATAGCCCCCGTGGAAGAAACATAATTTTACTTTGGGGATGCTGCCTATCATTCCGATTGCTTTGAAGTTCACTTTTAATGACACCAATAGTCATAAATAATAAATTAGCCATGCGAACGACACCAACACTTCTGGGCATCTTAAAATAATTATCGTAAATGAATATGACACCATAAATCCGCTATTAAATTGGATTTCGCTCCAAAAGTATTTATTTTCGGATACACTTCGCATCGAATAGCATCCGAAAACAGAAATCTGACACGCTTCCTTGATTAACATCTTGCTATCTGAAACGTGGATTCTATATGGCTTGGAGTACTACCGGAGATACAGCTGATATACCTTAAGAATCTATTTTAAAAGTGGCTTTAGCATCTTTTTCGGTCTACACATATCTATACATTCTGAAGACAAAATAAGATGAAAAAAACGGAGCATGAAAAGAACAACATTGATGACAGTAAATTAAAAACAAAAACAGGGATCTCAGCTAATAGCATTGTACGTAAGAAGCATTTTAACGTCAATTTTCCAAAAGAGACACGAAGGAATTTCCATTTAGATGAAAAAGGGGGGCATTTTTGGTGGACTTTTTTCCCCATTAAATGTAACATATGATGATTGAGGAGGTTGGCTGACATAAATGGAAATTGCCTCGTGTCTGTTTAGTCATTAAAATATAAAATGAAGAAATTTTTATGTAAGGTAACATGAAATGTTGTCAATTTTTCGTAATACATGTGAGATTAGATGTTGTAAAGTCCACGAAGTGCTGAAGTGTTGCCGATTTTTACTATAGCTGAAAATGCTAAATGACTAACAGTTGTCGACGAGAATCTTCAATGCATTCATGAAGATCTATTTTGAATTGGTCACAAATTATAAAGCGACGCAGGGCTATGTTGCATATTTGGAATTAATTTTGAGAACAAAAGACACTTTTTGGAATCTCAAGTCGTCAGAAAAATATATTTATAAAATAAACACAATTTCAGAGCTAATTTTACCACCCTGTATCCTTCGAAAACATATATTTTTCTTTAAAATAAAAAAACATGGGGCCTGGGGCAAAGCTTCTTGAAAGCTCAAAAAAATGAAAAGTCTTTAATCGTCGTGGCATAAGGTTTCGCTTTAGTTACTTAGTTAGTTATAAATAATATACCAGGTCTGTTCAAAAAGTATCGCGAATTTTGAATTTTCGCGAACTACGTGTACTCGATTTTCGATATTTTGGTACGTTATGTTGGTATTCATGTCCCTCACTTATGCTGGCAAGTTCGGCCATTTTGAATCTTCAGTTAATTTTTGACAGCTATTTTGCTTGGATGTGTTTTGGCTTGTCTTCGATTTTTGTGTATTCCAAAAAATTGATCAAAGAATCCGTATCAAATTTCGTGTGAAAACAACTTTAAGTGCGCGCACGCATTCTGAATGTTGACTGCAGCATATGATGAAGCTACTTTTCACCAAAGCAACGTTCATCGGTGGTACAAAATCTTCTCAGAGAGCCGAGAAGATGTGAACCACAGTATAGGTACACCCAGTAGGTAATGTTTCATATATAGGCGCATTATCAAGTACGGCCCGCGGTTCTACGGGACAACGTCAAATGTTTGTTTACATTTAGCATATGTTTGTTTACATTTACCATATGTTGGCTGCCATTTATCATACGTTTGCTGCCATTTACGAGAAAATGGCAGCTATCTACTGGTCGGGGCACTGCTATGCACGTTTCATGATAGGCGTGAAAAACGCCGTTAGAAACTTCGGTTCATTGAATTACAATGGTGAAACGTCTTTGCTGACACAAATTTCATTTGCTTTTGACAAATTGATTGAGAGAAAAAGCCAAAATGACTAAAAATATGTCTCTTGTGTTGAAGTGAAAGATGAAGTCCGTGAAAATGCTTTATCCTCTGCAAATCTGGCAGTGCTAGGCATTCATCAACTTTTGCAAACACATGGCCAGCACATGGCGCTATTTCTTGGAAGAAAAATACGAGCTTTTGGGCTTCGATTGCATACTGGGTCTACCTATACTGTGATGTGAACGAAGAAAAGCGTGCCGGACGCCCGAGCACGTCAACAACAGACGAAACATTGATATAGTAAAGAAAATAGTATTGTTCTCGAAACTAGAGAGGCACATGAAAGGATGATGCAACGTTACGATTGAGGAGATAAAGATGGCATCGAAGGAGGAGCTGAAGAAGATAACAAAAAATGATTTTTTGAAGGGCTTCGAGGATTGCAAAAAAAACGTTGGCACAAGCGTATAATATCTGATGGGAATTACTTTGAAGGGGACAAAATGAATATTAATGAATAAATAATTAATTTTTGACCAAACAAAACACAAAAAATAACGAAAAAATTAAGGAAGACGCAACATTTGCGACCAAATTTATTAAATATCATTTATTGGACATATTCGTGAAATCAGTTGGAAATCTTGAGAATAGCACCCTTCTGCCCTGATAAATTTTAATGGAGGTGGATGTTTTCAATCGTGTCTCAATGTTTCCTTTTTAGGCGAGGAAACAGAAAAAAGTCTGGGGTAGTCATGGCAGGACTGTAGGGGTGCTGAGAAACCATTGGAGCGAAGGCGTTGTGGCTTGGCAACAATAAGTATGGTTTTGATCCTGTACTTGCTCATGCGTGCTCTCTTGGACCGGAGCGAGGATGGAGTGTCTCACTCTGAACTCTGCCTTTTTTCCCGGGCCGTATTCGAAAATCCATGAATTAGGATCCTTTTCACACATGTCCAAGAGTTGGCACCGGAGCACTCTCATGTCTTATGTTAGTCGGTCAACACTTTTGGGGCACCTTCTTCATTTTCAAATCTTTGGTTACAATGCGATAAACAGAGTTTCTGCTATCCATTTAAGGCTGAACTATCGGTCAGATTTCAAACAGTCATGCACACGCGTCACATTTTCGTCGATTCGTAAGGTTCTGTGACGTCCAATGCAGAGTTCGTCAGCGATATCCGGCCCTTCTTGGATGACTTATGCCATCGGTGAACATGTGATTTGGACGAACTATCCCTCTAAAATGCCTACTGAATTAATATAAACAATTTGGTGGTGCACTTCCCAAGTTTAACGTGAAATTTCATAGCGTAACGTTGCTTCTTAGAACGACCCATCGCGCCGAGTTACATTAAGCTCCAAATGTGCTTCCTAAAACGAGCGTCCTGATTTATCTGCAGCTCGAACTCGTCTACTAAGAATGGTTAGGCGTTAGGAAGCTGACATCCCCTACCAAGTTAGTGACCGCTGCAGTGTATAGTCGCGTTTGAAAAAAATTATGTGCATCACATATAGTGCGCACTCCATATACAACCTATTAGAAGCACCATTCCAGTAATCGTCATCAAATTGTTTGAAAATCGCTGCCATATGTTGACCTGGCAAATCAAATTGCACTACTTCATTTGCTCTGCTCATAGAAAGCACTTGCAATAGTTTTTAGCTTCATTAAACTTCTAATGACATAGCTTTTACTTGCATACTACCGCCAGCTCATTATGAGCCAGATTGAGCTCATAAGTACCTGCGAGTTTATTGTCATCTCTAGTGTGTCGGGAGTATACATAATTTAAGTATACACGTTTTCTACTATTGAACATATACTTGTATTATTCATAAATCGTTTATCTATTTTTTTCTTTTTTCAGGTTTACCTATCGGAAGTCCTAAATACGGATTTAGTACCCTGGATTCACGAAAAATACGCCAAAAGAAAATGATACGAAAAAGTTCGCTGCCATTAGAATCAGGAACACTTCACCCCAACATGGGAGTGTGTCGTTCGGAATCAGCTCAAGTAACTTTGGACTGTTGCCACGGTTCAGGCATTATTTTGGGCGCTCAGACTCTTTGCGGGCGGGGAATCCTTATTGCCCAAATAATACCAGAATCAGCTGCAGACCGTTCCGGATGCATACAAAAAGGCGATCGAATTGTTGCTGTTAATAAAATGTATAATTTGGATGTGAACGTAGCACGGCAACTTCTTGGCGACAATAATCCGAGGATTTATCAAGGATCGCACTGGGTCGAATTGGAGTTGGAGTTCGATATGGCTGAGACCGTGATTCCGTCAAGTGGGGTGTTTAACGTAAAGCTTGCTAAGATGGGTAAAACTGGATTGGGGATTACAGTGAACGGATCAAGTCATGGTGCTTTTATTATATCTGAAGTTAAACCAGGAAGTCCAGCACATCGAACAGGATCTCTTCGTTCGGGCGATATCCTTCTGGCCGTAGACTCACATCCATTGCAGCATTTCAATGTAGATGCTTTGCTGAAGGAAAACAAGAACGAATTCACCGTGTTGACTATAAAAAGGAATGCTTTGCCTGATTTTCTATTTGATGCACAGCAAAGGATGAATCCCATTTACGGAAATTGTGGAGGCAATGATCATGACCTCTACACTTACAGTCCGCGTTACGGGGACACAACCACTTCTACTTCAACGTTCAAATCAACAACTCCACAGCCTGAATATTTCAGGATGGACGACATGAAACAGTCAATAGTTCAAATTAGGAGACCATATGCTGCCTCAAAGACCACCGACAAGCCAACAATTGGAAGAGCCGTCGGCGCGGAGCAGACGCAAAGTTTGACCACGGAAATTGCAGATGAATCGTACCATGATTTGAGTCCTTATGAAATAGACTATCCATCCAACAGGTTTTTGACGTAAAATATACTTACGATTGATCCAATTTTTATGGTTAACGATACATTTTCTCATAGGATCGACACCCCTGACCTTCCACCACCGATGGAAAATAAAACATACGGAAGTCATCAGTATGTGACCACAGTGAGCTTGGAACCAAATGGTGGACCACTGGGTATAACGTTGTCTGGTAGTGACGATTTGCAAAAACCGATTCTGATTAGTGGATTGATTGAAGGTGAGTCATTTTAACAATATAAATCTTCGAAAAAATGCTTCTTATGTATGATAATGCTGTTTAATTTCCAGGTGGGGTGGCATACAACACAGGCAACATAGTCGCAGGTGATATTCTCTTATCTATCAATGGTGAATCTGTACAAGGGATGCCACTATCTCACGCCACGAAACTCCTACAAAATTTGGATGGAATTGTGGATCTGAAAGTTATTCGAAGTGGAAATGGTATCCAAGATACACTTTCAACAATGGCTTTTCAAACTTATTGTTGTTTTTTGAAATTACCAGACGCCGATAGTCATCATTCAAATGATTCGCCAAACAATCTAGCCCAACCGCAAGTGGTCTATGCAAAAGTCCAAAGACGACCGCGAAGTCCTTCGTTTAGTGACCTCCTGTCGAATTCCAGTAAGGATAGCACTTCGAAACATCGCGCACTGCATGTGGCATTGTACAAGGATAAGGTTTACGACGACTTTGGATTTTCAGTATCAGATGGTTTGTACGAGAGGGGAGTGTATATAAATCGGATCCGATCTGGAGGACCCGCCGATTTAGCTGGTGTGCTAAAGCCATTTGATAGGATTATGCAGGTAATGTTTGGATGACTAACAATAATGTTGCTTAGATTTCAAAGGATAATGATAAGCTTGAAAATGGAAATATTCATGGTATCTAAGGCCAAATTTGCATCTGGATCTATAGTTTTCAATCTTAAGGCTGGTCCAGACGCTCCGTTTTGCACAACCTTTTGTCTGTGCAGTTTTAAGATGGAATGAAAACGTTGCAATTTTTAGAGCGTCCACATGGTGCAGAGATATCTGTATATTTCGCACAGTTTTAGTGATATTGTCATGGAGGAGGTACTACTCTGGTCAATTTCGGCATGCTGTCTTGTTAAGAAAAATAATACCGTCTACATGCGCCGATTTGTCCGCACAGTTCAAGGAAATCTAGGCTCTCTGGCTCAGTTATCGCTGCAACTGTACAGTTTTCGCACCCATTTCAAAACTGCGCAGTTTTCCTATCTACACGCAACGTTTTCTCTGCAACGTTTTGAACTGTGCAGACAAAAGGTTGTGCAAAACGGAGCGTCTGGACCGGCCTTTAAACTCTGCTTTGAGTATGCAAATCTTCTGAAAATATGGTTACGTGATTTTAAGGATTCTTTGAGTACAGTCTACAGTAAAGACAAAACAATTTTTTTTTGAGGTAGATATCAAAAATATTCAGCAGCAAATAGAAATCGGTGGGAAAAGCAAATAGTTTGGAGTATTTGATATGTTTTCTTGTTCATGACAAAAAACAACCTTCCAACCAAATGCGACAATTTTTTGGATGCAACATAATCTGATGATAAAACATTCTTTGATTTAATCTTATTGGCTGGCTAAGCCATCGATCATCTTCTAACAAATTTTCTTGGACTACTAAAAGTCCGAATAAGTTTCAAAAAATTAAAGGAAATTAGTAAAACCACACAAAAAACATTAATTTAATTTTAAAAACCATGTTTATTAATCGTTAATTTAGTTCTATTTATGAATAACTGTGACTAAAATGGGTTTTGAGGTAATAATCACTAGTTAGGACTATGTTATGTTGACTCCTTTCGCCTTTCATCAAATATTTTTTGTGGCCTACCCAGACTGTCTTTCCTGAATTTTGGCCAAAGTTTTTAAAATATTTGAGAGTGTTTGTTTCGCAAGAATATCACAATGATTGTTCTTTGCTTCAATTCGACCAATCCTGTATAATTTTTCATCTATAAAAGATACTTTTTTAATCTCTAATATGAATGACTCTTGTGAGATTTATCTTATCCTTAAAAAAGAAGAGAAACAGAGCAATATGTATACGTTGCAACAAAATGAAGGATACACAAAATACTATTTTCTTCAAATGTCCAGTCCTGCAAAATTCCATTGTGCTCTAGCATTTTTGAGTGAAAAGATATTTTATTATCAATTGGATTCAACCATTGAAGATTTGTTTGTATATACTTTTAAAAGTACCTTAATTTCCAATATCTTTAATTAGTATCTTCGTTGAAAATGGTGTAGATGGCTCGTATGGTGAAATTTTTCTTTCAATTTTGTCGATCGTATTGTAGTTTAAGGGGGTAGTACCGGTTATAATTTTAAAAAATCAATTTTTCATTTTTCAAATTATTATACCTTCATAAATCACGCCTCAAAATTTGATTGAGATATTCCCAAAATAAAGAAATTACTTCAGTTTGAGCGCGCACGTCTTTTTTGCTTGGTAAGCGACATTTTCGGTAATCGAAACTTTAACCGCGTTTTTCTCGAAATGACTTTTTCCCAACTGCGGACACTTATTCTTCGGATTGGCCCAACCGATTTATGTCAAATCTGTTGTGCTACTTTATTCAAGTATCTTGTTTGGTAATCTACCACAATATAGGCCAAAAATTAATACCCAAAAATTTGGCAAGCAAAACAAAGTGAAAAAAGCGATTTTTCGAAAAAAACAATTTTCAAACAACCGTTATTTTTTTGATAATTTTTTCATAATATTGTGGGAGAAACATTTCTCTTAAAAATGTGGTTTGATTTTTTATTTTAAATTCCTCATTCCTGTGATTATCTGTCCGCAGTGGGACGAAGTGCTTTTCGAGACATCAATTTTGGCGCCCTCTGTAAATAAGTGGACAAATCAAAAAAAAATTACAAAATAATTTTTTTGTAATCTTTAAAAATGTTTATTTTACCCATACAAATTTTAAAATTTTTATACAATAAAGAAAATAAGTGAAGATGATAATAAGTAAAGTCTTCATGACCAAGTTTGAAGAAAAAATGGATAATCTTCAGATAACCCCTCGAATATGGTGGCGTTACGTGGATGATGTCTTAGCAGTGGTAAAGAAGAAAGAAGCCACAGCAATTTTAGAGAAAATCAACAGCATCCATAAAAACATAAATTTCACAATGGAAGAAGAGTCAGAGGACGAGTTGAATTTCCTCGATTTAACAATCAAACGGAGAGAACAGCATCTAGAATTTGGGATTTTCAGGAAACCTACAAATACACAGCGAACGATCACCAGTGATTCGAATCACACACATCAGCACAAAATGGCGAGCTATCATTCGATGGTACACAGATTAATAACAACACCGTTGAACAACGAAAAGTTTAGCAAAGAACGCGAATATATTAAGACAACGGCAAATATAAATGGCTACCCAGTGAAAATAGTTGACCAGTTAATCCGCAAAAAAGTGAAACGACAGAAGAAGGAAGAATTAACAACTTTTTTCGCACAAAACAAAAATCTGGACCTGATCAGAAGAATATCTATTCCGCACTCAAGATGAACAAATAAAATTAAGAAGATGTTCAAATCACAGGATGTTTAGGTCGTCACACACAGTAGAAACCAACAAATAAAAACCTTGCTGGAATCATCCAAAGATAAGAAATCAAAGGAAGAAGTCAGCGGTATATACAAAATTTGTTGTCCACAATGCCCACAAGTTTACATAGGCCAGACAAAGCGGTTAATAATAACAAGATTTAAGGAGCACCTGAAGGAAGCTGAAGCCGCAACTAAAAATAGTAAAAAAATCAGCAGCGTCAAGTCGTCAGTGGCAAGACATATACTAGAAGAAAAACATAGTATAAGTGATGAGAACCTGGAGCTACTCAAAGAAGTTAGAGCAGCATACAAATTGGACGCCTATGAGAGTCTCATTATATCAAGACAACCCCCGGATATTCGATTGAACACCGATTTGGGGATAAACATTCACCCCTCATGACAGTAATTAGCTGTAAGATATAATTAAAAAGGTAATTAGAGTAGGGTTTTTCTTGCCTTGAATAAACTGTAAAATTAGCAGGTATATAAGGAGATCTAGCATAGAGTTAGGCAAAGTTTTTGGTTCCACTGATGTAGAAACAAGTGTTGTGTTTCGAAACATCGATGTCTGTATATTTAGTTTAAAATAAAAACAACGAATAAAAAGGAAACTTACGTTTATCATTTACAATAAAGAAGTTGAGAAAAAAATATTGAAAATTAGGCTGTTTTTTAGCATTCTAACCGGTACTACCCCCTTAAATGAGGTCTGGTCAAAAAAGGATTCGACACATTTTGGATAAAATATGAAGCACATTTATATTTTTTAACAAGCAGTAGCTTTTTAATTTGTTTGTTGTTTTATGAAGAAGAGAAGTAATATTTTTTCTATTTCCTATTATTTAGTGAATAAAGTTTTGAATATCTTAAAGGAGTTTTAATAAAAACACCTTTAGAAAAGACTCTGCCCCGTAGGCGAATAATCGATTTTTCTTCACATTCCATACATGCTAGTTTTTTAAAAATTGGGGCTATAATTAATATAACAAATCCTTATTAACATTTTGTCCTTTGAAATTTTGTATATCGTTCTTGATAAGTAAGCTGAGGTTATACTAGCAGAGTATAAATTATAGATCAAACTATCTTAATATACGAGGGTGAGATGAAAAGTTTCCGATCTGATAAAGAAACAAGCCGCGAGGTGCGACCCTTGAGGTCCACACGGTCAACTTCGCAGTAATATCTACATAAACATCAACAACATTGAACAAAATAATAATTTTGAAAATAATACTACTTTAAGTAATAACAATGAGAGGTATTCATAGCAATAACAGGAATGAGTTAATATGAATCATATCGTCTACGGGAGGGTCCATTGATTACGTAAGGTTTTTGGTCGATGAGGACAGATTGAATATTCACGCGGATCAATCGGTGGGGGGGCCTTTTTGGTCTTGAAATTTTTTGTTGGTTTTCAAAATTTAAGCATTTTTTTAAATTAAAAGACTATAAAAACTATTAAAAATCTGCTCAAATTATGCAAATATTTTAAAACTTTGATTGAATTTACAACAATTTTTTAGAATAAAAGATATAAAGTAATATCATACGTATGAATCCTCTTTACACGGTAACTTTGAATGATTTTTTATTTTTTATTTAGTTTTTTCATAATCATGCAAGAAAATTTTGCCGGTTTCTCTTCAAAACCTGATAAGAATGTATAAATTTCATAAACTGGTATCACTGTGCTGTGCAAATCAAGTTAAAAAAATATATTTTTTGGAAAAAACTATATTTTTGTGCATTTTCTTCTATTAAATTAAAAAACGGCTGAAACGAATTTTTATAATGTTAAAAACTTCACAAAGATGTTAATACACGTCTACTGACACCTTAATGATGCAAATATTATATCTGGTTCGTGAGATATAGTGAATGATAAAAATGACCTTGAAAATCATGATGATTTGTAATGATGTTTTATTTTTTATTTAATTTTTTACGTTTTCATGAGAAAAGGTTTTGATGGTGTTTCTACAAACATTGTTTGGAGTATATAAATTTTCAAACATTGATAACTATATTTCGCAAATCAGGTTAAAAATTTATTGTTTATGAAAAAAAGCTAATTTTTTGCACTTTTTTTTCTTAAATTAAAAAACGGCTCCAACGATTTTTTTAAAAATGCGACAAATTTACAAAATATTAATACGCGTTCATTGACACCTAAATAATGCAAATCCTATGTTTGGTTCGCGAGGTATAACGCATGTCAGAAATGACCTTGAAGATCACGATGACTGTTAATGATTTTTTATATTTTATTTGATTTTTTTCGTAGTCATGAGAAAAAATTTTGATAACATTTTCTAAAAAACTGTTTGGAGTATATAAATTATATAAAGATTGATTACTTGGACTTGACAATAAGGTTAAAAATTTATTGTTTTTGAAAAAAATCACAATTTTTTGCACCTTTTTTAAAAAATTAAAAAAACCGCTCCAACGATTTTTTTCAAAATTTGATAGGTTCACTCAAATGTTAATACGCGTCGATTTAATCCTTGACCATGCAAATCGTATGTTTGGTTCGCGAGATATGGATAACGCACCACAGAAATGACCGTGAAAATCATGATGCCTGTTAATGATTTTTTATTCTTTATTTAATTTTTGACGTAATCATGAGAAAAAGTTTTGATGTTGTTTTTACAAGCATTGCTTGAAATATATAAATTTAACAAAAATTGAATACTGTCTTTCGTTAATCAGGATAAAAATTTATTGTTTATGAAAAAAACCTAATTTTTTGCACTTTTTTTTCTTAAATTAAAAAACGGCTCCAACGATTTTTTTAAAAATTTGATAGATTCACACAAATGCTAATACGCGTCGATTGACACCTTAATCTTGCAAATCGTATGTTTGGTTCGCGAGATATAACGCATGACAGAAATGACCTTCAAAGGGTCAAAACAGCAAACCTCCCGAACGAAGTATCCCAAAAACTAATCAGCTCTTAAAATTGCAAAGACGCTTCGATTGACACCTTAACGAAGTAGATACGACTTTGTTTACGTGAGTTATGCTCGTAGAAAAAAGTGTCCACGAACGTACGTACGTACGTACGTACACACACACACACACACACACACATACATCTCCCTTTCTAAAAACACTTTATATATACTCTATAGACCTCAAAACGTAAAGAAATGTTGAAAATTTCAATTTCGATTTTCGAGGCGATTACAAGAACTTCCCATATACTGGGAAGTTAAAAAATTAATTTATAAATAATTTGTTATTTTACAAATTAATCTCCAAAAACACATATTTTTTTTTATAACGGTGCTCTTATGCTGTTATACCATTTTTATAGTCCGATTCTTCAAGCTCTTGAAAATATACAATTACAGCATTGATAACTTCCTCGTTGTTCTCAATTTTTCTCCTCCGAACGGTTTTTTGAGGTAAGGAAAAGTATTCAGCAGGAAATGGAAATGATTGGCTGGGAAAAGCAATTAGTTTGGAGTATTTCGTATTCGCTTTTTTATGAAAAAAACAACCTTCCGACCAAAAACGACAACTTTTTGGGAGTAACATAATCTGATGATAAAACATTCTTTGATTCAATCTTATTGATTGGCTTAGCCACCGATCATCTTCTAACAAATTTCCTCGGACTACTGAAAGAGAGCTAAATATGGTGAATATGCTGAATTCGAACTTTAATTCGTTGATTTAAGCCATCGCAACGACCAACGTATGTGTGGCATTGTCGTGGTGAAACAAGATTTTTTTTCGCCAAATGATGTCGTTTTCCACTACGTCCTTCAAACGGTGCAATAATCCTGCATAGTATTTACCAGTGACAGTTTTACCCTTTTGAAGGTAATCAATGAAATAATTCCTTTCGCGTCCCAAAAAATAGTCGCCATAACCTTATTCGCCAAACAAATTGTTGCGCCTTCTTTGGGGTTGGTTCACCTGGTTTAGTCCATTGTTTTGACTGTTGCTTAGTTTCAGGGGTGTAATGGTGAACCCAAATCTAATCCAAAATAATAAATCTACGCAAAATTTGCTGGCATTTCTTTTGTAGATTGCCAAATTCACAGTCGAAACAGTTTTGGGGTTTTTTTGATCGAACGTTAGCAAACGCGGCACCCATCTAGCACAGAGATTTTTCATCCACAAATGCTCATATAAAATATTGCGTACACGTTTAGTTGATATCCTCGTAGCCTCAGCTTTCTCGCTTACTTTCAACCTGTGGCCGTCTACCACGATTTAATTATTTTTTCTATTACATCAGCTGTTGTGACCTCAGCATCCTCAGTATCCTCAGCATCCTGAATCAGCACTCGTGCGATCTTTTTTAAATTCAAAAACCCACTATTTCACCGTTGAATATGAAGGTGAATAATCAGTGCTGAATTAACCTAGTTCGTCTTTGATTTGAAGTGGTTTATAATCGCGGGTTTTTCGGATTTTTCTATTTTCACGTTGCACTCGAGACAACTTTTTTAATAGGCTATCAAACATATACGTACCAACAGAGCAATCGACCTGAAATTTGGTAAACAAGCTTGTCACGGATTATGTTATAGAATATTAAAATTAGACCTGCTAACTCCATCGCTCGATCAGGCCGAAAACTTATTAACCCCTCCCCCTCCCTACAGTAAACTTTAAATACCTTGCTTATTATTTGTAACTTTCTGCTGAAAAATATTTTGCGATGGAAATGAAAAAAATTCGTGTTGCAAATTAAATTTTTTTAGTTAATCATTACAATTTGTGTTGTAAATTGTGGTTTAAATATCAGCCCAGTTGTCTGTTTTATGATAAATTTAATAGTGAAAAATCCCACTCTATTTCATTGTCTTTGAGTCATTTTTCCTATTTTCTAAAATTTTCAACAAAAATAAATTTAATCTGTTATTTCTGGCACCAATTTTGATTATTTTACTCCAATATGTCTTTTATACTATCGGAAAAAATTTACAAATCATTTAATATTACCATTTTGGGAGAACTATACTTATTTACGCTATTCTTTCTGTTTTTTGGAAGAGATTTATATTGCATTTCAGCTCTGCCTTTACAATTTTTAGTTCAGTTTGTAGCATTGTTTCAAAATAAATCCGATGTTGTTGGTTTTTTGTACACAAAAAATTCCAAAAAAGTCATCCGCGAATCAACCTTTGGCAGACTATTAGCTGTTTTAAAGTTTACTCAATTTTTACACAAATTTCATTTGTTTTCAGGTCAACGGAACAAAAACCCAGGACTTTGATTGTTGCCTTACCGTGCCACTGATTGCAGCGGCCGGCGATAAAATGGATTTAATTTTGCAACGTACATTAACCGAGTAGCTAGTACTAAAATCTAAGACATAAAGCAAACAGAAAAATTATAGGTAACATTTTACTGTACAACCACAACGTAGTCCAAAGGCCTTTTTCACAGAGAATTTTCAATAAGAACAATAATAAAAAGATTGCAGACCAAATATCTAATCTAAGACATGTATTGTTATTGTATTTTTTTAAAGTTTACTCGAGTGTGTTTTGTTTGTTTCGTTTATTTTTAAGTTCTATACATATTTGATTTGTTTTACATTTTCAATAATCCAAAATGGAAACTAGTTAAAAAAGCAAACTATTATATCAGCGTGACAGGTTTTCAGTAATTATAATAAGGATGCTCTATGGAAATTCCATAAAAACAGATGACACATAATAGAGACACTAAGTAGATCAATAGTTGATTGAATACAATTTATGTACGACAAATTGAAATGAATAATATTTATTTATGAGAGAAGCCGAAATTCATTGAAAATAAAATTTCTAGTAAAAACTAATGATGGAATTGAATTTAATATCTATATTTATTAATACGATAGTGTGTGATTTGTTTTAAATACAAATTTTTTGATCTTCATCTTTCATCTCATAAGCGTGGGGCCATCCATATATGTATTACGTAACGCATTTGTTACAGTATTTTAACTTCTCCCCTCCCCCATTTAACAGTTACCCCCTCCCTCTTGGTGTGTTACGAAATATATGGATGGCTCCATAGGATACTATGGGTCAAACATCATAGCACAATCTACAACGTGTGATATATACTGTAGGACTCCTTTTGCTTCTTAGGTATATTATACTAAATAAGATAGTAAGTTCAACACTTTGATAATTATTCAAAGTGTGCTGAATCTTAAAAATATTTTAGTAGGAAGTGTGGTTTCGGCGTGTCGGATGGCATCCTCTTCAGGTGATGTCATTTGCCATCCGTCACGAGACAGCACGACCACGGCTGGCTTGTTGATGGCTTAAAAATATGTTCTTTGTATTCTGGCATTTAAGAAATGCACGCAGTCAATATTTGCTTAATGTGGAAGCTAGTCAACGTAGCCAACAAAAAGCAAACAAAATTGCTCATAAATCACTAAATTAAGAATGGATTATCTTTACAGATTTCAAGTACACAATGAATGCAGAACATTATTAGATGTGTTGACAATTTCATCTCTTCCTTTCAATCTCTTGAAAATGCTATTTCACTGACCGTGGTAAACAAAAACTGTGCATGGTTGAGAGATTAACGACGATCTTTCACTTATCAGCACTAGAAACTCAACTTAATAATAAAATCAACTCGAATATTGCATTCAAGCTTAGTAAGGCAAGTTGCACTGCACTCATTTGTGTGAACCAAAGCAGCAAAAATAAACAGTAAATATTTTTGTATTTAGAACACAAACAAATTGTTGATTGCATGCAGTAATAATATTTGATATTTTTTAAAAATTCTATTAATAACACAATATTTAGAAAACTTGGTAATCATATAAATATTTACAAACATATATCAATAATATGGATGCTAACTACCATGTTACATAAAACTAGCGTGTAGGCCTGTCCTTCTGGAAAGCCTTTGAATTTAATGATTGCAAGATATGCGTACACACCTCACTCACCTCAGTGGTTGTTTTATCAAAAAACAACAACAAAGATTTGGATTCGATAAAGCTTTAAGTAATAGGAAACGCAATTGAAATCCAAGAACTACATATGCTCAAAGTTTCAGTAATTGAACTCAGAAGTCGTGATTAATATAAATCAAGTCCGAACATTTTGCATGATGGTTGATTAAGAAATAAGTCTGTGTTAATTGAAGTGCTTATTTTTTTTAAACAAACAATCATTTTGGGAACCCCCAAATTTTTGGAATTGGTTACAATAAAAAAAGCAAAGCATTATATCATCATATATAAAAAGTGGACTTCCCATATTGTCGTCTGTAGAATTAATCAAGATGTCAAATATGACTCCTCAAATTCACATCAAAATTGTGGTAAAAAATCGAATATCTGTTGAAAGTTTGGACACAGAATATATTCCCATTTTCATACAAATCTACACCTTGAATAAAATATATCTGTTGAAGATTGTAATCAGTGTTAACCGTTACCAAACTTATTTCTTCCTAACTATATGTTTCTAAATTGTCCAAAAATTACATTTAAATCACTTCACTTGTCCTGAATTCATCAAAAAAATCACTACGAAATCATATTGGTACCCTGTATTGCATTTTCTTGGCCCTAAGTTCCGGTGTCTCTCACTTCACGATAAAAAAAAGTCTCGCAAAACTCATATTTCTAAAAAAATCTTCGCGATAAATGGTATACCTTCTTTTCAAAATGAAAGGATTTTTAGTTTATTGAGACTTTCAGAATGGTCAAAAAGGTTCACATATCGACTTGCAGCCGTCCTTCACCATTTTTTAGTTCGATTTTAAAGAACTGTATCTTTTGTTCTAGGTTTGGATTTGTTTGGAAATGGAAACGTTTTCTGTATTTAAATTTTCATTAGACTATCAGCCTATGCAGGATATGTCTGGACAGGAGATACAGATTATAGTGAAGTCTATCTCCTTTCTATTTTCTTTGATATTTTGAGGATATTTCTCGATCAAATTGAGCTCTTGTGTGTATAACATCAGAGTCTGAATTTCTGTTTAGCTACTTGATAGAATGTAGATCGAACTGAAATTGCGGAATCTTTTCAGATCAATCTCTTCAAAAGTGAACAGTAAAGGCAAAAAAATGAACGAAGCTAGTGACTTCGATTTTTAGGAAACGGATGCTGTCGGAAGTGTGTCTACTCATTAAATTATAGGTACATAATTGGTCATGCATACAACAGCAAATGGGGTGAGTTTCATACAATTAAGGGTAAACTGGGTGCCTCTAGGACTTTGAATCTCAGGATGTATGACTAAAAGACCATAAAATATAAGAATTTTGCAAACTTACCTGATTTCTAGAATACTTCAACACAGTTGACTACAATTATTAAATTCTCTAATAATTTTTCATATATTTAATATTGATAATAAGAGTTTTGTGCCCAATTCATCTTGCTCCTGATTTGTAGTTCAATTATTCATTATCTTTATTTGATTTTAAAGCTTCTAACCAAACGTTTATTAATGAGTAATTCACAAAATGGATGGCTTATTCAAATTACTTCGCGATGTTCTTCTTTATAAGTGTACACAAACTCCATTCAGATTATGAAATTGAAGTTATCGATCCAACAGAACTGTCTACAAGAAAATTATTTCATCCAAACACTGGCAATCCCATTGCCACTAGTTATGGCTGACAATGCTTCTTCTGTTGACTAGTAGCATAAGCTTGGAGCTAGCTTATTGTCCAAAATTTCGTAAATTTAATCTGTTCTTCTTCTTCATTTTATCTCAGGTTCAATTAAAACCTAAAGAAAATGTAGCTCATCTACAAAAATACGTAAATGAAGATTGTGGTATTTCTATTACCTACATGATTATTATGTTACATTACCGATTTTAAAATCACTTACAGATTGCCTCTGATACTAAGATAAGTCACTGTCAACGGTCGAATGCCATTTCCATTATCACTCCAAAAATCATCCCAAGCACTCTCCGGATATCGACCAGTAGTCGAAATCATCTGAATTAAGGTTCAAGTAGGTAAGATATTGAATCATTGAGAAATAACAATAACGTAGCTGTGGGTTCTAAAAATTTTACTTAAAACCTTGCGGGAAAAATAGTGTTGAAACTACGGCTACAATCCATGAAACTCATGTGAAGAATGAAATGATCTTTTGTAAATTATGAATAGCTACCAAATAGTTTCATAGTTGTCGTCAAATAATTCCATAATTAATGCTTGATCGACAAATTGAAGAATTAAGTCAGGCTTTAAGTTTCATTACGCCTTATTATCAACAATCATTTCTAGGCTAATAAAAAATATAAAAACAACACAACAACACAACAACACAGTTTCAAAAACGGTGTGAAGCGCTAACTTTCACTAAATATCAATCGATCTTTCATCAAGCCCAATAACTTAAAAGCTATCTAGAAATTATTATAGATTAAAAACATACTTTAAATTTATCTGACATCACATTTAAATGATCATGATAAGCGTCTATAGTTACTTACAACTCAACCCTAATTCACCCAAGAGTTACTGCACATTTATCTGCAACTTCCGAGTTTTCCTAAATATGTGAAAAGTTATTCTTAGTCACCACTTACGACCATCCAACTAAGATTCACCCTAGTGGTCACGTGATTTACGAAGGTGATTCCATAGGTAACTTGATTCGAAATGAAAAACTGTTCAATTCTTTTTCGTTTTGAAATCCTAAATTTTAAATCTTATAGAATTTTAAGACTCAATCTACTCGAAGCTGAACGCGATCGACTTTCCCTGAAGTGGTTTTATTCAAGGCTTTCGTAATAGTTTTTGACGGCTTGGATGGTTTCGTTATTTCACACAAATTTTTGTCCAGTGAGGAAAATTTTGAGGTTTGGTAATGAAAGGACGCCTGAAGCATCCAAAGGATTCAAATGATATGTAAGCAGCTTAAATTTGAATCGTTCAATATTTCAAAAGAAACTCGGTTTGGATGAATCCATGGATTTTTACGGTATAACAACACTTGTTTGGCCACTCCAAGAGGTTTTTCAGGTAAAGGTTAAGATTGTGGCCTCCACCCTCGATGGGGGTGGGAGAAGGGGGAACCGAAAGAGGGGACTCCCTTACTACTATGGCATGAAAGTTCGCAGCGGTCACGACCCCATGAGAAGTTATGGGAGTTTCCCCACCAAAAAATAGTTATTTTGCCTATTTCCAGCGATCATATGAAACCGAAAAATATATCTGGAAAGTGATTTTTAGACTTTTTTGGAAGTCGAATAAATTAAACAAATTAAAGATTTTTTTTGTAAAATATAAAAATATAAAAACATAAAAACAAATAAAATACATTTTGAAAAATTAAAAAAATTATAAAAAAAATTATGAATATCATTTTTCCCGTAAATGTAATATAAATAGGCGTATCACTTTGGAGACACGTTTTGCACGGGTTAGACGAAGATTTTCTTTTTCACAGTTACCTTTCTAGATGATGAAACGCATTTTGCATGTTTTTAGATCCAAGAATGTGGCGATGGAAATGAAAACGGATTGAGTTTCGTGCAAATTAAATGTTATTTGCAAACATTTAGTTAATGAATACAATTTTTATGGTGGAATAAATGTTTGATTTTCTTGCAATACAGAAGCAGCTGAGAAAATAAAAGCATTACAAAAATTTCGAATACCAACTCAAGACAAGCCGTGAGGTGCGACCCATGAGGTCCACATGGTCAACTTCCCAGTAATATCTACATAGATATTAAAAATATTAAACACAATAATAGTTATGGAAATAATATAACTTCAAATAATAAAAATGTACTTCTCGTAAAAGTTATTGGAATGAGTTAAAATTAATCATAACATCTACGCGAGCGTCAATTGATTACGTAAGGATTTCGGTGCATTGGTTTGATTGATTATTCACGCGGATCAATCGGAGGGGGGACAGGTTTCAAAGCAGTTTTTTCATTAAAGTTAAAACATGGTGCTGTGAAGACTATTGAAAATCTGCTCAAATTTTGAAAATATTAATAAACTTTGATTGACTTTACAACAAGGTCTTAAGAATAAGAGATTTAAGGTATAATGATTCGAATGAACCCTTTTTACATGGTGATTTTTTTTTATTTTTGCTGGTTTCTCTACAAAAGTTGATAAAAGTTCATAAATTCTATAATATTACGATGTGCAAATCAGGTTAAAAATCAATTTTTTTTTTGAAAAAAACACTACTTTTCCAAAAAAAATTAATAAATCAAAAAAATCGCTTTAACAATTTTTTTAAAATATAAAAACATCATAAAGATGTTGATACGCGTTGATTGACACCTTAATGATGGAAAGATTATATTTGGTTCTCGAGATATAATGAATGACGTAAATGACCTTGAACGCTTAATGATTTTTTTATTTTTTATTTAATTTTTTTTGTAATCATGAAAAAAACTTTTGCTGGTTTTTCCACAAAAACTATTTGGAGTATATAAATAATATAAGCATTGATTACTTAGGTTTGAAAATCAAGTTAAAAATTTTGTGTTTTTGAAGAAAACCCTAATTTTTTGCACTTTTTTTTCAAAATTAAAAAACGGCTTCAACGATTTTTTTAAAAATTTGATAGATTCAAAACAATGTGAATACGCGTCGATTGACACCTTAATGATGAAAATCGCATGTTTGGTTCGTGATATATAGTGCATAACATGGTTGACCTTCAAGGGGTGAAAACAACAAACCCCCCCGACCGAAGTTTCCCAAAAACTAATCAGCTCTTAAGATTACAAAGACGCTTCGATTGACACCTCAATGAAGTCGATACAACTTTATTTACGTGAGTTATGCTCGTAGAAAAACTGCCCGCGAACGCACGTACGTACGTACGTACGTACATACACACACACACACACACACACACATACATACTTCTTTCTAAAAACACTTTATATATACTCTATAGACCTCAAAACGTAAAGAAAAGTTGAAAATTTCAATTTCGATTTTCGAGGCGATTACAAGAACTTCCCATATACTGGGAAGTTAATAAATGAATGGAAATTGGACACTGGATACTTTATGGCCATTCACTTTTATGTAAAATATTTATCCAAATTTTCTGTAAAATATATGGTGATGGTTTTCGGAACCGACGATTTAGAAATTATTATTCTGTTTTATTTTTAAATAGTTCAATAATATTTTCAGGTAAAAAAATCGTGTTTCCAGTCAATTGGTGCATGGTGCTGTCTTTGATGGAATATATCTCCCACTTCCTTTTGCAGGAAACTATCGGGTGGGATTACCTTTTACTCGAAACGCATTTAAACACATTCGTGTTCACAAACAATGAGTTAGAATCAGAATGACTTGTAACTAAAGAGCTTCCATTCCTAATCAATCTAAAAGTATAGGTATATAAATAGATATCAATGTCGTTCTATTTTAGTATGCATGCGATGCAACTTATGACAACACATTGCTCTAATTATTTAGTGGTAAAATAAAAACCATCTTAAAATGTCCAAAATAATTTCATAAAATTTTCATTATATCTAAGTAAAATCATTGGAAGTAATGAACTCATGAAAAACCTTCGATTAATTTTTATAAAATTAAGTATTTCAGAATCGCTTCAAAGTGAAGTCCAATGAATATTAATTTGTGGATGAGAATCTTAAAATTATCAAGAATATAATGATAGCACTCAATTGAGAAAAGTAAACAGTTTTTTTAAAATTAATTTGACTGTAAATTACTCTCAAACCATCCAGAAATCGGATTAAACTCAATGTTATTCATTATCACAGAATCAATCCTGAACCCCATAACACCATCAGAAAGTAAAGCATTAAAAAGAAAATTAAAACTAGACATTGCGCTGTCATGCATTTTAATATTAGTTCACATTTTTATTTCACGATTCGCAATACGACCAGACAATGAATCAGAAAGGAGTTTTTGATGACTTTTCAATTGCATTTGTCATCTTATTGTTCTCTCATGTGGGACATTATTAGACTTGGTTATTACAAATTTTCGAAACAAGTGGAAGCTATTTTTAAAATATTTTGGAATAAATTGCTTTAGGGATACGATCAAATAAAATTTTATTTGTCAGACACCGTTCCCATAATGTAATCTATTTATGTTGAATTAACTAAAAAGTGATTTTGAAATATTATTCTCAGAATATTTTAGATATTTGGTAGGAAATTTCTTCAAAAATGTTTGGGAAATTCTTGATTTTACGATGTTTTTCGAAATGATTTTGTTATTCGGTATTGATGGAGGTGTGATTTTGTTAGGATTTAAACAAGACTCAAATGTAAGTTTTTGGCTGGGATTCAATTTTTCCTGGAAAATATTAGGTGTACATCATATAGTCAACTTAAAAGAATGAACAGAATCTCCATCAAAAAAGAATCAATTTGAATTGCAATATTAATAGATTCATAATTTTCTGAATTTTTTGGTAAGTAGGCTAAATAGGTTGTGCTTTACGTTATTCCATAAATAAAACGTTTATTGCACGGAATTTGTTAAATGAAGATAATGACACTTCTTGGAGAAAACACCTAATAAATTCGGAAAAAAGTTATTAGTTATCTCCTTCGGGAGAATTTATTCAAAGAATCTTGTCAAATATTGCAAACTTTACTTTTGGCATTGTTTAATGAAAAAAAAAGTTTTGTGACATTAATTGACTAGATGATAACTAATAATTTGTAGTTCATTTTCCCAAAAGGAGTCTCTAAAAACTCTGAGTCCAATTTTAAAAAAAGGGTTAGATGATCGCTATTCATCAGGATAAAAGTAGTATACTTAAAATCAACTTATGTCTTAGCTCAGGTACAGGTACTTTAATTTTTGCTCGAAAAGGTTCAGAGGTAATGGTTCTAAAATAACTTTGGAAGTGACATCTTTATTTCATATTACACTATCCTTTTTTATATATGTATGTGAATATTCTTCAAACCTGGAATGGAATAATTTAATTTTTTCACTAATATCACCCTTTTTCCCCTCCACAATCGTTTCTGTAAAAGAGGCGCCAAAAATGAAACAATAATCTTCTCGTAACCATTTTCAGCTGGAACAAACCGGCAAACATTCCAAATAATCCGTACGTACTTTGTGCCCCATGTTTTTTTTCGTAAATTCGCCGAAAAAAACCAACAACTCAACACAAAAATGCTCTTTGGATGTGAAATATCAATTGACGTCACAGAGGTCAGACGTACTAAGAACAGGATTGAAACTTTGTACCGGACACTCCCACGCTTCTACCGTTCATCCCCAAAAGTACTTTGTACAATCAAATTCCATTGCTCAAAAATTGCCTCCTGTAATTTTTTGGCTATCGCAATGGGAACGACCTGCTTTTGTAACGGAGCATTTGTTTGTTTGTAACAATTGTGTGTTTGCGACCACTATCATTGCCTATTTGGTTCTGCCATTAAACAACTGAAAAGTGTCCATGGTGTCGAACAAAAAATATTTTTCTCAGCAATTCCGCGATAATGATGCGACCTTTGGGGTCGTTCAGATAAAGATACTTTTGCATGGGCCCGACTACAATATAACATGTCTTGTTGGGTGCTATTATTTTTCCTTTTGGATTTTATAAGTCGTCGTTGAATGTTGGACGTACGACTCATTCATTATCAGTGGACGTTGCAGAGTAGAAAACAGTTGGTCCACACGAATTCTAGATCAGTCGTCTTAAGAGCTGCAGCGAAATAAGGAAGTGACCAAGACCTAAGTGTGAAGACAGTGCAGTTGCTAGTGGAGTGTTCTAACAGGAAACTAAGTTGCTAGATTGTAAGACGTGGTCCAGATTTGCCTGGTGAAGAATATTTAGTGTTGATAAAGTTAGACTAGAGTTATTCTGAAGAAATACGAAAACGAACGACAAATTTAACAATGATCTTGCAAAATGCAACGACGGGCTTGCTACTGCAGACGATGCTGTATTTATCGAATTCGACCAAGAAAGCGATTGATCTTCTTGATAATGTGAAGATTGCCCCACCAGATGGTAAGTGCAACTGTTCTACCACATGTTAAACAGTGTTGAATTCTATACATATTCTTTTTAATTGTCTAATTAGCGAAATGATCTAAGAATCGATGAGAAGCATGTGGAATGAATTTCTGCTTAGTCAATTAATCGTAGGTGACCCAGAATTGATGAATACACATTATGGAATAATTTTTGTTGCAAAAATTGTGCTCTGCCTGATCCCATTGACATTTTATTTTCATCAGCATTTACATTTTCCCACGTTTTAAAGTTATAGCTATCTCCTCGAAAATCGACAAAAATGTAATAGTACTTCAATGCTCTAATCGTATTACGTTATGTAATGTGCAATGTATGTAATTGAATTATTCATGGGTTATGAATAGTTCATAGTAGTCTAGACTCCGTTGTTATTATTCAATTATTATAGTGGAGCAACGTACACTCTCAATTCATTACCGAAAGCTTAGTCTTTGCAGAAAACAAATTAAATTAGTTTGGTTCCCATATTGCTGTATTTAATTAGAGATATTAATGTCCAATTATGAAATGCTTGATGCATTTCCAGATTAAACATTTGTAGGGAGAGGTGCTTGAATGTTAAAAAGTATTTTAGAATAATTAAAGAATTTGTTTTTGACAGAAAATAATATAAAACATAAATTGCCAGGTATAAAATATAGAGTCTTTCGCCTGTTTTTAACCACTTATGATGCTTTAAAATATCTCAGAAATCTATCCTATTTTTTATAATCTTTACAGCATAGTGTAAGAAGTTAATTTCAAAGTCTTTTTACAAGTGGGCCAAATAATGTACATTCCAGGTTGCTTGAAAACCAAAGTATTCATATTTCATGGACCTAACTCATTCATATCTACAATAAATTGCAACTAATTTAGGATTCAACGATAAAAATGAGATTATTGTTGACACTTTAAATAGATAGCCAACTTTTCTGTTAATAACGGTTGCCTTTCACGCATCTTACATGGTATCAATCAATAAAAATTTAAGTGTTTCAGTATGTAACCAATTTGAGAAGAGTAAGAAGGCAAAATTAAGTCAATAAAAATTGAGGCATAGTTTTACAAAAGGGTACTGTTCCAAAAAGCTGAATTTTCGGGAATCAAAAAAAAAAACAATTATACTCTTGGCAATTTCATTTTTGAAAAATTGAATTGTTGCTAAATTATCTAGAATGTAGCGAGGATGTATTTATCTATCAACATGATTCAATTATCTGTTCCATCAGATGGGAAAATAACTATGAAATTTGGGAGGTTTCGCAAAACGGTATACATCCGATTTCTATACCGTTTTGCAAAACCGTTTCCACCCTAGCCCAAGAGATGGGTTTTCTATTGATGCTATTTGATTTAATTTAATTCAAATCTCACTGTTATGTGATGTTGTTGACACATTCGTATCAACTTTATTTATAGGAAAAGGATATAAAATATTTAACATTTTGAAAAAACTATAGAACTAGTAACGTTTTGAAAAAACTTTATGCTTTTAAGGCGAGATTCGTCCCGTTTCGACAAACCGTAACGTGACAATTCGAGTCCTCGTGAAATTTTACAAAAAAATTGATATCAAACTCGATTTTTTCGATTTTGGCGCTTATACCCTTTTGCAAAACTGCGCCTCAATTGCATTGAGTTTCCGAAAAATTTATGAAGTTTGTATTGCGTGCCTTTTCCCATTTTTAGACTTTGTTCAGAAAGTGTTTTATTTGTTTTATATAAATTTTCAATACTACCTGCATCTTCTCATTTATGTTCCCTGGAGGGAATTGTTCAGAAAGCAATAACATATAATTGCTAGTAGAAAAGTTTTGACACACTATCGTTGAGGGAAGGATATTCACCACTGAATCTTCTACACTATCAAGTAGTGATTTTTCCTAAATGTTGAAAGTTACATACTTCCTTACCGATGATTTTCTTATTAATATCACATTATTTACTGTTATCTGCACATTTACTAATGTAAGTTTTACTTTCGATTTCGATTAATTTTTTGTGCCACGAACTTTTTGATGAATAACCGCAGATTTAAAAGAAAGTCTCAAATAAAACGAAGGAAATATATTTAGCTTTCAGGTATTCAATTAAATGATTATGAATCCTCATTTTGTTGAAAACAATGTGAGTAAATATGAATGCGATATAACGAAAATATGCTACTTGTTACATAGAGAACTTAAAAACATTTAAGGGGTACCTAAAATGCATTGATCTGCTGCTAAACATAAAATTGTAGTATTTGATCGGAAATTCACGGGAAATATTTTACTAACTGACTGACTTACTAACAGAAAGAAGACTCTGCCTATATTATTCTAATACGAATAACAGTTTACTATTCAAAAAGTTGATAGTTTTTTAATCAAAAACCAGTCGCTATAGTACCTATAACAAAAATTGTATTACTTATTTTCATTAAATATATTTCTTTAAAAAAAAAATTATTCCCGTGAAAGTTTTGAAGCAAACGTTTTTTGTCGAATTTTATGAAAGACAATAATTAAGTATTGGTGGTCTTTTGAAATTGTTTAAAAATATTTTTGATTTTGTCGGTATGTAATATTCTCTAAAAGATTTACAAATTGAACTATTCTCTTAACTAGTTCACTAGTTTGTGTTCGCAAGATGTGTTGATTTTTTCTCGGAATTTTGATGTTTTTCGTATTATTTTGGCGTGAAAGCATCTTTAAGGAGTAGTCAGGAACGTGGAAAATAGACATTTTCATGAATAATTTTGAATAGTTTTAAATTTTTTAAATATATTATATAATACCATTTGTTGGCACATGTATTCTAAGTAGTTTTCCTGAAAATTTTAAATATAAATATAAGTCCTGGACCACGTTTTCAGGTCAATTATTGTCCTCCCGTCAGTAAGACAACAGAAAATACAGCGTTGGACAGAAAAAGGTTGAAAGATACTAATTCAAGGCATCCAAAATTAGTTTCACTCCAAGAAACGTTCGCGTCAAGATCCCTTTGGAGAGCAATACAATCCTCTTCTGAGCGAATAACGCGGTAAATTTTTAAGTCAACAGCATACAAAAAACACTGAGAGGCTACAACAGACGGAAGATCATTTATATAGAGTATGAAAAGAAGAGGGCCTATAATTGACCCCTGTGGAACGCCGGAGGTTGGATGAAAGAGAAAGCCAGGATAGTAATGAACCATACAGGCCAAAGTGAGCTAGCTTCTGCAATAGAACATTTAAGCTGACAGTATGAAATGCATTACTGAAGTCAGTGTATACTACATCAACTTGAATGCGGCTGTCGAGAGCTTTTGCGATAGTTTGGGAAAGCTTAAGGAGATTCGTGACGGTCGAACGATTTGGAACAAATTCATGTTGAAACGAGGACAGCCTGCAATTAAGAGCTTGGTATATTTTATTGTAGACAATGCGTTCAAGAATTTTGGGAAAACAGAAAAGAATCGAAATGGGACGATAATTGGAAGCATCAGAAGAGGATCCAGATTTGAGTACAGGGAAAATGTTATCCAGTTTCCACAAATTGGGCAAGATACCAGAAGATAAACTAGCATTGAAAATATAAGATAGTGGAATGCATATTGAGGGGATAAGGATTTAATGAATACAATAGGAAGTCCATCTAGCCCAGGACCTACGCTGAAATCTAAAGAATTGGTCAAATTTTGGATTTCAGTTGGCTTAGTGGAGATAACATTAAGAATAGATGTAAAGCAAAAAGGAGTACCAAATGAATTTAGGAGAGTTGTGGCAGGATATATTGACGAAAAAAACTGAGCAAATATCTCACAGATTTTTTCAGGAGTCGAGCCTTGCTTACTGTCCCAGGAAACAGTATTAGGAATACTGAACGAAGACTTACGGGAATTGACATAAGACCAAAACGGCTTTGTTTGGTTAGAGTGCAGTGAATTTTCGATATTAGCGAAGTAGTTACGCATACCTCTTTTAATTTCCAGTTTGGCTGAAGCACGTTGATTTGAAAAGGCAGTATAGTTATCCGGCGTTCTAATAGCTTTATAACGCCGATAAGCTTTGTTTTTTAATTTCAAGATAGTTAAGACATTACGAGTTAGCCAGGGAGGGTCATGTACCGAGGTACGACTATGATAGAGAGTGAAGCGTGAGATAAGGTCATAGAGAAGAGAGTAGAATTTAACGAGCGAATCTTCACAGCCAAGACTGTCAAAAAATGCCCAGTTAACTGAATTGAGTTCATCCGATATTGTATTCTTTCGGGTACAGTCAGTATGTAGCTTAGTAGATTCACGTGAAACTAAAGACTACGGATAACTAATCTGTAAGCCTAGAGCAGTGGCGGCTCGTGGGAGTTAAGTATGGTGGGGCTACTGGTACGAATTTTTCTATCACCAATATAAGTTCTTATGTGAGTTTCCACTCCACCCAAGAGGTACCACATGTGGAGCGTTAACCGATTTTGAGTGATCGGTTTCCCCAAAAGTAGATTCGCTGGCAATCAAAGATATATTCCTATTATCGTGTTTTAAATAACATTTAAAGCTTTAATAAAACTTCAGTGCACTCTGAATAAAAAAAAACTTGCTAATTATTCATTTAATCAAAATAATAAATACCATAACCTGAAGAACCCTTTTCTGGAACAAACTATAAGCACTACAAAACTTTAAAAAATACCAAACACTACGAAGGCACACTAAGTACTAAGTACTACTAAGTACTGATGAGACTACTTTTGCATTAACAGTCATCACCTTCACCCCTTTCGGCCCGTCGTAAAAACATGTTGCTCATGCCTGCTTAAAAGTATTATCCAGACCATGCCAAGACTAAACGTTGTCGAAGCACTGAACGCGCTGCATATTATTAGCCCGTCCACGACGTATACACATGTTATTTCAAACAGGCACACTCTCGCCGCTTCAGCATAGAATTCACGCAGTCACTCAAATCGAAATACTCTTTTTCGGGGCAAAATCAATGTAACCCTTTCCTCGTAGTAAAGGTGAAAACTGTCAAAGAGAAAATAAGTTCGAGTTTTACTCTCAGCTTTTACTCGGTGCAGGCACAACGAAGCGAGTCGAAGAGAAAAATAAATTGTTCTACAGTGCGTGGCAGGAAGACTATGTGAAAGTAAACTACAACATGGGCGAAAAAATGCTACATTATATTTTGAAATGAAATGAAATTATTAAAACTATATTGAAATCTAAAATGATATTTTATTACATTTGCACTTATATAGGCTCATCAATAAGTGGTGGGGCTGAGCCCCACTAGCCCCAAAGGTAGAACCGCCACTGGCCTAGAGTAAAAAATGAACCATCAATTCTCAAAGACCTGCCGCTGGTTGTAACAACCACGAGTTTATACTATGGTCTGTTTAACACGATTTCTATCGTCTGGGAAGTACCTTCCGTAAAAAAACAAAAATTAAGAATTCATGAAAAATTGATGGAAATAGTGATTTAGAGAAAATAGAGGTGGTCTTTTAAAAGATTTCCACCTTCCAACGCTGAAAAAAAAACATTTTAAATTAGAACAACATAAAAAAATATCTAGGTTAGGCTATGCATGAGCAAAGCCTAAACGGCTTCTGCTTCACTTAGATCGTTTTTGGTCCATTGTGCTTTGTAGGCGTAAAAAACTTCTGATTTACTCAATTAACCATCCTGATTTTTTGAGAGAATCCAGGAAACAGTTTATGTTTATATTACTTAACGCACTCAACTGTGCGTAAAAGAATGCGCCTAAATGCTTTTGCCTCCTAACAGCTAGAGCCTGACATTTGCACAAAAGGTGCCTTTCTGAGTCTGTCTCCTGTAACCCACTGTAATCAATCTAATAATTGGTAAAGAATGAATTAGTGCATTGTCACAAATGACTCTTTGTAAAATTATTACTGTGTACTCGCATCTTTCTTGTGCTAGTTTTCCGAATTAAAAAAAATTATTTCCACGAAGCATTTCTGCAAACTGGCTTCTTCCAGGAACAATCTTTCTAAAGCAATGTGATGTGGTTATCTCCTGTTGATTTGGAGGAAGATATTTTTTCAGGAAGGCATTTTTCTTGTCTGATTTAAAAATAATACTACAAGAATCTAATTTGTATTTTGCAGGGCAAATTCTTTCACATACTTTTATTTTATCGGTGCCGTAAATTCTTCTTCTGTTATTGCATCCTATAAGTATGGATTGGAAAAATATTTCTCCGTTGTTATTTAAAATGATTTTCCATTGTAATGTTAGTAATTTCTTCTAATTTGTTCGAAAGAAACGACGTCTGTAGTTTTCAAAAAGATTATCAAATTGCTTTATTCTTAGCACAACTGGCAGTGCTTAGGTCATGTTAACATTCGCGTACACATGTGTTGATTTTTGGAATGAAATTTAGTTTGTGAACGCCAAATATTACAGGGAATGGCTCAAAACCAATCATAATGAATATGTAAAATTGCGATATTAGTTTGAAATTTGTATCTTAATAAGCTGATACATTCATCCTATATTTTTTAGCCATTAGTATCGTTACAGAAAACTTTAGCCTTTATTCTCCCAAATGCATCCCCAGTGGCTATCGCATTGCCACGGTCTTCAAACTTTTTGCTATTGAACTGTTCCTTCAACCAAAGACATAAGTAAAAATCCCTGGGAACTATATCTTGAAACCTCGGTGAGAAACGTGAATTTGCGTCCTTCGTGATATTCACCCGAACGTTCTGTTTAATTTGAGCTTTTGATACAAATTTATAGCTGTGGAATACCGGAATTTTCTTCGTTCAGCGACTCCTTGCTGTAATCTCTTTGGTAGACATTGTTTTCAACATAGCTTTCACTTTTTTATCTCAATTTTCGTGGTACTGCTTCGATAGCTCTTTTCAAACGAGTGTGCTTTTTAAAAATCACGATTTCTTATAGGATCTTTTCCATTTTTTTTATATCCAGTCAAAAAATAAAAAAAAATATTTTATTATTATTAATTGTGTTTTATAAATACAGGATTAGCTTCACTTTTGGAATATCCCTCATACTAATTAATCTAAACTACTACACCACCTCCTTCTACCACTGAATCAGTTGATGACATTTTAAGTAGAGCAAAAGTGTCATTACCGTTGTTTGCTTATATAGTCTTTTTCGAAATTTTGGATTGGAATGCTTCAAAAAGATTTAACTATCCTGGATATTTTTTTTATTGAAAAGGACCATGAAACTTGAGAGTTTATTAGTATGCAAAACGGAAACGTTTTCTTTTGAGTTGTTCTAAAATGCTTACCTAAACTATCCAGTTGTAGTTACAAAGGAAAATTTAATTTGTTATTCTGTTAGCAAGTACTCTCTTAATTTTCAAAAAAAATTAGTTAAATGTGAAAAAGATCTAAAGATTTAAAATTTAATCAATGTTGCGCCATAACTTTAATAACAATCACTTCACAACAGATCTTTCTTTTTTCCCAACCCGTTTATTGCGACTATATCGAATTCTAAATCGGC
Organism: Oxycera nigricornis; assembly: GCA_963942545.1. NCBI lineage: Eukaryota > Metazoa > Arthropoda > Insecta > Diptera > Stratiomyidae > Oxycera > Oxycera nigricornis. The sequence goes on along the minus strand of OZ012660.1, from coordinate 44,858,730 downwards.
GTAATAGTTTATTTTATATAAAACATGACGCACTTGCAATGACCCACATTAAAATAGTACGATTCAGTGAATAGTTGGATTTCCGTATTTTTTTCTGCATATTTTATTAAAATGCACGTCTTATTACTTAACATTTGCATAAACCTTATCAATTGCTAGCAACATTTTAGCGACCACGAACAAAATGTTTACTATTCACTTAAACGATAACATGTTTTCAATAAAAACAAGTACCAAAGCAATTGAAAATTCTACGCATATCATGATTTTTTTAAGACACAAGTCCTGGGTTCCAAAGTTAACAATCTGCGTCAATACGATCGTAATTGTGCTAAACTGAAGATCGCGTAAAGTTCCTTCCAAAAAATCTCCGAGTACAAAGTATAGAATTAATAAATAATATTTTGCAGTCATGTTTTATTGAATTGTTTATTGATTTACTTGATACGATTGACGAGTGACTTTGAACTGATGTTTTTATTCAATTTTCGAACTGATTAGCTGAATTGAATGGGAGTTAGTAGGTCAAGTTAAACAGTCTAGCTTGTTCGAGTCTTTTATATAATCGAAAATGGTACTTTTTGAAACCGATTTCCTCAATTTTGAATAATTGATTATGTATTTTAATTGAAAAATTTTAATCATACGAGGAATATTATTTGAAAAAATTTGCTGTGTAATTGAGAAAGGATTGATTTTTCCTGGCAACACAGATTTATTGGTACAGAAGCTTTTGTCTTTACCGTTCCATTCTTTCTAAAAGCCTTCCATTTTCCGTTTAGCTGCTCTCATTGCAAGTCGGAAAAGAAATATGATAAATATCATCAAATCAAATCAATTTTGTCTATCAAAATTAGTTATTTAAATAAAGTAGATCTGTGATAATACTAGGCTGCTACTGCTATCAATTTACAACAACAACATTATGCGCACATTTTTATTCAACCACTGTGGTATTAGCCAAGACACATTCAGTGATAGCTTTGGAGTATTTCTTTGGTGAAACGTATAAAAGTTAAACTTTTTATGACATGGTTGTTGCCTAGAGTAAAACTGGAATACAAGGTATCTTGGAGTTCACGTTTTTAAGGTGGCTCCACTCTAATAGATGTTTGACGAGCATTCGGTAATTCAATTGAAGGCAAATTCATTGGAGGGTGGGCGATGGTTGGCCGATTGCCATACTAATACTATGTCGGTCTAAGGTTATTTAATTTTTAACTTCCCAGTTCCCAGTGGATCTCGATTATCTCAAGAACCAAAGATGTTATTGACGTGTGACCGGTTTCATTCGACGCATTATTACGTAACTTAAGGCGTTACACCACAATAGAAATTTCAAAAAATCTTTTTTATTTTTATTGGTTTAAAAAATCTTTTCAACCCTCTAGAATAAGAGACAAACAGTTTCATATTTGCCAAAAATCGTTTTCATTGAAACTTCGAGCTCTTTCTCGACCCCTCCCTACTGCTCCGAAACGACTACCTGTGGTAAATACGACACCTGCTTGTCGGGTACAGCATTATGTCTTACCATTCGATATCTAATTTCTCTAATACACTAATAGATGTTGTTAGAATTATTTTCAAGGATGTTCAACACAAAGTACGTTAGTGCAGCGTTCTTTGATGTTGAGAGAAGACGTAAAGTAAAGTCAAAACTTTAAACGCGTTTTTCTTGAAACACGTTTCTTCAAATCGGCAGCAGCATAAATCAAACAATCTTTTTTCACTCCAAATTAATATCACATCTTTAAAACAACATTCTGCATAGAAATACGTACCAGATTTTTGATAAGTCAATATTTCGATTTTTTAGGTGCAAATAAGTGCCCGTTTTATGGTAAAAAAATAAAACTTGAATTTCAAACGCTCACCAATTCAAAAAATCTCCACTAAGGAAAAAAAATTATTTTGTTCCAAATTAATTTTTGAAGCACTTCAACTGCGTGCCGTAGAGCTCCTCCATAAGAAACCATTCCGCAGAAACGGCTGTTGGGCAGCCATTTTGTAAAATTTTTTTAATAAACAATCTTTTTTTAACTTCAAAGCATGCTTACCGTTTTTCTTAAAAAAGAAATGTTTTTTTTAATTTTCCTTCCACTTAAAAAAAATCGCAAAAAAACGTTTATTTTTCGCTCTCTACTGTGGTGTAACCCCTTAAAACTGCGTGAGTTTTCAGCAAACTCGGTTAAATTGGCTTTTTTATTGAAAATGAAAAAAAAAACTGAAAAAATATAAAAAAAAATGAATTATGAAACTGATGAAATGCACTATTCATTCGTGCAGATTCCAAATACCTTCAAAATAAAATTTTTATTTTTTGTATGTTTTAGCAAAATTTGGATCAATGTTGTAATAAAAGTTATCTAAAAAAATAGTTATAAACAATGACAAGATTAATTTAAAGAATTACAAATTTATATTATCAGGTTTGGGAGAAGTGCAGTTAATAATTAGATATCAAATATTGAAAGTTATAATTTGATGTTGGAAATCACAATTTAAATTATTTAGTAAAGATTAAACATTTTTAATATCGTATGATTATTATTAAAAATAATTGAATACCCTCAATGACGAATAATAATTACTAGTAATGATTAAATATTCTTTTTAACAACAAAATGTCGTTGATAATATTGAAACGTGTTTGCAATAATGTAAACAAATAATAGTTCGAAGAAATTGAATGTGAAAATATTGTTCAATACGAAAAAATCAATTTTTTTTTTGCAATTTAAGAATTTATACTATTGCCTCCGAATGTTTTTCTAAACATAATATTCTTGTATTAATTACGTAATAACAAACACGCAATTCATACAAGAATATTATGTTTAGAAAAACATTCGGAGGCAATAGTATAAAGTACATTTAATATTTGAAAAAGAAACAATGACGTTGATCCTGATTGTAAGTAGAAGTTATTTATAGTAAAAATTACTTTTGATGAAGCAATGTTTTTTCCGTTTTACTATGTGCCTGTAAAACGGGAAAAGTATTTATGAAAGAATGTTATCTTAATCTGGTACGTCTTATGTTATGTTGAGTTTTTACAAAATTTTAAACCCTATTCAATTGTAAGGAGTGTATCGAAAAAAATTGACCTTTATAATTATGTCTCTAAAAGTGGTATTAATTGCTTCATCGAGCTAATTTTTCTTTCTTTTATTATTATATTATATTAACATTTACATGAAAATTCAATGAACTTTCAATTCAAGGAAAAAAAATTTCGGACCTTTCCGTTAACTCTACGTATTAGGTTCCGTACAACGGTGTCATCAACCACCTTATATGGGTTTCTCCACCTATTTTGAAAATCCTTTGCGATTTTAGTAATTTTGTTTGTTTTCTTTAATATTTTTTTCATTTCAATCCAATATCTTTTGATTGTTTGAAGCTCTGGACAGTTTGGAGGGTTAGCTGTTTTTGGTACCACGGAGATGTTGTTGTCCTCATACCACGTCATTGTTGATCGAGCATAATGACTTGTCGGTAAATCTGGCCAAAATGCTACAGATGCGTCGTGTTTCTCGATGAATGGTTTTTGTCGCTTCTCTAAACACTTTTCGATGAATACTGCTGAGTTGAATGTACCCTTCGCTACAAATTCTTCTGATCTGAGACCACGTCGACATACTGCCTGTCAAATCATATACCGCTTTTTTAACTTCCCAGTATATGGGAAGTTCTTGTAATCGCCTCGAAAATCGAAATTAAAATTTTCAACATTTCTTTACGTTTTGAGGTCTATAGAGTATATATAAAGTGTTTTTAGAAAGGGAGATGTATGTGTGTGTGTGTGTGTGTGTGTGTATGTACGTACGTACGTATGTACGTTCGTGGACACTTTTTTCTACGACGATAACTCACGTAAAAAAAGTCGTATCAACTTCGTTGAGGTGTCAATCGAAGCGTCTTTGCAATCTTAAGAGCTGATTAATTTTTGGGAAACTTCGGTCGGGGGGGGGGGGTTTGCTGTTTTGCCCCTTTGAAGGTCATTTCTGTCGTGCGTTATATCTCGCGAACCAAACGTACGATTTTTTTGAACAAGGTGTCAATCGACGCGTATTAACGTTTGTGTGATTTTATTAAATTTTCAAAAAATTCTTGGAGCGGTTTTCAAATTTTTAAAAAAAAAGTGCAAAAAATTAGGTTTTTTTTCAATTTTTAACCTTATTGTCAAATCTTAGTAATCAATGTTTATAAAATTTATATACTACAAACAGTGCTCGCAAAAACGTCATCAAAACTTTCTCTCATGATCACGTAAAAAAATAAATTAAAAATAAAAAATCATTAAAAGTCATCATGATTTTCAAGGTCATTTTTATCATTCACTATATCTCACGAACCAGATATAATATTTGCATCATTAAGGTGTCAGTTGACGTGTATTAACATCTTTGTGAAGTTTTTAACATTATAAAAATTCGTTTTAGCCGTTTTTTTAATTTAATAGAAGAAAATGCGAAAAATTATGGTTTTTTTCATAGAAAATATTTTTAAACTTGATCTGCACAGCACAGTGATCCAGTTTATAAAATTTATACATTCTTATCAGTTTTTGGAGAGAAACCGGCAAAATTTTATTCCATGATTATGAAAAAACTAAATTAAAAATAAACAAATCATTCAAAGTTACCATGTAAAGAGGGTTCATACGAGTGCTATTACTTTATATCTTTTATTCTAAAAAAATTGTTGTAAATTCAATCAAAGTTTTAAGATATTTGCATAATTTGAGCAGATTTTTAATAGTTTTTATAGTCTTTTAATTAAAAAAAATTGCTTAAATTTTGAAAACCAACAAAAATTTTCAACACCAAAAAGGCCCCCACTGATTGATCCGCGTGAATATTCAATCTGTCCTCATCGACCAAAAACCTTACATAATCAATGGACTCTCCCGTAGACGATATGATTCATATTAACTCATTCCTGTTACTGCTATTGTAACATTTGCTCATTGTTGTAATGTTGTTGATGTTTATGTAGATATTACTGGGAAGTTGACCGTGTGGACCTCAAGGGTCGCACCTCGCGGCTTGTTGGTTTTATGTTTTGGGCTAACACCACCCTTTAATTCTGCTGTATGACCAGGCAACTGTGCGAAATCAGCCTTCACGTATGTTTCATCGTCCAACACAACACAATCGAATTTCGTCAGGTAATCCTTGTATAGCTTTCCAGCCCGATTTTTCGCTTCTTTCTCCTTTTCCTCCGATCGATTGGGTACTTTTTGGACTTTATGTGATCTAAGATTATAATGCTTCTTAATCCTTTGAATCATTGCGTTCGATGTTTGCACTTTTTGAGCCATATCTCGAATGGATGTGTTAGGACCCTGCCAAAAAAATTTCTTTACCTTTTGGCTCAAATTTGTATCGGATGGACCTTTTTTCCATCCGGATCCAGACTTTCTAGCAACAGGTAGGCCCTTTTTGTACTTTATAATCGTTCGGTTCCCTTTTGCAATGGACGACTTCATCTCCTTTGCTAGTACTCAATATTTACCACGGGGATTTTCAAGGTATTTGCACGAAATTAAACTACGGGCTTTTCTTTGATTTAATGACATTTTTTCAAAAGTGATCTTACAATATGAATAGATTGAACGTTCTTTTTTGTCGCATTTTATAGCTAATTTTGCATACCCGATGAATATTCGAACTTATCCCTAACAGGAGCTATGCAGGAAAAACTAAAGGTCATTTTTCGATACAGTCCTTAGCTGCTGTGGAAAGGATGATTGATGTTATGAGAGCTTCATTGATTTCTCTTAGTTATTTTTTTATAAGAATAATAATTAATAATAAAATCAAATCATTGTTCCTTTATTCACCCAACTGGAAAGTTAGTCGTGTGAACCTTAAGAGTCGAACCTAAACCACTTTTTTTGAAATAATAATTGTTTATTTTCTTCCAGAAATATCCGCAACAAAATGTTATGGCGTTTACGGTTGTTTCCCGATTGACGGCCCATGGCAAAGTCCCACGCGGCAAATAAACAATGCGCCACAACGACCGTCGCAGATTCGGGCGCGATTTCCGGTGTTTAATCGGCGTCGCACGGAGCTCCCGAAATTCATTGATTTAAACGATCCGGACGGCGTGCAATCGCTCGGGATAAATCCGAACGCCAGTCTGTATGTGGTCACGCATGGATATTTGGAGGGCGGCGACCGACCTTGGATCAGGGAAATGACCCGAGCCCTGCTTGACGCGGACAAGGACGGAACCGCCAGCGTGATGGTGGTTGATTGGGGCGGCGGCTCAAGTCCGCCCTACGTTCAGGCCGTCGCGAACATCCGACTTGTGGGGGCAATAACAGCACATGTCCTTTTCTTGTTATATGTGAGTTCACATTCGCGCCGAAGTCTCGAAGTTTGTCAAATCGACCATTGTTGCTTGCTTTACAGGAGGAGCTGGGCTTCCAGAACCTTGACAAAGTTCACATGATCGGGCATTCGTTGGGGTCTCACCTGTCCGGCTACACGGGCTACACGCTGCAGAAGGACTTTGGGCTTAAGCTCGGTAGGATAACGGGGATGGACCCTGCCGAACCGTTGTTCTCCGAGACGGATCCTATAGTTCGGCTGGACAAGAACGATGCCCACTACGTAGATGTGGTCCACTCCGATTCGCATTCCTTGATGAACGGCGGTCTGGGAATGCTGAAGCCGATTGGACATGTTGACTTCTACCCCAATGGCGGTCACGATCAGCCCGGATGCGGACTAAGATTCGAAGAGTACATGAAGAAGCCGGACAGCACCTTCTTCTGGAGCGTGCAACAGTTCGTCAGCTGCAATCACATTAGGAGTTACCAGTTCTTCACCGAGAGTATCAACCCAAAGTGTCCGTTCATGGCGATCACTTGTGACTCGTTTGAGGTAACTAATTTTCAACAAAAATCTTCTTCGTAACAACATAACGTAAAACAGATTAAATTGAACAGTTCGTTACTTTCTGCAGAGTTTCCAGGATGGCAAGTGCTCACGATGTGGCCGCGACGGGCACATGTGCCTTCCGTTCGGCTTCCACAGCTACAAAGGCTACCGTTATTTGGTGCAGAATGCAGAGGTCCGCGACACAAGTCCAATGGTTGCCTATTTGATGACAAGGGATGACAGTCCTTTTTGTCGTAAGTTTAGTGCCCAATATCTTGTAGAATAACCTTCACAGTCATCTTCCATTTCATAACAGAAACCCATTACAAGGCCACAATCAAAATATCAGGAACAGACGATAGCGCGATGCATGGAGGCGAGATCGGTGTGTTCGCCATAAAAGCCCATTCCGAGGATAAACGCGAAACAGAAATGATGCAGTTCGCACGCGAACCAAAGTAAGATCCTTGCTTCGGCAATATCTAAGCGTCGATGTGACCTAACACTTTATCCTTTCTTTGTAGATACTTCGAGCCAGGATTCCAGTACACAACAATGATTTCGGGATCGGAAGTGGGCAAGATTGACTACCTCACGGTGACATGGGAGTACCGAACAAACTATATGAATCCTTTCACATGGCGTCTGCTAGCGTCACCGCGTGTTCACTTGGAGTTTGTGGAAATCGAGTCACTGGAGCAGGATCAGGAAAAACTGAAAGTGTGTCCTATTTTCTCGACACCTATTGTTTCGGGAACGCCGAGTATTCTGAAAGAGGACTATTGCAAGCCGTGGTGAATACGATCCTTCCAACGTTTTCTTTATTTAAAGTATACCTGTGAGAATGTGATCTAGGTAGTTCGTTATTTATTAGTGCTATTTATTTAACTTTAAATGTAAATAAGAAGGTATTTTTGTGTAAAATATAATGTAAATAACTCCATATTTTGTGTATCATATTTCTAGTGCAAACTAAAATGATTGTATTAAGTAACATATAATGGTTGCGAAATAAACTCACTACTGGTCAAAAGTGTATACTTATTTGGTTGGATTTATAAAAAGCAATAACAAAATTTTAAATTAAAATAAAACAAACAATATGGGAATAGAAACACAATTTTATTGTTGTTTGGAAGATGAATAAAGAACAACGAGATTGTTCTACAGTACGTTACTCTACTAAACGATATAAAGCCCCATTCGTCGAGTACCTTCATGGATTGGCGAATGCCATTGATGACGATATTAATCACCAATAACCGATCCATATACGATTCATCAAGTGACCACAGCTAGCAAGACCATTGCCGAGCTGGCAATGGATCACTAAGGCGAAAAATCACTACTACTTCTACTGCTATGAAGATTCAAAGTTCTACTATCCGGGATTGTTTTGCACCGTTCTAAGCGTTGCAAGAGCTTCTATACTTATCATGTATATGTCGAGAAGTATCTAGTGCTGGTGTCGGCAAATAGTTTTGAGTGGGGTCCTGATACTGATAAAAATTTTATGGGGGTCCAGAATAAAAAGATTGCTTATTTTAAGTCTTAAAATTTAAGACATAGTTTTTATTTTCGTTTCAAGTTATGGTTATTTAGGAAAACATAATACGTAAAATCAATGCGAAAAATTACGCCGACCGTCTTGAGCCAATTTTTTAAAGGTTGGTTCACGAGGGTTCCGTTAATCTCGAACGATATTTGTTCTTTAAAAAATTGATTTTGGAGAATGATGAATCGCATATATATGTCGAGCCAAACATACATAGTGGCCAGGCTTATAGCAAGTTTCTTGCAATTTTCATACTTTTTAGAAACATGTTTGCCCCAAAATTCGTCAGTGAGTGCAGTTTCATACGTTTGCAAGGAAATATCTTCTTGCAAGTCAATTATTTCCATTTGGAGTGACGACTTTGAAAGACCGAACATCTTAGCAGCTACATCAGTCCATTCGGCCGATCCATCAACTTCATAAGGCGATTTTAGGAACTGAAAAAGGTTTCCTATCTCTGCAAAGTCTTAGAATCTTGTAGCAAATTCGTTCTTTAGATTGGATAGTAATCTTAGAAACACTGCAATGTCTTCGTCAGAATTCTCTTATTTATATTCTAGATATGTTGGGAAATGAATAAAATCTTGGCCTGCAATATCTTTTTCAAAGATATCCAGCTTTCAGCGAAAAGCAGACACACTTTGTATCAGATCACATATTAATTTCCCGTTTCCTTGTTGCTCTATGTTGAGCGCATTTAAATATTTCAGAATATCTTTCAGAAAAGCCACAGCTAGTATATTGCGTTCGTTTGTCATGAACTCCAAGTGCTTTTTTGCTCCCTGCGTATCCAAGTTTTGCAAGAAAGAAGTTACTTGTTCTTCTATTAGCCAGAAACGTTCAATAACTTGACCTTTACTTAGCCAACGAACATTGTTGTGTTGCAGTAAGTCAGTAAACGCTGAATCACATTCAGAAAGAAATATCTTGAATTGTCTGTGCTGAAGAGCAGAATGAGACCTCATAAAATTAATCAACTTGACCAAGCTGTCCATCACTTCTTTCAGTGTAGTTCTAAGTTTTCCACAAAGAGCAGTCTGATGTATTATGCACTGATAAGATATTAGACCTGAATTCTTATCCCTGATTCTCTTTACTAAACCTTTTTCTTTGCCAATCATCACTGGGGCCCCGTCAGTTGAAAGCGACACCATTTTATCATAACTAATGTTAGATTTAGTAATGAGTTCATCAATAGCCTTGAATAAATCTTCTCCCCGAGTGTTACATGTCAACGGCAATATTGCTAACAATTCTTCGCTGAAAATCTACTTGGTGAATTATTCGGTACGATTAACTTGGTGATTGTATGTAGTGTTCCGTGTAATAACCGTTAAAAATAAAGTTTACAATTAGGTTGTAGTTAAAATTTCGTGTTCAGATTTCAAAAACCATGGCGAATTAATAATGACTTGGTTGATAGTAAAGATATTTACTTTGGAAATACATATTTCTAAGTTTTCATGGTAGACCTAAGAGTCTATACTGTTTTAAATTTATTTTCCGCAAAATTAATTTATAAATTTTTGAGTTTACCTGTACCCTAATTATGAAAGACGAGTTTAAAATTGTGATACATAAAGTCTCTATGATTTCAATGACTCAAAGCTTAGCTTTCACTTCCAAGATCATACAGTAATCCTTAAATTTCTGTGTATAACTCCTCCAACAAGTCTCTCGCAATATTTTTGAGCTTCTAATGAATAATTTCAAGTGCCTCTTTGAGCTCCATTTACTGCAAACAACTTCGCAAATTGGTGAAATATCAAGGTACTTTATGTTCAAATGAATTTGGTAAGTGGTACCAGTGATTTAAGGGGGGAAACCACTGTGGGATTTTCAAGAAATCAATTTTTTTTATTTGCTCTAAAGTATACCTTATCATCATAGATATCATGTAGCAAAGTTTCATATAGTGGAAAAATCTCTAAGTGTTCGAAATTTTAAATTAGCGCGGCGCCTTTCACTGCTCTTTCGGAGCATAATCCGCGCGCTGTTGGTATTGAAATTTAGAGCAATTTTAAATATAAATCTTTCAAAACTGTACATGTGCTCTGTAAGTTGAACTTTAGCAGAGAACGCTGAATTACGTATTTTGCAGACTGAAGGTTTATCAAATTTATTCATGATTTTTCAACAACTTTAAACGCGTTTATCTCGGAACAGCGTTTTCCAAACTGGCCGGACTCCTTTCTCAATCAATTTTTGTTCGATTGACTTGAAATTGTAATACTATGTTCAAAACTAGTGTCTGCTAGGAAGTACGTAAGATTTTCTTAATGTTGCACATTTCAATTGTTATTAACAACTTTGGAGCGTTGTTTTTTCACATTTTTTTCCAAAATGACGCCATTTTGTCAAAATCAATTTAAAACAATCCTACATACTTCTCTGGCTGTTATTTTGCTTTATCGACAATTATTTGTTTGATAACCATAACCTTAACATTTCCGGAGATAACGGTCCGGCCACGAAGCCTTTTTCATGGCTAAGGCGTTTCTGGAGAAATGCTAGGAAGCCACCATTTTGTTTTTTTGAAGTTCTGAAAAAATTCCAACACGATGTCAAATACTTGTACAATATAGATCTTTTTACCAAATTTCAATATGTTGTTTGATTTTTCAGAAAAAAACTCCAAAAAATGACTTTTTCTTACCTCTACAGTGGACAGAAAACAAAAATTTATATAAATTAACTCTTTAAGTGTTCAGAAGATTTTCTGTGGACCAAAATAATCGTGAAACGTGCAATAAGTTCACATAATTGATTTCCCATTTCAACGTTTTTCAAACTGGCCAGACTCCTTTCTCAAACAATTTTTGTTCGATTGACTTGAAATTTTTACAGTATTTTGAAAACTATTGTCTGCTAGGAAGTACGTAGGATTTTTTAATGTTGTATATATGATCTAAGGAAAAACTGGCTGTCTTCATTGGTCTTCTACGTTGCTTCTACTTCTTACCAAAGAAAAAAATCCAAATTATGTATGCGCATATCCTTTCCAAAATTTCCTACGGTATCTTGAATTGGAGCCAAACCTCTAAAGGTAACCTCATGATCATCTCCAGATTAGTAACCAAAACGTATAAGACCATTTACATTTACCTATGTCAACTTCAACGAGCGAAGTTTACAAAACAGCCCAAGAATTGAATTGATTTCAACCAAATTCATACATAAGAATTTACACCGTAATGAGTATACCGCTGTGAAATTAGATAGAATTGAGGGGAAAAACACTTGCAGAATGAGAAACATGAATAATAAAGCTATAGCATTTGTCAGAACTGATCGGCTAAAAGAAGACCCCTTCAACAAAGCAGCTAACTTTCACAATACACTACCGGACAAAATTAAAAACATAACGAACCCAACTTCCTTTAAAGCGACACTAAAAAATGTTTCCTTCAGGACCAACTTTCAAAGTAAGTAACAAGGACAATCGACTCCACTAAACTCAAAACCAAATATGTAATCAACAGGAAATAATTCATAAACATTTAGTCTGAACTATTAATCTAACTAAAAGGACACTAAAACTCACAGATTTGGTACTATCCCTTATACCGATTCTTATCGTAATATGTCCTAAAATTTTAAATACGGAGAAGTACTAATTTTGATGGAGAGAGTGATTGAAGGAAACGGAGGTGGTTTTAGTCGGTAGAAATCCGGCATGCCGAGAGGCAGGAGCTGATCGGTATCTTTGAAAGATTTCCACCTCCCAACGTTGAAAAAAACAATTTATAAATGTTTCTGAGCGTTGAATAAACCCCCAACACAAATTATAATTAAAGATGAAAGCTGACACTATTGCACTGTTTTATTAGTTCAAAATCTTAACTTACCTACATTTAATCAACTTACATGTGACAAAATAACCTAGAATGCAATTGGGGACCGATATTCTCCAATAAATCTAATAAAACAAATAGAAATATAAACCACGATTTAAGATGATTACTCATATCTCTGACATCACAACAAATTGCTCTGTTCATCGAAATGCTGACGTGCTTTGTATTTGAAGATTTTTATGGACTTGTGAAAGTTCTGAACCAGGACACAAACGCACAATTTCATCAAAAATTTAAAAAATCGCGATAAAAGTCAAAGATTTCACTTCATAAATTGAAAATTATCATGAAAGCATCGAATTTTTTAAACTTTTTTTCAGTGTCCATTATATCGAAAAACAATATTTGTTTAATACTGCAAAATGCCCACAACAAACAATATCAAAATCGGAAAAATGAGTTTAAATATCTTCCTTTTAAAATCATGGAGATCTCGAATTTTGTAATATTTTATCAGTTAATAACTAACTTGTTGTGATTTTTTAAAAATGTTTTCTCTTTAAATCAAACTATTTTCATAAAGTTAATAATTAAAGATTAAATTTGAACTTCATTAATATCAGCATGACATACCTAATGGGGCCTAAAGTGGCCCAGCAATAAAATTAGTCACACTTTGAGATGACTGCTGATGGAATGAATAAATTTAACATTAACTGATAAATTCAAGAAGGTGGATGCTTAGGGGTGCTATTCAGATATTTACATTTCTTGTCGCAGCAATCGTGTTTTCCTAGCCATTGGCGAAAATCGTTTATTTGATAAACATTATACGTTTTTTGATAATTATTTTCAGGATACAAATCAACCGTTTATTTACATAAATTATTCGAGCTTGTTTTCCAAAGTCAAGCATGTAATTTTTCGTAAATGTTTTAAAATAATATTACCTTTCAAAACATACAGTATATTTTTCCCTTGAAAATTTTTGGAAATTTGCCGTTCTATTATAGCTGAAATTTCATTAAATGAGTTTCAATAATAGACGTAAGTTATTCATTATATTACTAATTAGTTACATTTAAAATCAATTAGATTCTTTTCTCCTTTTTGCTTATTATATTTTTCTATTTTCCGTTTTGACTTTCAAAATTATATTTTTCATGGCATTTATTTTGCGACTTTATTGAAAATAAATTTCTGTGAAAGTACTTCTATTCTGTTCTTAATTAAAGCAATTTTTTGCAAAGCCAGCTATTCTAGATTCATTTGTATTTCTGCACCTGCGAAGAAAAATAACCAAATTCCGTTTTCAAATTTATAAAGCTCGAGACAATTATGACAATTTTGTATTTTTACTGTTTGTTCTTGTTAACAATAAATACTACAATAATGGGATTTTTTCCATTTAGTACGACTCCTGTCATCCTGTCTAAATCCAAAGCGATCTTAAGCATTGGCTATTTTTCAACCGATTTGGAAAATTCTTATTTTTTCCATTAAAATCAACTTTCACGTTTTGGTATATCTCTACCTGAATTTCCTATTTATAGCATCTTCACTCACGTCACCAATATATCTCACACTCACTAGAAAAAAGCAAAATTATTTCACACGATTAAACTTATAGAACTTGCATTGTTTGTTTATTTAAATATGTTATTTCTCAAAAATATGCAAATGTTGTAACAGCTCAGATACTAAACATTGAACCTTTGTGGTTTCTGATCCAAATATCATTCAATGATCGTGGGAATCCATATAAAATGAAAATTGTATCTTCTGAATTTTGCGGTGAAGATAAATTAGTACCTATCCGAAAAATTGCGTGAGAAAAGCATAACCGCACGAGATAACTGTGAATTTATGAAGTCTTGTGGTTTGATTATTCATTGTGATGATATGCCATTTAATTTGGAAGTGTAGGTCTCACGAAGAATCTAAAATTGAATGAATACAAATTACCTTTGTGCAAGCTAAAAACAATCTAGCATTAAGTAAGTTTAACAATATTTTTAAATTAACTTTTATTAACTTTCCAGTATATTAAACCGTTTTGGACTTAATGATGGTTAAAATCACACAAAAACTATTTTATTTTAATGTTACTGTTGGCTGGCTATTAAGGTATTTCTTGATAAACTGATAGTGTAGGAGAATTGTTTTCCTGTCGTTGATTGTTGTAAAAACTACAATTAAAACTGCAAAGCAATAGTGAAACAAAGCCTTACTAGATCATATTTTATTATTTATATTCATTAAACAAATATATTATAATACTTTAATTTGAGTTAATTAAAACTTCACACTAAGTTTAATGGAGCTTTGACAAATTGACAAGATAATACAAAATACTTTTTAAAAACTGATTAGAGCAAATCATTTTGATTTTGTAATTAGATTTTGTTGCGAAGATCTATCGATACACTCAATTAATGTAGAAAGAGCCGTCCATATATTACTTAATGCAATTTTTAGAGTTTTGAACTCGCCCCCTCCACCATGTAACACTTAGTAACATTTTCAAATACACTTCCCCCCATCTCCATAAGAGTGTTAGGTAATATATGGGTGGTCCATAATTGTAATGTTTTCCAATGAGCATTTAAAAAATTTATTTCTAGAAAAATGTGGAACATAAATTTCATTTCGAAAAAATCCATTTGAGGAATAATTAATTCTAAAATAACGGAACGGGAACGTTTCTTGAAAAAAATCTATCGAAAATTTAATTCAAAAATATGAGGAAATGGGAAATAATGGGAAAATATTTGCTCAAATGGTTTCGGTACGAATCTTTTATTAAAACAAAATCTTATCTTATATTGCCGAACTAATCTTAAAGCATTTTCCGAAAAAAGGAGTCCATGAATCATCACATTT
Source organism: Oxycera nigricornis (assembly GCA_963942545.1). NCBI lineage: Eukaryota > Metazoa > Arthropoda > Insecta > Diptera > Stratiomyidae > Oxycera > Oxycera nigricornis. Next base: position 44,843,596 of record OZ012660.1, on the reverse strand, counting down.
TATGTACAAAGTCGATGAATCTAAGATAATTTTCTTGAGACATCCAGCAAACGTGTATGTGTATGTGCGCTGTTCATTTTCGCAACCAATAAAAACAGGATAGTTTTACAAAAATCGAGCACAAAATAAAATCAACTTAATATCAATGCATCAACATGACAGTATTGTGCATTTTATATACGTATATAAATAAAAGAAATCGTATCTTTTTCATAGAATATAACAAAACAATAATTCAACTCGAAATGTTGAATGCATATACAATAAGAAATTTTGGTGTTGTCATTAAGTATTGGAATCAATTTTTATGACTGCTGATAAATCGAGCTTGATCAAATTGACTCTAGTTTAAATGGAATTAACACATATAGGGTATCAATTAGTATATATTTTTATAAAAAATCTATAACTAATCTAAAACTATATTATACACTGAATTTACATATTTTTAGTGTAATTTTGATAATGTACAATAATAGGTAATATTGAAACTGAAATCAAATTCAAAGAAAGCCATGTTATATGTGGACTGATTGAAAAAAATGCATGTTTAATTGGCGTTGTTCATACCATGAATAAAATAAATATGATAAAACCTACAAGCCGAAACTAATAATTTGAGATTTTTAGGTTATCTAAAAACAAATTTATCATATATATTTCGAATCAATTTTACACTAGTTCAAAAGCAAATTGTTTCATAAACTCTGGAAATGTAACTTTCATACCAATTTTGGTATGAATGGTCTTCATTAAGGCTCTGGTACAAAAAAAAGTCAATAAAAGAACACTAAAGCTTTAAAATAATCTGATATTTTTGATGGATTTTATCGTAGGCTGCTAAATTTAGGAAGATTCATTGTATCTTCAATGCATATGTCGTTTTTTTCTACCCATTGCAAAAATGTCGAAAAGCATTTTATCGCGCATTCTTACTTTATTTTTGCCAAGATATCAACAAAATCCACAAATTTTTCGATATCGTCACTTTCTGCACTTTCAAGTGTAACGGAATATTCTTAGGGTTGTTCTATCTGTAGATTTTTTAAGATACATTCAATGACACTATCACTGTAAAAGGACTCGCCTGTCAACATATGGCTAAGCTATTAGTAATATCAGATCTTTCGGTTTTATTTTTATGCCGAATTCGAATGAGGTGCTACTGAATTTTTTTTATTTCAATTCCAATCATCAAGTCTCCCCTGTCTGCAACTGTTTCCAGGTTTTTGCTAGAAAACAGATTGCCATTAATATCAATTTCCGAGATTTTCCGATGATTTGGATCTTTATCTATTGAAAACAGCACTTTCTTTGTCAAATTGTTCAGTTGGTAATAAGAAGAGACCTGCTATTTATAAAAATTAGCTGATTACAGACTTTGGAGCAATTTAACATGGCATATTTTTAACCAAATACGAAAGTATGTATAAATATAATGCATCCCGACAAGAAAAATTGCATGAACCTGACCTCGACAGACATTAAACCCCAAGACATGCTTATGAACTGATCATGAATGTCTTATCAGGAACTGATAAGATTTTCCTCACCATGGGAAATATACACACACAAACACACTCAAAATAATAGCAGCGCTCATTATTTGGTGTTCCGTTTTTTCTTCATCAAGCATTTTGATTCTTGCTGGAATCCATTTTTCATGTCGGGGATCGAACCTCAGGCTCATTTGAACATGCCGAATTTGGAAACCATCGGGTGTAGCCCAATCGTATATGGAGACTATTGTTAAACAAAGATCGAAGGAGGAAGCAGGTCTGCGTTGGACGCCATCTTGGATTAATGTTTTTTGCTTTTATCTCGGAAATACTCGACCCTACAAGATAAATATTAAGAGCTAAATTCGTTGAATTTTTTGAATGTTTTCCTGGAGGATTGATAGTTCACAATTTACCAATTTCGTCCTGATGTTTATTTGGAAAGCTTTCATATTTTTTGGCCTGGAAATCCTGATCGAAACCTGACATGAACCTCAGGACTTCCAGATAAGACTGTCCTCTTCTGAACATGATTACTTCCCAAGAAAGCATGCTTGACCAATGCCTGATTGGGTGGGTGGTGGTTCATCTGTTGGTTTTTTTAAACTAACTATATTTGACATACCACATGTGAGAGCTGTCATGTGGTATGCATATGTCAACTGTCAAAAGTTTGGCAAACGTAAACATGGACTTTTTAACAACGCAACAACGCATTTTAATCATCCCAACTTATTACGAAAATGGTCGTTCTGTAAAAGATGCGTTTCGCAAAATTCGGGATAGTTTTGGTCAACATTCACGACCAACAGAGCCTGGAATACGTAAAATTGTTCCATTGTTGTTTTGAAGAAACTGGTTGCCTGGAGGGTCGTAGACCATATCTACATGCTCGTCCGATTCATACTCCTGAAAAAATTGTCGCAGTAAGTAAAAGTATCCGTCAACAGCCCTCCACATCGACAAGACATCGTTCACAGGAATTAGGCACCACTTGGACCACATTATTGCGTATTTTGCATGTTGATCTTCACCTACACCCATACAAGATCCAAGTAACTCAAGTACTAAAGCCGGCAGACCATCAGCAGCGTCGAAATTTCGTTAATTGGATGCTTGAAAAAAGTGAGGGTTTTTCGGCCAAAATCGTCTTTTCGGACAAGCAAAACTCGAGGATCTGGGGGACTGAAAAACCTCATGAATATCATGAACAACCATTGCATGCCGAAAAAGTGACTGTGTGGTGTGGCCTTCGGGCTGGCGATACCATTGGGCCGTTTTTTTCGAAGACCATGAGGAAAAGGCTGTTAACATCAATGGCGACCGTTATCGGGCTATGATAAAGGACATTTAGTGGCCGGAAATAATCGTATGGGTGTCAACAACTTCGGTTCCAACAAGACGGAGCCACAGCTCACACACCTCGTCAAACCATTAACTTATTGCACGCAAAATTCCCGGACCGCATAATTTCGAGGAATTCCGACGTCTATTGGTCGCCAAGATCGTGTGATCTAACACCTCTTGATTATTATCTTTGGGGTTTTTTGAAAAGTAAAGTGTACGCAAATGCCCGTAGCACGATTCAAGACCTTAAGCGCAATATTAGCGCTGAAATTGAGGCCATACCAACTTACTATTCTTTCATTGAAGACTCATTCATCTTCAATCATACCAAGCCTTTCTGGTCATATATAAGATCTCTAAGGTCCTCGTCTATTCCTAATACGGTCCACTGGAATGATTCCGTTGCCTCCTCTGCTGTTAGCATCAATGATCTGTTTGCTTCTTACTTCTCGTCAACTTTTTTTTCTAGTGTCCCTGCCTCCTTCATTCCCAATGCAGCCTCTCCCAATGAAGTGATCTCTTCAATTACAGTTGATCATCTCTGAATAAGCACTCCTTAGACTCCAATGTTGGTGGTGATCCTGACGGCATCCCAAATTTTTTCATTAAATCATTATCATCTTCTCTGTGTTTTCCTCTTTCCTTCATATTTAATCTTAGCTAATCTACTGATACTTTCCCTCAATGTTGGAGGATCGCTTATATTTTACCTGTTCTTAATTGTGGTGATCCTTCGTCCGTTACAAACTGTCGTCCCATATCCTGTCTCTCTGCTCTTCCTAAAATCCTTATGTCCATTCAAGTCTCTACACTTCCTTGGGTCATTTTATAGTTCCGCAACAACATTGCTTCCTTCCGAACCGCTCCACGACCTCCAACCTACTTGTCATGTCTAATTCTATTGCTGTCGCTCTTGATAATCATCTTCAAGTTGATGCCATATAAACGGATTTTTCCAAAGCTTTCGACACTGTTGACCATTCGATACTATGTCGTAAGCTTGAGTTGTTTGGGGTTTCTGGTTCCCTTCTATTATGGATATATTCCTACTTGTCCTATAGAGCCTGTCGTGTTTCCGTTTGTGGTAGCTATTCCGCTCCATTCTATCCCCGATCTGGTGTCCCTCGAAGTTCCATTCTTGGACCTTTACTATTCATTCTCTTCCTTAATGATTTTCCTTCTCTGTTTGACTCTTCCTGCCTTCTTTATGCTGATGATCTCAAGTTATTTAGAGTGATTAGATCTCTTGACGACTGCAAAGTTCTTCCAGAAGATTTAATCACTCTCTGTTCTTGATGTGAAGCAAACTCTCTCTTCCTTAATATTCCTTAGTGTCGTGTAATGTCCTTTTCCCTTAAGACTACTCTCACTTCCTTTGATTACTCCATTGACTCCATTATATTAAATGTGGTTGATCAAGTGAAGGATCTTTGATGCTAAACTGAAGTTTGATGCTCACATTTTCAGTGTTGTTACCAGGACCTCAAAGCTTTCGGGTTTTGTACTGAGGTATTGTCGGATATTCTCTAATCCTCATTCTGCGGTGCAATTATTTGTGAGCATCGTACGTTCACTACTTGAATATTCTTCACAAATTTGGTCACCTCATTATGTCTATTTAATTGCTCTACCTGAATCTGTTCAGCGTAAGTTTACACGCTTTCTCTTTTGTAAAATTTAAAATCCCTTATTTGCCTTACAATGAACGTCTTCTGTTTCTTCATATTTCTCCATTGGCTTCTAGAAGGATATAACTTGACTTATGCTTTCTCTATAAGTTGTGTCACGGTTACATTGAAATAGATATATCCAACCTTATTTCGTTGAGGCAACGCTCTAGACCATCTCGTGTTCCGAATATTTTTGCCTTACCATTTGCTAGAACTGAAGTTTACTTCAATTCTACATTACTCCGTTTACCACGAACTTATGATAGTCTATCTACAGCTTGGACCTTTTCCACTTTCTCTTGCATCATTTAAGTGTAAGTTAGCAAATGTAATATTTAGTTAATGGATTTATTTAAATTTTTTACTTAATCATCTAATTTCGTTTTAAGATTTTTATTTACTTTGTTTTTTTCTTATACATTTTGTAATTGGAGTTAAACTCTGTTAAATGTGCTTGAATAAATAAATAATACTGGAAAAAGTCGAGGGGTGGCCATATGTGCGATGTTGTGTTTCATACATGATTGCCATAGACCAACAATTTCTAATCAATAAAGATTTCCGAACTTTTCTCACAAAAAGTGTGTTTTTTTGTCCACCCATTACGTTGTTCTGGGTCGTCCGGAGGTGCTAACCTCTTCAATAAGCATCATAGTCATCCAAGCAATTTTGAAAGCCATGTGAGCTGCCGATATATTGGAAAAACTCTTTAAAGCTCCGGTTTTTTATGTAATGTAATGTAATTTTTTGCGTAGATGTCTCTTTTTCTGGTGCAAATATTTCGTATAATTGGGAAAGTGTCAGTAAAAAGCTACCAAAACTGTCCAATTTCGTCTGCGTTATGAATTTATCATAGTCTGATATCTGACTCTGCGACTTTTTCTTAAACTATATTAAAAAAGGGATTTGCAAGATTCGTTTGGGATCTGGTTTTTTGTGTGAATAAGGTAGTAAATGCTCAACATCCGTTCCGATCTTGCAGCTTGAAAGTTCAGTGTTGATGAGTCACCTCAGAAGCAGTTGAGTTGTAGTTCATCTAATCAAACATTAGTCAATGGATACCATCAAACAATGTCTCGAAATTTATGGTTTCTACATCGCACGATGCCATTCTCTGCAATGAGTCTCTTCAGCTGAACTGTTCAGCACTAGCGCTTTTTATTAGCAGCCGTCCACAGTTAATATGCACGTCCGCTTGCATGATAATACGCCGTAGATAACAAGCAAACAATTAAAGTTATGGTTATTACACGACACACTATCATGACAACAAAGCATCAACAAATCGTATTGGTTCGGTGTTTTTGCAGGGACCCGGCGACCTGCCTGGGGTGCGCCTCCGCTAACCGCACGACATTTTATCGCAGCAGGACACCGCCTCGAACCGTCACAATTGACGAAAAGGTGAAGTGTTTGCCTTGCCTTATTTCTCCCTCCCGGATCGGATAATTATTGAAAACACATTGGAATCCCTGTCAGAATTATGACTCGTCGTCATTTATCTTGTCCGGGTCTCGGGCAAGTGTTCGTGTACAGGAAAATTATGACTTCATTGCAGTGATAACGCCCGCCGTGACGGATCGCTTACGTTTTTCACGTCCTGCGTGCGGGACACAAAACGGATGGGACGCTGTGAAATGGATGGACAGTGGAAAATTCTAATTAGAGTTTGAATTCATCTTGCATTGTGAATAGTGGAGCGTGAAATGTCTAGATTAGTTAAGGTAGGTAAGGAAACAAAAGCATTTACACATATTTAATAAGAAGGTACTTAATTTTTGAATCCTCCTCCACTTACTTTGATTGTGTAAAGTTATGACGATATTCGGCTTGGATGTGTTCATAGTAGGTGCTAATTATTTAAATTCGATTAAATCAATTGCAACCAGATACTAATTCATTCATACATTTTTCACTCAAAAATGTTCAGCTAATTAAAGCGCTCCGTCCTTCAATCCTATACCGTCCCCGTTTTCCTGTATCTTTTTGATGAATATTTTATAAATCTTATAAAGAGTGTGCGTTTTAATTGGTTTACTGCATCCGGACAGCTCTACTCAGAAAATAATTTACTAGAACGCTAAATTTCCTATTAGCATCATGTTTATGAGGTGCAGGAGAAATTTAACAAGCTGAGAAAACTGCCTCCGGGAAGAAGTTAGTGAAGCCCATTGGATTGATGCTTAATAAATATGTATGACTCTATGTAATATATTTAATGGCTTTGCTACAGGTAATTATTTGCTGCAAGGTGCAAAATTTAATATAACTTCAGCAGCTTTTAATTTGAACGTGTAAATTATGGTTGTTAAATTGATGTAGCTCTTGAAATTCACTGATTCGCTGATTTTGTTCATTCAAATAATTTAGGTACACTTTATGGGTTGTGTGCCTTCATGTAAGGTAGAGTAGATACAGTGATACCTCGACATTTCGACCACTTGCGATTTCAGTGCAAAGTGGTCAACATACGCAGTTGACCCACTTGAAGAAGGGACCCTTACCAAGTATTAGGGCAAGACAAGGAATAGTCAAATCTTCATTCAACGACCTTCTATTCAACAAAAACCTCCATTTATCAATTTTTTCGGTTCCTGGGAAATTTTCAAATCATTGCTGCTTTTTAAAGAAGAAAATTTCTATTTAACGAAGTATTATTTGAGAAATTAAATGAGGATGCAAAAGAGTCTGCAAACATAAATTTAACATTCGATAAATTGACAAAATGTTCAATGAAAACCAAAAAAGGGTGGGAAGTGTGGTTTCGGCGTGACGGATGGCATCCTCTTCAGGTGCTGCCATTAGCCATCCGTTACGAGACAGCACGACCACCGCTGGCTTGTTGATGGATTAAGCTTGCTATATTTCAACTATTTTTATTATAATTTACATCTGCGAATTATAACGACCGTCAATTTGTTTCGTATGTATGCCTACGTCGCTTTTATTAGTAAGTTTATCATGGGTTAGAACAAAAAAGGGTGACTTTTGAGGTCCGCAAGGACGACTTCTCAGTATAAACTACATAAATATTTAAAAATATATTAAAGGCAATAACAGTAGTGAAAAGAATCGAACTTTAAATAATAATATAAATAAGAACTCATAAAAGTAATTGAAATGAGTTAATATTAATGGTACTCGTATTATCTTACAGAGCGTCCATTGATTACGTAAAGATTTTTGTGGGTGTGGGTCGGATTGAATCTTTACGTGGAGCAATCAGAGAGAGGACACGTTTCAAGCCTTTTTTACGTAGCTGGTTATTTTCATATTGACGCTTGAAACACAAAAAATGTTGCCGAAATCGGCAATTTAAGATTATTGATAGCAGTTTTTGTTTTTACGCCGCATTTCGAAGAGTTGCGTCCAAAATTTCCATGGATGCTGCATATGCATTGGACCTGTATATTTCACTATTTTACACTAACAAGACTAATTATCCTTTCGGATTTGGCAGTTGGTCTTGTAAAAAACATTAAATATGCAGAAAATAATACAAAACAAGCCGCGAAGTGCGACCCTTGAGGTCCACACGGTAAACTTCCCAGTAATATCTAGATAAACATTAAAAATATTAAACAAAATAATAATTTTAAAAATATTACTACTTTAAATAATAATAATGAGAGGTATTCATAGCAGCAACAGGAATGAGTTGATATTAATCATATCATCTACGGAAGGGTTTTTTTGGACTTCTATCATTTAAGCAGTTTTTTTATTAACACTAAAACACTGTAAAAACTATTAAAAATCTGCTCAAATTATGCAAATATTATAAAACTTCGATTGAATTTACAACAATTTCCTTGGAATAAAAGATATAGATTAATGTCATTCGTATGAACCCTCTATACATAATAACTTTGAATGATTTTTTATTTTTTATTTAGTTTTTTTTTATAATCATGGATTATGGTTTTGCTGGTTTCTCTTCAAAAACTGATAAGAATGTATAAATTTTATAAAAATTTATTACTGTGCTGTGCAAATCAAGTTGAAAAATTATTTTTTATGAAAAAACCTTAAAACCATAAAAGCCCAATTTTTTGAATTTCTTTTATTAAATTAAAAAGGGGCTGAAACAATTTTCATGTAATGTTGAAAAAATTGCCACAATGTCAATACACGTCTATGATACCTTAATGATGCAAATATTATATCTGGTTCGTGAGATATAGTGAATGATAAAAATGACCTTAGAAATCATGATGACTTTTAATTATTTTTTATTTGTAATTTAATTTTTTACGTAATCATGAGAAAAAGTTTTGAAATTGTTTCTACAAATATTGTTTGGAGTATATAAATTTTATAAACACTGATTACTATATTTCGCAAATCAGGTTATAAATTTATTGTTTATGAAAAAAAATCTAATTTTTTGCACTTTATTCTCTTAAATTAAAAAAGGGCTCCAACAGTTTTTATAAAAATTTGATAGATTCACGCAAATATTAATACGCGTCGATTGGTACCTTAACAATGCAAATCGTATGTTTGGTTCGTCAGATATAAAGCATGACAGAAATGGCCTTGAAGAACATGATGACTGTTAATGATTTGTTATTTTTTATTTGATTTTTTTTGTAATCATGAGTAAAAAACTTTGATGTCATTTCCAATAGAACTGTTTGGAATATATAAATTTTATAAACATTGGTTACTGGAGCGTGGAAATAAGGTTAAAAATTTATTGTTTTTGAAAAAAACCGTTTGCACTTTTTTTTTTAAAATTAAAAAACGGCTCCAAGAAATTTTTTAAAAACTTGATAGAATCACATGAATGTAAATACGCGTCGATTGACACCTTATTCAAGAAAATCTTACTTTAGGTTCGCGAGATATAACGCATGACAGAAATGACCTTCAAACGGGCAAAACAGCAAACCCCCCGACCGAAGTTTCCCAAAAACTAATCAGCTCTTAAGATTGCAAAGACGCTTCGATTGACACCTTAACGAAGTCGATACGACTTTGTTTACGTGCGTTATCGTCGTAGAAAAAAGTGTCCACGAACGTACATACGTACGTACGTACGTACGTACACACACACACACACACCCACACATACGTCTCCCTTTGTAAAAACACTTTATATATACTCTATAGACCTCAAAACGTAAAGAAATGTTGAAAATTTCAATTTCGATTTTCGAGGCGATTACAAGAACTTCCCATATACTGGGAAGTTAATATTACAAAAGATAGGAGAAACAGTAAATAAAATCTTACGAGTCCTTAAAAACTAAACTACTAAAAGTTACCATACTTTATTCGATGAGAACTATTTAGAGCATTCAATTTTGAGAATATTGACTACTATTGTATCTGCACTATTTTAACAGTTTACTTTGGAAACACAAATAGCAAAGAATATACAACATATGTTTTATATTCTTTGCTAATAGTCAATTCTTACTTTGAAGTTGATCATAAAATATCTGATCTGAATATATGTAAAACAAATAAAATCTTACGTAAGATAGAGGAAGGAGTAAATGAAATCTTATGAGCGCTTTCAATAAATGAACTCAACGTTTGTCAAATTTCCTTACGTAATTAATGAACGCTCCTTCATTCATAATAGATATTCATTGCTTATTGGTCCTTTGTGAATATTTTTTTGGAAGTATATAAACTCTTTAATGTTTTATATGATTTCTGATCAACACATCTGATTTTGAAAAGCAATGGCTAGCAAAAGTGTAAATTTGATAGAACAAATTTTATTTTGAAGAATGATTTATTTTATTGCAGTTATTTTTGAAAATTCAAACAAATCATAAAAATTATAGTACGCATCAGTCGATGTCACAAGCACGTTATTAGAGTAAATGAAATTATGCAATATTCTTATCCAACCCCTTATTTACGGGGACTGTTAATGGTTTTTTATTTTAATTTTAATTATTTACAATTATGAAAGAGGTTTCCTGATATTTTAGACAAAACTGTTTAGAGTATCTGAATTTTATATACATTGGGTGCTTGTAGTGCAATTAAAGTGGAAAATTTATTTTTTAGAAAAAACCCTAGTTTTTTACAGTTTTTTTAAAATTTAATTCAAAAATTACTGCATTAAATTTATTCAAAATTTGATTAAACTATACAAATGCTAATACGCTTCAATTGCCACTATAAGGATGTTTGGTTCGTGAGATATGCTGTATGAAAGAAACGGTTTCGGAGAATTCAAAACAGAAAACCATCAGCCCGAAGTTTTCCAAAATCTAATGAGTTCGTAAGATTGTAAATAAGCTTCGATTGAGAACTTAACGAAGTCAATATGATTTTGTTTACATGAGCTATGCTCGTAGACTGTTTAAGAACGTACTTACGAACGTATATGCACAAACTGCTTGCCAAAAATACTTTAAATATACTCTACAGACCTCAAAAAATAAACATATGCTGAAAATTTTAAATGAATTTTCGTGATGATTATAAGAACTTCCCATATACTGAGAAGTTAAAAAAAGATAAGGAAGCCAATGACGTATACCGCGCTATTATACTTTTTTGGAATACTGAATACTTACATAGCTAAAATCATTCGAGGATTCATTTCAATTGCCATGTCTTCAGTTTCATACCCGAACAGAAAGGCGATTAGAATATCTGCCAAATTAAAAAGCGACGTACGGAAAAATGCGAGACTCCGCCAAATTCTGCTTCGCCTATAACCCAAAATCGGGACTATACTTTTCGAGTGATTGGGCAGACAAATTTACCAGGCTCCATAGTATTACAGAAAAAGATGGTTCAATAAAATGTGCCAGTGTAGCGGAGGACCATTGCAAAAAATTAAAAGCCGAAGTTTTAAGAAAAAGTTTGAAGGGATATGCAGTCAACAACGTTTTTAATACAGACAAAAGAGGTTTCTTTTTAAACGTTAACACAATACATTTTAAACATAACAGATTTTTCCCGCAGGAAAAACCGGTAAGAACGAAAATTATCATTTGTGCGAATATGACAGTGAAAGGAAAAAAATCGAAAACTCTGTTGATAATGTAAAAAAAATTCCGAATTAAATCTCTGGGAGTTGATTTTAAAAAAATGTTCTAGATAGATAAATAAACTTTTGAAGAATGGCAACTAAGCTTTGACAAAAAATGATCAACGAAAAAAGAAAAGTGGCTATATTTGTGGGCAACAGTCTTGTACATCCTGCTCCATCCTGCTTGTTAGATAAAGTTGAAGAAGTTAAAGCAGCTTTGTCTCCTCCAAATACAACTTCTAAACAGCAACTGATGAAACAAGGTGGCATAAGGACCCTTAAGATGCACTATCGAACGCAAGTAGCTTATTTTAGCGATGGCAAACCATTAACCAGTTGACACAACCATTAATATCAGACTATATGTATACTGCGAAGTTTTAAAAAAGTAAGAAATTATCCAATGTCATCTTAACAGAAACAACAATCAAAAAATGTTTCAAAATAGCAGATATTGCTAAGCAGCCAATTGAAGACGCTAGCAATTGGTTTATTGAAATCTTTTGGAGCCTATTTCAAGCTAATCTGCTTGCTTGAAATTGGCGTTTTCATCAACGTTTAAAGAATTTTTTTGCGTTGATGAGAAGGTTCCTACTGCGGACTATCGATTAGCTGCTGATAGTTGACATTAGAATGAAAGAAACGGAAGAAGCAGACAATGAAGGCGCTCTCTAGCCTTGCAGGACCCACGATGATTTTCAGCACAAAGAACATTTTCCTGAAAATTTGTTTCGTTTCAGAAATGAACACATATGCTGTAAATATGGCCCAATAAAACATTAGAAGTTAATTCATCCGAAATTTCGAATAAAATAACTTTTCAAATGTGAAGTAAACATATTTTTATTTTTCTACTTGGTGATATTTGTATTTGTAATGTCTGTAGTGTTGTGAATCTTTGTGTACATAATATTTTCACAGTGGCGGCTCGTGGGAGTTAAGTATGGTGGGGCTACTGGTACGAATTTTTCTATTTTCAATATAAGTTCTTATGTGAGTTCGAACCTGAACCTGAAGAACCCTTTTCTGAAACAAACTTTAAGCACTAGAAAACTTTTAAAAATACCAAACACTACAACTCTATGAAGGCACACTAAGTACTAATGCCATGCACTACACTGGTGAGACTACTTTTGCATTAACACTCATCACCTTCACCCCCTTCGGCCGTCGTAAAAAAATGTTGCTCATGCTTGCTCAAAAGTATTATCCAGACCATGCCAAGACTAAATGTTGTCGAAGCACTGAACGGGCTGTATATGATTAGCCCGTCCGCGGAATATACACATGTTATTTCAAACACGCACACTCCCGCCGCTTCAGCATAGAATTCACGCAGCCATTCAAATCGAAGTTCTCTTTTTCGGGGCAAAATCCATGTAGCCCCTTCCTCGTAGTAAAAGTGGAAAATTGTCAAAGAGAAAATAAGTTTGAATTTTACTCTCAGCTTTTACTCGATGCAGGCACAAATAAGCGATTCGAAGAGAAAAACAAATTGTTCTACAGTGCATGGCAAGAAGACTATGTGTAAGTAAACTACAGCATGGACGAAAAAAATGCAACATTACATTTTGAAATGAAATGAAATTATGAAAACTATATTGAAATCTATAATGATATTTTATTACATTTGCACTAATATAGGCTCATCAATAAGTGGTGGGGCTGAGCCCCACTAGCTCCAAAGGTAGAGCCGCCACTGTATTTTCAGCAGAATTAAGTATAATTTTCTATTGACCGAATTTTTCCATGGATTTCTCACTTATATTAAATAGAGATCTGACTGCATCTACAAATTGAAACTGATTTGTTGCTTCACTTTCAGTAATTTAGCATTATAATTTATTTAGCATAACATTCAACGAACATTCGTCTGAACATTAAAAACTGTTTGTGATTCGGAACAGCATATTCGAATTGCGAAAAGAGTTGACATTGAAGAGAAATGTCTTCGACCTTTTGCATGAAAATGCAAGTCCGCGTTTCTCACAGATTCCTGTATGCAATCTGATAGAGTTTGTTAATCAACCATAATTTCTCTTATAAGATACTTATTTTAGAAATTTTCACCATAGGAGCAAAGCTTTTGCATATTTGCTTCTTTGTTAAATGACAATTAGATTAACATTTTCATATTAAATTATAAAAAAAAAACTTATCTTAATAAATGAATTTATGGTCTCTTGTATTTAAGAAAAGTTTGACCGCATTGTACAATTTTTTAAAATTTCCATCAACTAAGGAATTGTTTTTTTTTTGGCTCTCTCGCAAAGTGACTTAAAAGTGCATGAATTTTTTACTTATTGGGCTCATAATCTAATCGTCTCTCGTTGATTAATTTACGTTACAATGCAACAAAGTGGTGAATTCCAGCTCTTATAATTTATGGTGTCCTCCGTTTCCACTAAACCAACTCAATGTCGCGAAAGCGTGAAATCGACCCATTATTATTATTATTGCCATATAAGCACAAAAGTGAATGCGTCCTGTAAAAGGCATTTCGTTTCAGAACGTCTTTTAATGTTGCCGTTAAGATAAGAAAATGGAAGTTGGTAGATAGTGTCCTCATTAGGTTATAATTTTGTGGATGCATTTGCATTAAACGCGATCAGCATTTTACGTTGAAGTATCCTCGATTGCTTTTTGCGGGAAACAACAACTGTACAATGATTCTGAAAAAGCAGACAGCTGTACTGATATCGTGAATATTTATTGATATTTTTGATTATTCAGCCATTAAGATATGAATATAGTGAATGCAAATCGTTATTGGCTGTTACTTCTCTGAAAATGGGTCGAAGGAGTGCGAAAGATTACATTAAAACAAATAGAGAAAAGTGTGACTTGATATAAAAGGGGTTCTATGTATATATTTCAATTCTTGGATAAGACTATGGGCGAGTGAGGGTGGTTATATTCAAAAGTTTTGTTGAATTTATTTTTGAATATAAGTTCAAGTGATTTGAAATTGTTTTCATATTATTAAATCGGTACAAAGAAAAATGATAATATTTTTTTATTGGAATTTCACGGTTATTGAATGCAATTTTTGTTTTTACTCCAACTGAAAAGATTTTGTCACGTGATCACCATTTTGAGTCAAAATTTCTATGTTGTGTCAAAATTTCTCTGACTGCTGTATAGACATTTAATCTGTATTTTTCTACCATTTCACATGAATAAGACTAATAATATTTTTTTTATTTTCTAGTTGATCTTGAAGAGCATGAAATATGCAGTAAATAATCGCTGTTTAGTTGTATCTAAAATATATAAAGTATTAAAAAAACTAGTCAAAGAAATTATTGAAATCTTAGGAGCCCTTAAAAAGTAAACTACTAGACTAATAAAAGTTACAATTTATTAATTGATTAAAGATTTTGAAAGCATATGGTTTTGGAAAATGTAGACTATTACATCATGCTACCTTCAAACACTAATAATCATTACTTATTCTGAAGTTGATCGTAAAATATCCTGTAATATCAGTAAAAATTCGATTTCTGATAATATGTAAAATAAAAAAATCTAACTCAAGTAAGAGGAAGAAGAAGCTGAAGTCTTACGTACCCTTACAAATAATGAACTCAAAATTTGTCAAATTTAAGAAGAACTGAAGACATATGATGTCGAAATTAGGAAGAAGAGACTTCTTTTGAAGCCATACTAAGTGAAATCAGATGATATTATACTTATCAATCTTTATTCATTATAAATATAAATGGTGTATTGTTTTTATATGAATATGTTTTATAATCTTGATACACGTTGTTTCTTGTTTAATAAGATATCTTTAAAACATCTTTCCTTTCAAAACGTTGATTACCTGAAATACAAATTTGCTTGGAAAAGAATTTCCAATATAATAAAACAACACGGCACTGTGAAAATGATTGAAAATCTGCTCAATGTATGCAAATATTAATACACTTTGATCGACATAACAACAATGCCTTTAGAATAAGAGACTGTAATGGTTTCTTCATTTTTAACTTCCCAGTATGTGGGAAATTCTTGTAATCGCCTCCAAAATCAAAATTGAATTTTTCAGCATACAGTACTGTGCAAAAAATTTTGCTCACCAATAATTTATGTTTAAACTTTTGTGACTTAATTTTTTCAATTTTTCTACTGAAAACTGTTTAAAAACACAATTTCAATTTTGTTTAACAATCAAAAAATGGAAAACGCCAAAAAACTATTATTTTTTGATAAGTGATTTTATTTTTTATTAAATTTAAAAAAACAGTAATGATAATAATATTAAAAATATTTTATTTGGAATTTATATACAGTTGACATTTTTTTTAATATTTAGTTACCCCCGCCCCCTCCCCTTTCCGCCGTATTACTTCTCTGCATCTCTTGGGCATAGATGCAATAATGTTTTGAAATGTCTCCCGTGATATCGTCTCCCAGGTGTCTTTAATCAGATTTTTTAACGCTTCTTTGGTGCTTGGCCTTTCCTTTGTTACTTTTAATTTAATTATAGCCCAGAGATTTTCGATTGGATTTAGATCTGGACTATATGGCGGCCAATTCATAGCGGAGATATTCATTTCTTGGAAATAGTCTGTGATCTAAGAATGGTAAAACAAAAAAGAAGTGATTTAAAATTTTCCGAAAAATTTAACATTAAACTAGGCAAGATAATCTTTAGAATGAAAAATTTTTTTTAACTTTTTTGCTTTGTGGCATAGCGCATTATCCTGTTGAAGTATGAAGTCGCACGTTTCCCCGAAAAGCTTTAG
This sequence comes from Oxycera nigricornis, assembly GCA_963942545.1. Taxonomy (NCBI): domain Eukaryota; kingdom Metazoa; phylum Arthropoda; class Insecta; order Diptera; family Stratiomyidae; genus Oxycera; species Oxycera nigricornis. Next base: position 44,827,323 of record OZ012660.1, on the reverse strand, counting down.
CACACTAGGTTCCAGGTGATGGTTCAAAACATTTAAATACACATCTGCGTTCATATTTCTTTCCACAAATGCCAATTCCCCAAGCTCATCTCCAGAAAAACCGCCACATACCATTATACCTTCCGATTTGGGAAGTAGTGTCTGCATGCACTGGTCACTGAGCCTCTCTCCCGGTCTTCGACGTACGCAGATCCTTCCATCGCCGACATGCAGTTTAAATTTGGATTCATCTGAGAAGATGACCTGGTACCACATCTCCTCAGTCCAAATTTGATGCTCCTGCGCCTAAATCCTGCGAGCTCGTTTGGCCGAAACACTAAGAAACGGCTTTTTAGCACAGCGTCGAATCCTCAAACTGGCTTTTATGAGCCTTCTTCTCACTGTGCTTGAAGAAATCGTTTTGCCTGTAGCATTGACTAAGTCGCTCCTTAAGTCCGAAGATGTTTTAAAACGATTCCGTAGGCTTTGGACCTTCAAAAAACGGTCATCCACTGAAGTGGTCTTCCTAGGCCTTCCGGAACCGCTTTTTCTTTTCGTTGTGCCTGTCTCGCGATATTTTTTCAATATCCAGGCCACCGTACGTTTGAAACAACCCACTCGAGATGCTCGAGTTGATAACTTATCCTTAGACATCAACAATATACTGCTTTTTATTTCAGCACTTACTTTTCCCATTTCGTGCACTTGTAGCTTCAAGTAACAACCTTAACTAAACTAAAAAAAATTGTCTAAGACCTCAGCTATTTATAGACTCTTAAAGGAGCTAGGTAATACCAGAAAGCAATTAAAGGTCATTGCTTTCTTGGAATTTGTCAAAATATGGGCATTTCCAAAAATTTATAGGGTGAGCAAATTTTTTTGCACAGTACTGTATCTTTGTGTTTTGAGCCCTTATCATTACTGGGAAGTAAAAATTTCTTCACACTCTTCTTCTAAATGGAATCTTGATAGTAAAATCCAACGCAAAATAAATAAATTTACTGATTTTTCTATGTAGCTTAAATCTAACATTTTTGAATAAAATGGACTTTGTCTTTACATAACAGCTCATTCAATATGGAGCAGTTAGTTCTATTATAAACCAAAACATCATTAGATTCCAGACTTAAGTTTTAAATTCACGCTACACCATAATATCTCCAGTGGATGATCGCTTTCCCTACTAGTCTATGAATGGACATGCGTTTACTACCATGACAAGAATATAGCCGAATTTATGCATCCTATACACTACGCCTCGTTAGACGACTGCATAATACAAGGGCAACTCTCATTACGTCCTGAATTCAATAACTCTTCCGATATCCGACATATTCCATCATAAATCATCACCATCAACTCAACCAGGTGATTAAAAACTGTGATGACCCATCATCAGGGGCCACGTTCGATGCAAAATCGACTCTTTCAGCGCAACCTTCTCAAGACGAAGAAGGAGGATCAAGACCAGAGTGACCGTTGGCTGGTCGTGATCCCCGAAGTCGTACTATCTTGAAGGAGCAACGAAGTGGCCAATGCAAGTTTATGCTTCGCCTAATCGGGTGCCGCGTAAACACTGCAATTAGATGTTCATTAAAGGGGTGGTCTCGGGACTGAGGGCCCCTTCGCGATCCTTAACAAATGTGCATTTTTATGCGTTCCAATGTAATGTCCGCCGCGGAATCATACGTTAAACAAATAGCCATATATTATAATTATACTTGTTGCAAGAAGAGGTGGACGTTGACTAGCCCGCAACCTCAGTCTTAACACAACAACCGCAAGATATGTGCAAGAAGGACATACACTCTGTGATGCTTCTGTGGAATCACACAAAGACTATAGGTATGTAAGTACATTAATATAACTTCAGTAATAAACTTGTTATATGCTCCAATTATTCCTAAGATGTGGAAAAGTCTAAATCAACAGTCTAGCACATGAATTCATCAGTAATGTAAGATGTTCCAAAGCTATGTTATCTGAATTATTAACAACAATTCTCTAGTTTCATAACCACTTTAAAATAATAACCGTTCAATGTAGATGATTATCATGGAATACCACAACGGCCACTCAGCTCTGAAGCTAAAATATGCATTCTAGCCTGCGGAGAGATGAAAATTTGGTCAAATTGATTTCAATGAAATACATCCCTTAGTTTATGCTGGTCGAGCAAAGAATCCTCCAGATAGGATCTAAAGATGCAGCCACAAAATGCAACAGAACGCCATATGCAAATGTTCATTAAAAAGTAATCAACTCGGTTGTCGACAAGTTTTCATTTGCCCGAAATTATTTTCAACAGCGTTTAGAGTTGCTTCACGAAGAAAACAGAAACCATGAAAGTGTAATTTTGGCAAAAAAAGCAGCAGAATGTTGAAATGCGGAATCACCTGGCAATGATGAAATTTGAGGAGTATAATTGGCCTTGATTGACGTGTGTTGGACATAGGCGTGTTATTGATACTTTTGGCGCTGAGGACTTTGGATGTTATTTGATTCCTCAAAGGTAATGTATTTTTTTCTTATAATTTTAGGCATAAAAGGATGAAAAGATTATTGAAATTCATTGAAAAAATATATATTAGAAGCATGGATTTTAGTCCAGTTTGTTGATAATTCAATCGTGCTTTTGGGTAGGCAAACAGATTTTTTGCTTCTAATTTCATGCTTTAGTTCAGTTTATCGGTTCGTAGAACGCCACTTGCGGGCCAACTTGAAATGAAGAAGCTCTCATATAAAAGTTGTATGTCACAAACTTGTGCAGAATTTAATTTGCAGCAACTTGTGCACATGTTACTGCTTGTAGTGGTAGAATTATGAGCGGTTCATTTTTTGAGCGCCTTAATTTTTTTGGTTTCAGGATTTCCGCGAAAGACATGCCGAGTCACTTTAAGGGGTCTAAATAGTCCGGAACGTTCGCAAAATCATTTTTCTTCTTCAATAAATGCTTTTCTGTGTACTTTAAATAAACCATTAAAAACAAACCATTCATAAGTTTTATGTGGTGATGAAGATACAGCGATTTAATTTGAAACCATGCCGTGAATTCTGAGCGTGCGTTGAGAAATCGCACGTTTTTCTCGAAACACCTTTTCTCCACAAGTTTTCAATATTTTTTAACTTTCCAGTATATGGAAAGTTCTTGTAATCGTCTCGAAAATCGAAATTAAAATTTTCAACATATCTTTACGTTTTGAGGTCTTTAGAGTATATTTAATGCGTTTTTAGATAGAAGTATGTATGTGTGTGCGCGTGTACGTACGTACGTACGTGCGTTCGTGGACAGTATTTTCTACGAGCACAACTCACGTAAATCAAGTTGTATCGACTTTGTTGAGGTGTCAATCGAAGCGTCTTTGCAATCTTAAGAGCTCGTTAGTTTTTGGAAAACTTCGGTCGGAAAGGGGGGGGGGGGTTTGGTGTTTCAACCCTTTGAAGGTCATTTCTGTCATGCGCTATATCTCGTGAACCAAACATAGAATTTGCATGGTTATGGTGTCAATCGACGCGTATCAACATTTGTATAATTTTATCAAATTTTTTAAAAAATCGTTGGAGCCATTTTTTAATTTATTAAAAAAAGTGCAAAAAATTAGGGTTTTTTCATAAACAATAGATTTTTAACCTGATTTGCGAAGCACAGTAATAATTGTTTATAAAATTTATAAATTCCTATCAGTTTTTGTAGAAAAACCAACAAAACTTTTTTCATGATTACAAAAAAAATTAAATTAAAAGTAAAAAATCATGAAAAGTCTTCATGACCTTCAAGGTCATTTATGGAATTTATCCTGATTTGCACACCACAGTAATAAATGTTTATAAAATTTATAAACTTTTATCAATTTGTGTAGAAAAACCAGCAAAACTTTCTGTCGTGATTACGAAAAAAAATTAAATTAAAAATAAAAAAATCATTCAAAGTCACTATGTAAAAAGGGCTCATACGAATGATATTACTTTACATCTCTTATTTCAAAGACATTGTTGTAAACTCAATAAATGCATAATTTGAGCAGATTTTGAATAGTTTTCACAGCACCGTGTTTAATTTTAATGAAAAAACTGCTTAAATTTTGAAAACCAATAAAAATCAAATCAAATTTGCATATGTGGTAATCAACGTTTTTAATGGTAAAATGTTTCGTAGCCCATACTTTCCAAGATCATATGCTTCAAAAAGCATTAAGTAAAAAATTGTAGTTTTTAGTAGTTTTTTTCTTTAGTGTTCGTAAGATTTCAATTATTTCCTTCATCATTTGTAATACAACCTATTTTTGACTGCATATTCAATGTTTTTGAATATCAACAGCAAAATAAGAAATAATTATTAGTCTCATTGGTGTAAAATCGTGAATAAATACAAATTCAGTGATTACGCCGAAGTGATCCAATTTTGAACGCAACTATTCAAAATAGCCACCACGCGACAAAATCTCTGCAGTGGGCGTAATAACAAAACTGCATTCATTTTTGAAAGCACTCTTTTGCCCTCCAAGTATCAATATGAAAATAAAAAATAACGTAGAAAAGGCTTTGTAACCGGCCACCCCCCTCCGATTGATCCGCATAAATATTTAATCAAACCAATCCACTCCCCATCCACCAAAAGCCTTACGTACTCCAATTACTGCTATGAGTATCTCTCATTATTATTATTTAAAGTAATATTGTTTTCATAATTATTTTCGTGTTTAATAATTTTAATATTTGAGTAGATATTACTGGGAAAAATAAGTTTCAAAAGCCATTTTTTGTTGATACAGTAAGAACCAAAGAGATTCGAGGGACGACAATTCTTACGTTATATTGCAAGAGTCTTATGATTTTTTATATTTATTCACCTTTGATGCTGTTATGATGCCCATGAGTTGGCAGTATTTTTACATTTCAACATTGGAATCAACCACAAATTTGCTGAGTTTCTTAAAACCCAATGAACAATATGTAATCACTAATTTGACATAATTTTTTTAAATATAAACGAGAAAAGTTTCATTTTCGAACCTCGTTTTTCGAAGAGCTGGACGTATTTTACCTCTTCAAACAATTTTGTTAAAAGTTGTTTTTAGTGTCGTTTGCTGCTTTTCCAAATGAGGAAGCGTCATGTTAATATGTTTAAAAAAAGTTTCATCAGCCAATTTGTAATTTTAATTGTCTTTTTTGACTGAAAAAGCCCGTAGGTAGGGTACCAAATTGGTGGCACTCTTTTAGTCCAAACATATGTAATTAATGTAGTTTTATTATTTATTAGTCACTCCCAACGCACTTTAACAAATCTTCAGCATTAATGTTTTTGAAATATGGTGAAATATTAAAAGTTATTTTTCTGAAAATGCCCATTTCTTTTCGGCATTTCCACTCATAAAATGCTGTAATCGTATTATCAATCATCCAAAATGCTCGATTAACGTAATTTTTGCGATGATGTTTGTTTGGACTATTTTGTTTGTGTAACCTGAAATTTGAGCTAAAATTCGGTCAGTGTTGATCGAGTGACTAATTTCAGAAACAAACTAATTATTAGTTTGCGATAAGTTTAAGAGAAAAATTTCCAAAATGGTTCTTACGTAAATAATAGATGCTCCCTTATGCATTAGGGATATTAATTGATATTGTACATGGTTAAAATTTCAGGTACATTTGAAATATTTTTAAAAAATAAGCCGCGAGGTGCGACCCATGAGGTCCACACGGTCAACTTCCCAGTAATATCTAACAAGCCGCGAAGTGCGACCCTTGAGGTCCACACGGTCAACTTCCCAGTAATATCTAGATAAACATTAAAAATATTAAACAGAATAATAATTTTAAAAATATTACTACTTTAAATAATAATAATGAGAGGTATTTATAGCAGCAACAGGAATGAGTTGATATTAATCATATCATCTACGGAAGGTTTTTTTGGACTTCTATCATTTAAGCAGTTTTTTTATTAACACTAAAACACTGTAAAAACTATTAAAAATCTGCTCAAATTATGCAAATATTATAAAACTTCGATTGAATTTACAACAATTTCCTTAGAATAAAAGATATAAATTAATGTCATTCATATGAACCCTCTATACATAATAACTTTGAATGATTTTTTATTTTTTATTTAGTTTTTTTTATAATCATGGATTATGGTTTTGCTGGTTTCTATTCAAAATATGATAAGAATGTATAAATTTTATAAAAATTTATTACTGTGCTGTGCAAATCAAGTTAAAAAATTATTTTTTATGAAAAAACCTTAAAACCCTAAAAGCCTAATTTTTTGCATTTCTTTTATTTAATATAAAAAGCTGCTGAAACAATTTTTATGTAATGTTAAAAAAATTGCAGCAATGTTAATAAACGTCTATTGACACCTTAATGATGCGAATATTATATCTGGTTCGTGAGATATAGTGAATGATAAAAATGACCTTGGAAATCATGATGACTTTTAATTATTTTTTATTTGTAATTTAATTTTTTACGTAATCATGAGAAGAAGTTTTGAAATTGTTTCTACAAATATTGTTTGGAGTATATAAATTTTATAAACACTGATTACTATATTTCGCAAATCAGGTTATAAATTTATTGTTTATGGAAAAAAATCTAATGTTTTGCACTTTATTCTCTTAAATTAAAAAAGGGCTCCAACAGTTTTTATAAAAATTTGATAGATTCACGCAAATATTAATACGCGTCGATTGGCACCTTAACAATGCAAATCGTATGTTTGGTTCGTCAAATATAAAGCATGACAGAAATGGCCTTGAAGAACATGATGACTGTTAATGATTTTTTATTTTTTATTTGATTTTTTTTGTAATCATTAGTAAAAAACTAAACTAAACTAACTAAATACGCGTCGATTGACACCTTATTCAAGAAAATCGTACGTTAGGTTCGCGAGATATAGCACATGACAGAAATGACCTTCGAACGGGCAAAACAGCAAACCCCCCCGACCGAAGTTTTCCAAAAACTAATCAGCTCTTAAGATTGAAAAGACGCTTCGATTGACACCTTAACGAAGTCGATACGACTTTGTTTACGTGAGTTATCGTCGTAGAAAAAAGTGTCCACGAACGTACATACGTACGTACGTACATACACACACACACATACATCTCCCTTTCTAAAAACACTTTATATATACTCTATAGAACTCAAAACGTAAAGAAATGTTGAAAATTTCAATTTCGATTTTCGAGGCGATTACAAGAACTTCCCATATACTGGGAAGTTAACAAGATGATTCAGAATGCTGTTTCTTTTCATTTTGAGATTAAAATTTTAACAAATCTCGAATCTTTTTTAGTTCAAGCTTTTAAATCTCGCGCCCGAATTTGCATGCTTTCAGCATGTCTTATAACAAAAATATAGAAAACATCAACTTTGTTTTGCTCGTTCAATGACTTTCAACAAATAACCTGAGCCAATATTAAGTCTTAAACACGTCATTAAATATAATTTAATGCGCAAAAAACTCCTTTTAAAAAAGGAGCTCTCACGTTTGGTCTACTTCTTTTAATTTAGATTTTCCATTGAATTTTCCCGGAAGAATTTTAGTTGTTTAGATTAAGGGGTTACACTACAGTACAAATTTCACAAAATCGATTGTATTTTTATTGGCTTTAAAAATCTTTTGAACCCTCAAGAATAAGAGACGAACTATTTTATATCTGCCAGAAATCGTTTTTATTGAAACTTCGAGCTCTTTATTGACCCCTCCCGACTGCTCCGAAACGAATACCGGCGGTAAATACAACACCTGTATTATGTCTTTCCCTTCGGTTTCTAGTTTCTCTAATACACAAATAGGTGTTGTTAGAAACATTTTCAAGCATGTTGAACACAAACTACGTTAAATTTTTAAAATCAAATTTTTTATTTTATCATGTTCGAAACACGAGTCAAAATTTTAAACGCGTTTTTCTTGAAACACATTTTTTTCAAATCGTCACGCAGCATAACTCAAACAATTTTTAACTTCCCAGTATATGGGAAGTTCTTGTAATCGCCTCGAAAATCGAAATTGAAATTTTCAACATATCTTTACGTTTTAAGATCTTTAGAGTATATTTTAAGTGTTTTTAGAAAGAAGTATGTATGTGTGTGTGTACGTACGTGCGTTTGCGGACAGTTTTTCTACGAGCATAACTCACGTAAACAAAGTCGTATCGACTTTGTTAAGGTGTCAATCAAAGCGCCTTTGCAATTTTAAGAGCTGATTAGTTTTTACGAAACTTCGGTCGGGGTGGTTTGCTGTTTTGACCTCTTGAAGGTCATTGCTGTCTTGCACTATATCTTCCGAACCAAACATAGGATTTTCATTGTTAAGGTGCCAATCGACGCGTATTAGCATTTGTGTGGTTTTATCAAACTTTTGAAAAAATGCTTCCAGCCATTTTTTTTATTTATTAAAACAAATGCAAAAAATTGAGGTTTTTTTCATAAACAATACATTTTCAGCCTGATTTACAAAGTACCGTAATCAATGTTTATAAAATTTATAAACTCCAAATAGTTTTTGAAAAAACGCAAGCAAAACATCTTCTAATGATTATGTAAAAAATTAAATTAAAAATATAAAATCATTAAGTCATCATGACCTTCAAGGTCATCTATGTCATTCACTATATCTCGCGAACCAAATATAGTATTTACATCACCAAGAAGTCAATCGACGCGTCTTAACATTTAAAGATGTTTTCACGTTTCTAAAAAAATCGTTTTTTTTTTAAATAAAAAAACGGTCCGTTTTTTTATTTAAAAAAAACTGCAAAAATTTAGGGTTTTTTCATAATAAATAATTTTTTTACCTTATTTGTACAACACAGTAATAAATGTTTATAAAATTTATAAATTCTAATCAGTGTTTGAAGAGAAACAAGCAAACCCTTTTCCCATGATTGAAAAAAAAATTAAACTAAAAATAAAAAAAATAATTCAAAGTCAACATGTGAAAAGTGCTCATACGAATGATATTACATGATTATTCTTTATCTTAAGACATTATTGTTAGATCAATCAAAATTTATTGATATTAGCAAAATTGAGCAGATATTTAATAGTTTGTACAGTACCGTGTTATAATTTTAATAAAAAACTGCTCACATTTATAAACCAAAAAAATCTAATGTAATTCGCATTTGTGGTAATGAACGCTTTGAATGGTAAAATGTTTTGTAGTTAATACTGTGCATGATCATACACTTTCAAAAGCTTTCATCCAAAAAAAAATTGTAGTTTTTAGTAGTTTTGTTCTTTAGTGTTCGTAAGATTTCAATTACTTTCTTCATTATCATTCGTAAGGCTTTTTAGTTTTTACATGCCATTAAACCGATAATTGACTGCACATGCAATGTTTTTCAAGACCAACTGAAAATAATAAATAAGTATTAGCTTGATTGTTGTAAAATCGTGAAAAAAATACAAAATCAATGATTTTGCTGAAGTCATGGTGATTTTGAACACAATTATTCAAAATGGCCACCACGCGACAAAATCTCTTCAGTGGGCGTAATAACAAAATATCCATTCATTTTTGCTAGCGCTCTTTGTGCTTTAAGCATCGATATGAAAATAACAAACATCGTTGAAAATGCTTTGTAACCTACCCCCATCCCCACGCTCCCGATTAATTCGCGATCATCCACCTTACCTACGTAATCAATGGACGCTCCTGTAGATGTTACGATTCATATGAAGTCATTCCAATAACTTTTATGATAGGTGCATTATTATTATTTGAAGTATTTTCATAATTATTATTGTGTTTAGTATTTTTAATATTCATGTAGATATTACTGGGAAGTTGACCGTGTGGACCTCAAGGGTCGCATTTCGCGGCTCGTTTATTTTTTCACTCCAAATTAATATCACATCTTAAGAACAACACTCCACATAGAAATACGTAGCCGATTTTCGATAAGTTAATATATTGATTTTTAAGGTATAAATAAGTGCCCATTTTTTGGTAGTAAAATGAACTTATTTTTTCAAATGCTCACCAATTTAGCAAAAATGAATATTTTCAAAATCCCCTAGATATTTATTTAGCTATACTAATAAAAAGAACTATCCCTTATACCGATATACATCGTCTGGGAAGTACTATTTAAATGAACAAGCTTTCAGGAAATAATTGCACACGGACAGTGCAAAAAATGAATTATGGAGTAAAGATTTTCTGGAGGAAACGGAGGTGGTTTTAGTCGGTAGAAATCCGACATGCCGAGAAGCAGGAGCAACTCGGTATCTTTTGAAGATTTCCATCTCCCAACGACGAAAAAAAAAAAAGAACAAGTATTGCCTCTTCAAAAAAAACGTTCCGCAGAATCGCATTTTGTAATATTTATTATTAAACAATTTTTCTTTCAAACTTCAAAACATGCTTAAAAACAATTACCCTGTTAATTTCCTTCCACTTGAAAAAAAAATCGCAAAAAACGTTAAATTTTCGCTCTCTACTGTGGTGTAACCTCTTTAGTACGAATTCCCCTTTTGAAATAAATTTAGTGGGAGTGCAAATACCCCACTCAAAAAAAAATTAAAACGCCTTTACAAACAATAGCAGGATATTGGAATTTGGCAAAATGGACTGGGACTAGTTGCGTAGCTTGGTTTGCATGATTAAAATTTATAGGCTATAGGAAGAAATATTACCAAAACTAGTGCGAATTTGTCGGTAGATATTAAGCCATAAAAGTAAAGAGTGAATCTTCAAAAAGAAATTCAGTTTAGTTCATTAACTACACATAAAATTATGAGACAATAAAAGGAATGTGAGTTAAAAGTAGTGATGTATAAAATTGGTCAAACTATGACCAAGATCAAAGTCAAAATCTTTCCTGTGGTAGAAAAACTAAGACCAAGCCTTGGCTTGCAAGACCAAGATTTGGCTTACAAGACCAAGACTGTGAGAGACTTTACCCAGAAAGAGGTCAAGCTACGGAATTTTCGCTGACTCAATAACATTTCTTCTTCATATTTAGTATCTTCAAGAAGAGTCAAAATCACTCATATTCCAAATACAGAATCTACGCAAAAAGTATAGCAGCCAAAATCTGTGCAAAATGTTTGAGTGTGCAAATGCGTGGCTGCAAGAGTCATGCAAACAAGCCCAAAACTTGACATATAAGACCAAGACTAAGACTACAGATGCAACGTCAGGATCGAGGGTGCACGAAACAATACCAAGCCTACTATAGTCTTGATCTTGTTTTGTTCATCACTGCATAAAAGTGCTCTAGAGTTTACTATGAGGCCCGAAAAGTGCTACTAGTACAAAGTTTAGCCATGAATGCAAGGTTCAGACTAACCTCGAATTATTGATTTTAATTAAAAACTATGGGTCAAAATAATAAACCCTTTCTGTGATTGCAGGGAATTAAAATTGTTCTGCATATCTTACTAGAAAATAAATAGTGCGAAATCGAATGCTTTCACATTTAATGGGATTTTATTGTTAGTATTTATTGAGAGGTTGTAAACAAAACTTTTAGCTGATATTCAACTCTCAAGAGTTCTTCAGGCAGTTGTACTCTACTGGAGGAAAAATGCCAAAACGTTTACCAATAATCATTACGAAATTGAGGCTTATTTACGGTCTTCTCGAGGCATGCACATATGTCTTCTTAAAACATGCGAACCATTGAGCTCCTTAATTCTTAACCACTAAGAAGCAACTCTCAAGCGTTTCATATCATTTAGCTGTCGTCACTTCAGTGCGAAGCCTATAATTTGATGAGTATCATTTTTTGCAAATGATTTTCACGTCGTCGCTTCAAACCTACACTTGATAGTGTGGATTGCGTGCACTTGGCCAAGAGCAAAGTCAGAAAATGAAGTGTATTGTGCTCTCTTCGGATTTTATTTTTTACCGGCGATGCTTATTTTCGTAGAAAATTCCATTTAGCACTAATAATTAAAATCTTCGTTTTGTATGCTTCATTAAAACTGAAGCCAAACATTTGAATGATGTGCTTAGATGTGCTTGTTCTTATCAAGCCGTAGACTGTGAGTGTAAAAATGATTTTGGATCTATAGTTTAATTCATTTGAGTGTAACAATATTATGGCTTGAAGAAATCACATGAATTCAATGTAAATAAAAAAGTACCTTTCTGATTTGTACGTTTTTTCTATACAAATTTAAAGGACTGACGAGCACGGGCTATAATTTTATACTCTTGAATCTTATATTTGTTCAAGGTAGAACGAAGTTTAGTAGACATTAGTCTGATCTGTTCACATTACAACATCCTTGAATATCCAAACATAGTTGCAACCCGTAATGTGATTGGAACAGGTGGGCACCGTCTCGTAATTTCCAGAATATCATACCTGCAAATATAGCTCTCATTTGTGCAGATGCTCATACCCAATATTGCAGTCAAACTATCACTGCACTCGTCTCTGATATTCTCATCTGCATAGAAATTGCATTTCATCAGATAAATATCAAACATGTTGGTTTTTATGATGCGCTTTACAGCACAACCTGATTGTTTGACTCAGCCCAGGAGCAAGTAATGAGCAATTTAACTGCTAATTCCTTCCGAAACAGTATCTGGAATAGCTACACAGATCTCGAGGTCTCCATGAAAGTGCAATAATATCGTTGCGAGTAAAAATTATACTGACATGAAATATCGAAGCTGCTCAGCGACCACATATTTAATTACGTTTTGATTGTACTCGTGATTAAACTAAAGATTCATGAGCTTGTTTTATAAAAAGCATATTAAAACTTGATGACGAGAATTAAGGAAAAACTCAATGCACAACTTTAAGTGTGATTCATAAGTTCACAATGTCACAAGTAGTGGGTACATACAATATATAGCGCATTGAATAAGAAAAATAGTAATGAGGATCAAATGGCATTTACCATCTGAGCAGTTATTATGAAGATACTTTAGAACGGAAGGATCGCTGTTTTAGAGACAGTTTTATGCTAGAAATTTTAAATATATACGTACATTTTAGCCTTATGCAAGTCCTTAGGAAAACAGATGAAACTTTGATACACTTTTGGGGAACATTCACAGTAAAAGCATAGTCTACTATTACTTATACTTATAAAAACTCAATATCAATAATTTACAAACAACTTAACACTAGATTTACCACTCCAGTCAAAATTACTGGTTTTATAATTTCATTTTCAAATTTCTACTTCACATTAATTGTGTTTTCAAATGATGTCATTACATTTGCAGCGATAATTAAATGAATAATATTAGGCAGTTGGTTTTATTTTTAATTCAAAATCAAAAAGTTTTGGTTTATTATCGGTACTCGTACTAAACCAATCAAAATGACTGGTGCATTTTTCTGTGTGATGGGATGAGTTTTGCATAATTAGAATATATTATAAATACTTTGTAAATATGACACGATCAAAAAAAAATCATGCAGGTGATAATGACAAAATTAGTTGTAGGGATGAATTCATGATTACGGCAATATACGTGATAAATTTAAAGTCGTTTTATTGAATTTTGAGGGGTGTTGGCTGTGATTTTTTTTGAGAATAATTTAAAACAAGCTGTGAAGTGCGACCCTTAAGGTTCACACGGTGAACTTCCCAATAATATCTACATAAAAATTAAACATTTTAAACACAAAAATAATTAAGAAAATAATACTACTTTAAAAAATAATAATGAGAGGTACTCATAACAATAATTGGAATGAGTTAATATCAATCATATCATCTACGGGAGCGTCCATCGATTACGTAAGGCTTTTTGGTGGATACGGGGTGGATTAGTTGGATTGAATATTTGCGCAGATGAATCGGATGCAGGTGGCAGGTTACCAAGCCTTTTCTACGTTAATTGTTATTTTCATATCGATGCTTGAAGGACAAAAAAGTGCTAGCAAAAATGAATGCAGTTTTTGTTATTACGCCCACTGAAGAGATCTTGTCGCAGGTTGTGTTCAAAATTGCCATGACTGCGGCATAATCATTAAATTTGTATTTTTCACGATTTTACATCAATGAGACTAATAACTATTTCTTATTTTCAGTTGGTCTTGAAAAACATTAAATATGCAGTAAATAATCAGTTTAATTGCATGTGAACAGTAAAATGTATTACAAATGATAATGGAGGAAGTAATTGAAGTCGTATGAACGCTAAAGAACAAAACTTTTAAATCTACAATTTTTTATTTGATGAAAGTTTTTTAAAGTATGGAATTCAAAGCGTTGATTGCCACAAATACAAATTTGTTTAATTTTTTTTTTTGGTTTTCAAAATTTAAGCAGTTTATTTAGTAAAATTTAAACACGGTACTGTGAAAACTATTCCAAATCTGCTCAAATTATGCAAATACTAATAAACTTTGATTGAACAACAATGTTTTTAGAATAAGAGTTATCAGGTAATATCATTCGTACGAACACTTTTTACATGGTGACTTTGAATGATTTTCTATTGTTAATTTAATTTCTTTTGTAATAATGGAAAAACGTTTTGCAAGTTTCTTTACAAAAACTATTGAGAGTTTATATATTTTATAAACATTAATTACTGTGTTGTGCAAATCAGGTTGAATTTTTTTTATGAAACAAACCCTAGTTTTTTGCAATTTTTTTTATTAAATTAAAAAACGGCTAAAATGGTTTTTTTTATAAATTTAAAAACACCACAAAAAAGTTTTACGCGTTGATTGACACGTTTATGATTCAAATATTATATTTGGCTCGCAAGATATAGTGAATGACTTAAATGACCTTGAAGGTGATGATGACTTTTATTGAACTTTTATTTTTAATTTTCTTTTTGTATTTTTAATTTTCTTTTTTACAAAAGCTGTCTGAGGTATATAAATTTTATAAACATTGATTACTGTGTATTGAAAATCAGGTTAAAAATTTATTGTTTGCGAAAAAAAACTTTTTTGGCCTTTTTTTAATGAATTCAAAAATGGCTTCAACATTTTTTTTTTAAAAATCACGAAAATATTAATACGCGTCGACACCTGAACTATGCAAATCCTCCATTTGGTTCACGAGATATAGCGCATGACAGAAATGACCTTCAAAGGGTCAAAGCAACTCCCCGAACGTACGTACGTACGTACGTACGTTCGTACACACAAACGCACATACACCTCATTTTCTAAAAACACTTTAAAAATACTCCAAAGACCTCAAAACGTAAAGAAATGTTGAAAATTTCAATTTCGATTTTCGAGGCGATTACAAGAACTTCCCATATACTGAGAAGGTAAAAACATTTTTTTGGGTACTGAAATATTCAAAACTATATTCTTTGGTAAGAAAACTAAATACAGAGAGAAATATTATCCTATTTTAGTTTGAATTTAGTTTTATAATCACCGCCAGGCCCCAAAAATGACAAACTAAACCAAATTTGTACTGTAATAAATTGATTTCATCATTAAGAAAAAGATGAGACATGAGATTCATCAGCACCTATAAGTGAACTTGTTGTTATCAAACTTTAAGAACCATACACTATGAAAGGTAGAACCATAACAACGGATAACTTCTTTGTAAGCTTTCCTCTGACGTTCACATTATTATCAAAAAATAACATTGGTTAGAACAATGCGTGGAAGAAAAGGGAACCCCCAAAAATTGGCAAAGAAAAGAAAGATAGCACGGCTCGTTTTTCACCGTTGCTTTATGAATAAAATAAATGTACACTTATTATTTACAAGACTAAACCGATGTAGAAAGTACTTTTGCTAAGTGTAAAGCACAAACACGTCAAAATGGATATAATTGACAAGAAATTACTCGAAACTGCAGCCTTTTATAGCAAGGCTCAATTTAGCGTCGATGTGACTTACCAAATGGAACGAAAATCAGGTTCCAGAAGATGGACGCTTCAATTATTTCAATATTATAGATTTAGCTGAAATAAATGTCTGGATATTGTATAAAAACACGATAGGTGAAAATATATGAAGAAAAGAGTTTTTGTTTCTACTTGCTATAGAACTTGCTTCTGAATACCAGGTTTCAAGATAAAAACCACAAGAAGCTGATATACCAGCAACTAACGTACCAAGTTCAAGTAGCATCCTTCATACACAAAAATGGTGTCAAATAGGACATTGTAATGGTAAAATTACCACGAATATTTGTTATACGAGTATATGTATGCAAAAAATATTATACGGAAAATATATACAAATCAAAATCTACGCATGTAAAAATTGTGTCAAACTCAATACTACTACTAATACTACTATATAGGTTTCTGATTCAGAATTGAAATGAAATTTTGAATTGCTATTTATGTTAAAGATTTACTGTACTCTTTATTATACTGCTCAGTATGAAAAATAGGTACATGCTATGTTGTGAATCTGGAATCACACGACAATGAATTTCGAAAAAAAAAACAATTGAAATACTTAAACAAACATATTTAGTTTATTTCAAGTTTTTCTAGCTTTCTAAAAATTCAACCGAACATTTTTGAGAGGGCAAAGCATTAAGCATGGTAGCTTTCGATGAAAATAACTGATGATCTTGCGAAAAACTATATGCTTTTCAGAAATGAATTTAATTGATGTTAAGTGAGCGAAATAATCGTGAAAACTTTATTTGTAGAAAATTTTCCCAGGGAAATATTTCGTACAAATTATTTTTTTGAACACTTACATATTCTCACGTAAAAAAAGCATGAAAATTATTACAGTAAATCAGTTATAAAAATCATTACAATGATATGCAATCTCTAGAAAAAAAATATTGTGAAAATAGAACTTATGTGAAAAAGTGATAGATGCTATTTAATGAGAGATTTTACACATAGGCCGAAAATAATAATTTTCGAAAAAAACGATTAATTCGAAAAAATTTCTTTAAAAAATTTAATGAGAATCGATTTTTAGTTTTAAAGAATCCTGTGAAAAATATGACAAGAAAACATTGTGAAAATTATCAAAAATAAAACTTGCTTCTGCTTTGCTTTTATTAATTTTGGAGTGAGTTCAAACGGAAAACATCACAACTTTTTCTGTGAAAAAAACAACAAAAATATAAAATAAGTTTGAAAGTAATTTTGAAAATGCCTAACAAAGCTGTGTTTAAGATAAATGCATGCTAATTCATGCCTCAACAGAACATATGGTAATAAACTCTAAAATATTTTTTTGTTCCACGTTTTTAGAAATTCAAACAAAAATGTTTGAAGGATTCTTTCGCTGCATAGATTTTGGATTTTCTTTATTTTTTGTTATGTTCTACGAATGATTTAAGATTACAAGCTGCTTTAGCTGCACGTTTTCTATTTCAGCTGTCTCTAGATTTTCGTTACTTAGCTCAACAAAATTTTAATGGTTGCTTGAGTAACATTAGACGCATCTTTGGCATACATTTTTCACATCTATTTCATTTGAAAATGAAGACATTGTTCTTGTGAATAAGGTGTTTTAAAAGTATAACAGCCGAAATGTAAACTTAAAGAAAAGTCGAGACAACTAGCTCATTGTTATGGTGGACTCGTTGAGAGAGGCATTATGAGAACTCCCTAAAGACTTCGACAAATGCCCGCAATTATAAATTATGAAAATCGGGTAAATGAAAAATATACAAACACGAATAACATTTACTTCAGTCTTGATTTGCATTTCGCAG
The DNA here is from genome assembly GCA_963942545.1 of Oxycera nigricornis. NCBI lineage: Eukaryota > Metazoa > Arthropoda > Insecta > Diptera > Stratiomyidae > Oxycera > Oxycera nigricornis. Next base: position 44,809,722 of record OZ012660.1, on the reverse strand, counting down.
CAACGATCTGATTTCCCGACCATAAAAAATCTATGCGTGATCATTAACAATATTTCGGATGGTCAGTGTTCATGTTGCACAACGTAATTTACACTACTTATTGGTGAATAACTCTTCAAAGTGGGCCGCCATTGTGCTTGTACGTGCCGATAACGATGCCTGCAATAGCGAAAATTTCCCATATTTTTACTCCCCAACTGCGAGATTTATGCGTTCGTGTAGGGACCCAACAAATAATTACGAGGAGGCTGATGCAATGCGAAATCAATTGACCCAGGCCATTCTCGGGCGCTATCCGTATTAACTAACTACCTTGTCGAAGGCTTCCATCCCCCAACCGAGCGGGCCGCAATCCAGGAAAATTGACGCAAAAATACCAGCCTTACCTTTGTGCGAAACCACGGCTTATCAATGCCGCCGACGTTAAGACATATGACTGGTCCGGCCAACTGACTCCATTAAGGATCTTATTTATTTTAGCGTCGTTTGAATAAATTTATTGGACATGCACTACAGTTTTGAAGGCCCTTAGATATTCATCCGCTTGTTCGCAGTTGGATGGTCGCATTTGCGTGGCTATCTTCCCTTCGGACATGCATAACTAGTGAGATATATATTTTGTTTTGCGAATCGCTGAATCCATTATCGACTCAGTTGTGTATTTTTGAAAATAATCAAAAGTTCAACATCATATCTACTAAAATCCTTAAAAAAGATAGAGTAAAGTTTTCCACTGATTGAATGTAAATATTATATTATTTTTTGAATCACAATTTGGCGTGGTAGTTGCAACTTTTCTTTTATTATTCAATAGAATAATCAATTTTTGCCTAAACAAATAGCAACAAAATTGAAGAATCAACAGCAACGTTCTCCTCAATTGTTTGATGAATGCACACAAGACATAGAAAGGTTTTCGAAAAATTTAAACAGTATTGAGTGGAATCCTTCAAAGTATCGATATGAACCTCCATCCCTGGATACTCACTGAATAATTCACATGGCACATTTCCACATGTGGCTTCAACGAAACCAAAGTGACTTTAATCCTTTAAGCGATCATACATAGGTTAAAAATGCGTCTACCCATGCGATCAATCGAAGCGGCAACCAGGAGACTCATGAAAGCGAATATCAAATAGAGAACCTCCACTGGCACCATTATGGGAGCAATCGATTGTTTGATGATGCCGCTAACCTGGTGAAGTTAAGTCATGCGAACTCATCAGACCTGTTCTTCGAATCGTGGTTGCCATTTCTAAACCTTTCATCACGGACCCGCAGCCTTTAGGGCTCGAAGAACACATTACCGTATACCTTTGCATGGTTAGTATATTATCCTTGCGTTCGCTTCGCCGGTATGAAATGTAACCAACATTGAAAGTCCATTTTCAAGATTAAATAGTCCATGAAATCCTGTTTATTATCAAGGAGAAGGAATGCTGAGCAATGAGGATTATTTGATTGAATTTGAAACTCCCGCGGTTAATATTTAGAAGATGTTGTTTTGCGCTTGAAAATAACGTGATTTTAGCTGAAGAAGTGCTCCTACAACAAATAATAAATTTACAATCAATAAAAACGGACCGCAATCAGAGCAGTTTAGGTCAAATAATGAACACGCAAACATTTCAATTAAACTTGACTTCAACTGATTTAAACCTTTGAAACCAATGTATATATTATCATCTAGGCACATTAAAAAAACTACCAAATCAATATGCAGGATTATAGACTTCGGGAAGAGGTGACGTAATCTCAACTGCTCCTTAAATATACGCTCAATGTACATTTACACGTCAAGGATGTCTATGGACAATATGACCTGCAAAGATGTTATGATTTTTACTAAAACTTAATACCTTTCGCCAGGCACTTAATAGCAATGGATACTCTTGGCGAACATGTTGGAGAGTTTGCTTGGATAATAAAATTTAGAACACTTCATGTATTTAATTTTTGAGCTGTACTGTTTGCTGAAATTCGAAAATTTCTTTCTCCTCCTGAAGTTCTGTTTAGAATAAACATTTAAAAGATATTGAGTTTGAAAATTTTCAACTAGTTGAGTTTCTATCAATCTTATACCCCGTTTCCATCTACGCCAAATCTCTAGATTCAGGCAGCTTTCCCAAATCCTCATCGAAATCTTGCAGATTTCCCATATAAAAATCGAATTCTAGTCGATCGTAAATCTTGTAGATTTTGTCGAAATCCACTCAAAATCTCATGGTTGCGTGTGACAGCATTGCAAATAATTGTATTTCAGCACATTCAGCAAGTGTCAAATTGTGTTTTGAATACGAATGACAAGTCATTTTGGTGTCACATAAAGGTAACGAAATTTTTATCGTCGATATCCATTGCAATTCCACTCTCTACCAATTGTTAACAACTACGCAATCGCGAAACACTCACCACGATTTCAATAACGAGAATTATCTACTTTCAAAATTTTATGTCATCTCATGCAATGACAGTGACAGCCAAAATCCGATTTGTAAGTGGAAACACTACCAAATCACTTCGACAAAATCTAGAGATTTGGCGTAAATGGAAACGGGGTATTACTCTGTATCATAAACCTTACCTTTTTATAGGGTGTTTTTTTAAGAGGCAACTTCTTAAGGATAATAGCCAATTTTTCGGCTTGTATTGCATTACATCTACTGTTTCAAAATATCTTCTGGTATATGACCACCACGACTGCGTCTTAGAAAAGCCATCTTAAAATTTCGCACCACTTTTCCAGCATAGTTTACCATTTTTTTCCAATTATTTGTCGAATGTTGGCTTCAAAGTCATCAATAGTTGCTGTTTTATAAGCATAGATAAGTGATTAGACGTACCTTAACAAAAAGTTATCCAATGGATTTAAATCACGCGGTCAGTTCACAGGTTCATTTCTTGAGATGATTCGTTCGTGTGTGGTGTATACAGTGACATTTTCGGGATGTAACGGGGTTTTCAAAGCCTTTTAAAGATTATTTCCATAACAAAAATGGCAATTTTGCTTATTTACAAACATATTAAGCCAGATTTGAGCCTCATCGAAAATAATTTGACAAAAAATTCGCTTCAACTTCTAATTCATTTTCAGCACATTAACCGAACGTACGACGCAAACGATGGTGCAATGGCTTTAATTGCTGCACTAGTGTAATAATATAAGGCTTTAGTCCATGATCTTTTCTCGAAATTTTCCACCGAGTGGACGGACAGGAGCCAAGTTTTTGAGAACGGTGTCGAATCTTTAAATTTGGACACCACCCTCTACAGCAGCGTTATCCGCCTCGGTACGCACTGGTCGAGCTCGTAATGGATGAACATTGTCCAATAGAGTATATGTGCATATAAACCTTTCCATTCTATTGCGTATGTACTGCTCTGAAGAACGATTATGAGCACCATTAATTGCACCTAGTGCTCTATAAGTTTGGCGTATAGAACGTGAATTTCGGAAATAAATTTCCACTATTTGGAGATGCTGTTCGAGCTTAAGTCATTGCATGGTAATTTGGTAAAGTGAATTGATCATAATGTTAAATGAGAACGAAATTTGACTACTACAATGACAGATATACCTATCGGAAGTTCCATACCTTTCAAAAACGCTTTATGTAAGCTGTCTTTGGTAACAATAGAAATGATTTTGTTCTGTTAATAAGGCAAATTGTAGGGAAGTACAAAAACCATTTTTTATAACCTAAACTTTATATTTACTCTAAGCGTCCTACTTCAATCTCGATAAATGCAGTTATTCTATAGATATGTCTGCTTTTCCTAAAATTTTCTCCCGCCAATGTGTATATTAGAGAAATCTTTGTGGTCTTATGTTTATAATAATGCAAATTTGGTTAGAAAAACGGTAATTGTTGAGAATCTTTTTTATGATTTTCCAACACGAAGTTTTAATCTTCGTTCAAAATGGTCGACATATGGTCTTTGACGTGATCTATGTCTCCAAATAGACAAATTTGAGAGCTGACAACCAGCAGCTAACGGGCGGTTGTTGAAACATCCGCTTTTCTAAAGAATTGATTGACACAAATGCAAATTATATTATTGAAAATCTGCACAGATCATACAAAGATTCAAACGCTTTGATAAATAAAACAACAATGCCATTAGAATAAGACAAATTAGGGTATATTTTTCGTATCACCCGTTATTCATAGCGACTTTTAATAGTTTTTATTTTTGTTAATTTTTTTTTTGTAATCATGGACAAAACTTTTAACAATCTTTTAAAAAAACCTATTACGAGTATTCGAATTTTTTATGTATGGATTGCTTATAGTGCAAGTCATGTGGGACTTTTGGGCACTTTTTTATCAAATTACCTTTACTCGATTTTTTCAAAATTTGATAGAATTTTGCTAATGCTATTACGCTTTAATTGACTTAATTGATTTTGTTGGCGCAAATCAAATGTTTGATTCGCTAGAAATGGCGCATGACAGAAATGATTTTGGAGGGGTCAAAAAAAATCCATCCAAGCCAAGCTTACCAAAAGGAGCCAATATATGGACACTCCACTCCAAGGGGACGGGGGTATTTGAAAATGTTACAAAGTGTTACATGAGGGGGGAGGTTCTAGCAAAATGATATGTAAGAAAATTTAAAATGAGTGAAAATAATTGTGTACAGCACTAAATCATAGCCAAATTTTAAATTTATTTGCCGTGCCACGAGATGTCAGCAGGCGCTAGGCGCGATAATCAAAATTTAGATGGATTGTTAATAGTTTGTGATTAAAATATTTAAAAGTCTGAGGGGGAGAGGGTACAAAGAATTTGTTACGTAATAACAAGGAGGTCTTTGAAAATGTTATTAAGTTTTACTTGAAAGAGAGGGTGCTCAAATCCTCTTAAAAATTGCGTTACGTAATATATGGATGGCCCCAAATCTAATCAGCACGTGAGATTGCAAATACTGTTCGATTGACACCTTCACAAAGTCAATACATCTTTTTCTTCAAGATTTGTCGTCGTAGAAAAAAAATCACACAGACACCCGTATGTACATATATGTACACACATACAGAATCAAATCACTCTGAAGACCTTAAAACATAAAAAATATGTTAAACATTTGAATTTTCGGGACCACCAAAGCTGGGAAGTTAAAAAAGCACGTTAAAAACGGTTGAAGATTAAACTATTACAGCAATGAAGAATTGAAAAAATTGACCATTTGAATTTTTCATGCCACTGGTGTTCACTTTATGTGAAGTCTAGTTTATCTCCACCTAATTTGAACTATGAACTACATATGAAGTACGAAATAATTGAAATCACATAACCGTTTGGTCAAGGGCAGGGGTAAAAAATGAGTTTCCCATTTGATAGTTGCTCGGTGTCGGTTTTTCGATTCATTCAAAATGTTTATTAACTTCCCAGTATATGGGAAGTTCTTGTAATCGCCTCGAAAATCGAAATTGAAATTTTCAACATTTCTTTACGTTTTAAGGTCTATAGAGTATATATAAAGTGTTTTTAGAAAAAAGTATGTATGTGTGTGTGTGTGTGTACGTACGTCCGTACGTACGTATGTGCGTTCGTGGACAGTTTTTTCTACGAGCATAACTCACGTCCACAAAGTTGTATTGACTTTGTTGAGGTGTCAATCGAAGCGTCTTTGCAATCTTAAGAGCTGATTAATTTTTGAGACACTTCGTTCGGGGGGTTTGTTGTTTTGGCCCTTTGAAGGTCATTTCTGTCATGCGTTATATCTCCGGAACCACACATACGGTTTGCATAGTTAAGGTGTCAATCGATGCGTATTGATGTTTATGTTATTTTATCAAATTTTAAAAAAAAATCGTTTGAACCGTTATTTTTAATTTACTAAAAAAAGTGCTAAAAATTAAGTTTTTTTTCCATAAACATTAAGTTTTTAACCTTATTTGCAAAATGCAGTAATTAATGTATATGAAATTTATATACTCCAAATAGTTTTTGTAAGAAAACCAGCAAAACTTTTTTCATGAATAAGTAAAAAATTAAATTAAAAATAAAAAATCATGATTTTCAAGGTCATTTTTATCATTCAATATATCTCACGAACCAAATATGATATTTGCATCATTAAGATGTCAATCGACGTTTACTCACATGTTTGTGCTGTTGTTACCTTTATAGAAAAATCTTTCCAGCCGTTTTTTTTAATTTGATAAAAGTAAATGCGAAAGATTAGGATTTCTTTCATAAAATAGAAATTTTTAGCCTGATTTACACAGCTCAGTAATAAATGTTTCTAAAATTTATACCTTGCTATAAATTTTTGAAGAGAAACCAGCAAAAAAAATTTTTGCATGATTCTGAAAAAAAGCACATTAAAAAATAATCATTCAAAGTTACCATGTAAAGAGGGTTTATATATTTTGTTCTAAAGACTTTGTTATAAAGTCAATCAAAGTTATATGATATTTGCATAATTTGAGCAGATTTTGAATAGGTTTCACAGTGTTTCAATTTTATACAAAAACTGCTTAAATTTTGAAAACCAACAAAATTTCAATCAAATTTGCTTTTGTGGTAATCAACGCTTTAGTGATCGTAAGATTTCAATTACTTCCTACATCATTATGTGTAAAACATTTTACTTTTTACATACAATTAAACTGATTATTGACTGCATATTCAATGTTTTTCAAGATCAACTGAAAATAAGAAATAAGTAGATATTAGTCTCATTGATGTAAAATCGTAAAAATATACAAATTCAATGATTATGCGAACAAAACTATTCAAAATGGCCACCTCGCGAAAAAATATCTTTAGTGGGCGTAATAACAAAAAGCGTATTTATTTTTGCTAGCGCTCTTTTGTCCTTCAAGCATCGATAGAAAAATAACAAATAACGTAAAAAAGGCTTTGTAGCCTGCCCCCTCCGATTGATCCGCGTGAATTTTCAATCAAACCAATTCACCCCCAACCAATAAAAGCCTTACGTAATCAATGGACGCTCCAGTAGTGATATGGTTGATATTAACTCATTTCAATTACTGTTATGAGCACCTCTCATTATTATTATTTAAATTAGAGTTAGTTTCATAAATATTTGTTTTTGTGTTCAATATTTTTAATATTTATGTAGATATTACTGGGAAGTTGACCGTGTGAACCTCAAGGGTCGCACCTCGCGGCTTGTTTTTTTAAATCATGGACAAAACTTTTAACAATTTTTTAACAAAACCTATTTAGAGTATTTGAATTTTATATGTATGGATGCAAATCATGTGGAACTTTCGGCACTTTTTTATCAAATTACCTTTACTCATTTTTTTTCAAAATTTGATAGAATCTTGCTAATGCTATTACACTTTTATTGACATTTTGTTGTCGTAAATCAAACGTTTGATTCGCTAGAAATGGCGCATGACAGAAATAATTTTGGAGGGGTCAAAACAAAAAAAACCTAAGCCAAGCTTACCAAAAGAGGCCATACCTCTATTACGTAACACTCCAAGAGGAGGAGTATTTGAAAATGTTACTAAGTGTTTTACGGGGCGGGGGGTGTTCTAGCAAAAGGTTGTGTAACAAAATTTAAAATGTGGTCTAAGTGCGATCATTGAGGCCCACACGACTAACTTCCCAGTGGGGTGAATAACAAGCTATAATTTGCTTTTATTATTAATTACTATTATTAATAATTAATATTATTAAACATTATTATTCTAAATTAATATCATTACTTTTATTATTTTTATCAATTTTTTATCTAACCATAAAAGCTTTGGTAGAGGAAGATGTCTCCACCACCTGGTCATCCTCTACCAAAGCCTCGGCAACCTCGTTCTCTTCGTCCTCGTCATCCTTCTTGTCCTCGACTTCGTCCTCAACCTCGTTCTCCATCTCGGTCTCGGAATCTACAACTATTATCGAGGGTATTTAATTATTATTTACAATAATCATTCGTTATTAAGAATGTTTGACCGTTACTGAATAATTATAATCGACTTTATATATACAATATCAAATTATAACTTATATTATTTGATTGTTATTAACAATATTAAATTATTCATAACAATATCCAATTATTAACTGCATTAGCGTCTCTACTCCCATTCACCCAAACCTGATAATATAAGTTTGGAATTTCATAAATTAATCTTTATTTTTTTTTCGAAATAACATTTTTTACAAATTTGATCACAATTTTGCTAAAACGCACAAAAACAACAACATTACTATGAAGGTATTTGGTATCTGCACGAATTAATAGTGCGTATCAACAGTTTAAAAATAAGCAGTTTTTAGTCGTTTTTTTCAGTTTTTTCATCCTAAATAAAAAACAGCCCAACCGATTTTGCTGAAAAGTCATTCAGTTCTAGGTTACGTAATTACGGTCCCACGTCAATATAGTTTTTAGTTCTCGAGATAATCGAGACGAAAAATAATTCCGAATGCACATACGTACATACACACTCACAGGCATCTCTCTAAAAACGATGGATTTGGATTCTAGAGACCTTAAAACGTGGAGATATGTGAAAATTTGGGCTTCGCAAAATCGACCCCATTACAATAAATTCCCATATAGAACTGGGAAGTTAAAAATTAGTTAAAATTTTAAATTTATTTGCCGCGCCACGAGGTATCCGCAGGCGCTAAGCGCGATATACAAATTTAGATGTATTGTTAATAGTTTGTGATTAAATTATTTAAAAGTTTGAGAGGGGGTGGTACGAAAAATTTGTTAAATCTAGCCAGCACGTGAGATTGTAAATACTGTTCGATTGACACCCTCACATAGCCAATACACATTTTCTTCGAGAGTTGGCGTCGTAGAAAAAAATTACACGCAACCCCGTACGTACATATATGTACACACACATATAGACTTCTTTCCAATGTACTTTGAATTCACTATGAAGACCTTAAAACATAAAAATATGTTGAAAATTTCAGTTTGAATTTTCGGGGCGATTACCAGAGCCGGGAAGTTAAAAAAGCACGTTAAAAACGGTTCAAGATGGAACTATTAAGTTAAGTAATGAAGAATTTAAAAAATTGACCATTTGAATTTTTCATGCCACTGGTGTTCACTTTATGTGAAGTCTAGTTTATATCCACCTTATTTGCTAGTTCATACGAAATAATTGAAATTATCACATGACCGTTTGGTCAAGGTCAGCGGTAGAAAATCGGTTACCCGTTTGATAGTTGCTCGGTGTCGGTTTTTCGATTCATTCAAAATGTTTATTTTTTCTGTAAAGTAAAGATATCAAACCTTTTCTTATTCATAAACTGCTTTTCATAGATAGATCGTATTGAGAAATTAGGATGAGTCAGAGAACCTACATTCAAAATAAATTAAATATACATAATTGATTTTTACTATACACTCCTAGTTCAATATCCGCTTGCACATCATTTCTATCAATAATTGCAAGGATTGATCTGAATTCCAACTGTAGACTGAGAGTATCTTTGTGCATATTAGTTATCCGACTACTTATGAGAATCGCAAAGTATTGATTTTCAATCAATAATTGATTTCACTGAAGGCCAAAAATCTTATTCGACTGGAAACAGTTGCTAAAATCGCTCCTTGTACCCATTTCCAGTCAAATTCATCAATTTCACAAATCAATCTCGAATAATTACCTTTCTGATTAATTTCATTACCTATTTTGCATCTAACTGTTTCTCAACATACGTATAAAATTCAGTTGAAAATTCTACATACATATCTCACATTGCTAAGCGTATAAGATATTATTCTCGTAACGCCTTAGCACGCTGAGGCGAAACAATAAATTAAAATCATCATCAATGCAAAAGATTAACTACTTGTAATTAATCAAACAATCTCACTTGCACCCGGATCCTTGTTTCCTTTCCATTTTTTATCTCTCTTTCTTCTCAATTTGTCTTACATGAAACATGAAATCAATCAATTTGGTAATCAATCGCAATTTAATCACGAGAACACTGTACTCGAGGATTTTTTCAACAAGCTTTTTGAAAATGAACTACCGTAAGGCAAATTGCAAAGTATTGATTGCTGAAAAGTGATTGATTAGTGTTTGGTTCATCAGTTGTGTGGCTCAGAAAACTGTAGGCTTCCTAATTAATTATGTGATTTTTATTGCAGGTTTACTTTGCTCGAGAGTTTTAGTTCGGTGATATAAAGTACCCAGTAATGGTTGAGATGTGGATACCGACCGCGCATATACAAGATATTTTGAAACAGTTGGAGGGAAGTTTATTAGGTGCGTAGACTGTGATTGAAACCTACTAACATAAACTGTTTTGTAGGAATACCATGTCTTACGGAGTTTAATTCGTCCGCTGAATGTTATTTCACTATTACCGATTCCAACCCATTATGCTCGAATCTTCAGGACACCACCAACTTCCATATTCGTACCTCGCAAGATTCCATTTTGGTAGCATGGCTAACCCAAGTAACTTTTTAGAAAAGGTCCAGCTATGAAATTGACGGTCTTACACGTTAGTGTGATTCACCCATGGTACGTAGTACCTTCAAGTTCTTGGAACCACATTTCTTTCTGGACACTTTAAATTCTTGACGTCAAAGTCTGAGTTGAACAACATCCAAACTGTCCGTCGAAGCCTGAATCTGTCTGTATATACATATTCATATAGTGAGGATCGAAAGCGGGATCATGCAGGGACTCAGGTAGAACGCCCCAGGCAGATCTAATCAGTCTACTTGAATGTAAATAATCATTAATAATAACAACGATATGCCATCATGGTAAATGGATCCGATGTCAGTGAAACCAGTCTTAGGAGACGATCACCTGGTTGTCTCAAATTACACAATCGGATGATCACATGAGATGATCCTGTTTATTTTTTTTTTGTTGGGAATCTAGAACGATTTGCGGGCTTTCTTTGTGACTGACGATAGCTTACGTCTGCTTGAATTAATCGCCGCCTGGACTTGCTGTACGTTTCAATTTTGGTTTCCTGCTAATTTTGAATATCTTCACCTATTTCGTGCGTGGCAGCTGAAAAAAATTTGATAGTCAGTTTTCTGGTCTTTAATTGTATGCTTTGTGAAGAAGTCAATGATTTTATGGTAACTATGAGACATGCGGGCTAATGTCTACCAGCTTGAGGCGTTTTAATGAAAGTTACGAATTCATTTATAAGATATAGAAATGATCTTTCATACATTTGTCTGCCTATCTTTCGTGTAAAATGAAAGTATCCGTGAGCATGTCTGTCACGGTTAATGCACTGGTTCTTTCGATTACTTGATTTCTTAGCAAAAGGACAATACCATGTAAATATTAACAAATTAAGACACAATAAACGATAAACGGTGAAATACATTTGTTTTTATAATGCACACTCCTTCTAGTTAATATCAATGAACATGCTCAACACTGGGAAATCTCAATCTACTCGTATGTACTCCGCAAACAAACAAACGAACAAACAATGACCTCACTAACATGTTAACATGTGGAATTTGTTGTTATTAATGCCATTCACGCGACCGAAATGAGTTCCTTTTTCGTCGGCGAAGGCCTGGTGCCCCGCTTAATTGGCTTTGTAATTGATAGAGGCAGACCGAAACGCCCAGCTGTCATTTCCATTGTACTTTGTAATCATTATATTTGTTTGGTCACGGAATCAATATCTTTTGATTTGTTTTGATCAGCGCGATAATTGATTTTGCCGTGGAAGTATTTTCCTACACATGCACATGTAGGTATGCAAAGAAATTGTGAAATTGAACTCAATTTGAAAGTAATTATGTAAAGTTGAGAGCTTAAAACATGTTCACAGTTAATTTATACATACATATGTACATATGTTCAAACATCTAAAAAAGATACATTAGTTAGAAAATTAACTGGCAATCTTGAATGCCCAGTTCTTCCAGTTTTTCTGTAGTGCTCGTACCTTATCTTAAAAATGTGGTCTAAGTGCGATCCTTGAGGCTCACACGACTAACTTCCCAGTGGAGTGAATAAAATGCTAAAATTTGTTTTTATTATTAACTACAATTATTAATAATTATTAATATTATGAATAATTATTATTCTAAATTATTATAATTAATTTCGTTATTTTTAACTTCCCAGTATATGGGAAGTTCTTGTAATCGCCTCGAAAATCGAAATTGAAATTTTCAACTTTTCTTTACGTTTTGAGGTCTATAGAGTATATATAAATTGTTTTTAGAAAGAAGTATGCATGTGTGTGTGTGTATGTACGTACGTACGTACGTACGTGCGTTCGCAGGCAGTTTTTCTACGAGCATAACTCACGTAAACAAAGTCGCATCGACTTCGTTGAGGTGTCAATCGAAGCGTCTTTGCAGTTTTCAGAGTTGCTTAGTTTTTGGGACACTTCGGTCGGGGGGGTTTGCTGTTTTCACCCCTTGAAGGTCAACCATGTTATGTGCTATATCTCACGAACCAAACATGCGATTCTCATCAATAAGGTGTCAATAGACGGGTATTAACATTGTTATGAATCTATCAAATTTTTAAAAAAATCGTTGGATCCGTTTTTTAAATTTTTTAAAAAAAAGTGCCAAAAATTAGGGTTTTTTTTCAAAAACACAAAAGTTTTAGCCTGATTTTCAAACCTAAGTAATCAATGTTTATATTATTTATACACTCCAAATAGTTCTTGTGGAAAAATCAGCAAAATTTTTTTTCATGTTTACAAAAAAAATTAAATAAAAAATAAAAAATCATTAAACGTTCAAGGTCATTTACGTCATTGATTATATCTCGAGAACCAAATATAATATTTCCATCATTAAGGTGTCAATCGACGCGTATCAACATCTTTATGATGTTTTTATATTTTAAAAAAATTTTTAAAGCGTTTTTTACGATTTATTAATTTTTTTTAGAAAAGTAGTGTTTTTTTCATAAAAAATTCCATTTTTAACCTGATTTGCACATCGTAATAATAAATGTTTTTAGAACTTATAAACTTTTATCAATTTTTGTAGAGAAACCAGCAAAAACTTTTCTCATGATTAAAAAAAATTAAATTAAAAATAAAAAAATCATTCAAAGTCACCATGTAAAAACGGTTCATTCCAATCATTATACCTTAAATCTCTCATTCTAAAGACATTGTTGTAAAGTCAATCAAAGTTTATTAATATTTGCAAAATTTGAGCAGAGTTTCAATAGTCTTCACAGCACCATGTTTAACTTTAATGAAAAAACTGCTTTGATCCGCGTGAATAATCAATAAAACCAATGCACCAAAATCCTTACGTAATCAATTGACGCTCCCGTAGATGTTACGATTAATATTAAATCATTCCAATAATTTTTATGAGAGGTACATTTTTATTATTTGAAGTAGTATTATTTCCATAACTTTTATTGTGTTTAATATTTTTAATATCTATGTAGATATTACTGGGAAGTTGACCGTGTGGACCTCATGGGTCGCACCTCACGGCTTGTTATTAATGTTTTTACTAGCCGTAAAAGCTTTGGTAGAGGATGACGCCTCCACCAACTGATCGTCCTCTACCAAAGCCTCGGCAACCTCGTCCTCGTCATCTTCCTCGCCCTCCCCCACGTCATCCATCTCGGCCCCGGACTTCACAACCATTATTGAGGGTTTTTAATTATTATTAATAATAATTATTCGTTATTAAGAATGTTTGATCGTTACTGAATAATTATAATTTACAATATCAAATTGAAACTAATAAATAAATCATTTATAACAATATCCAATTATTAACTGCATAAGCGTCACACATCCCAAACCTCGTAAGATAAATTTGGAGTTTTATAAATTAATCATGATTTGTTTCTAAAGAATATTTTTTTACAAATTTGATCAAAATTTTTCCTAAAACACAAAATAATAATACGACTTTGAAGATATTTGGCATCTGCACGAATTAATGGTACGCTTCAACAGGTTCCAAATTAAGCAATTTTTTGTCTTTCTTTATCTTCAATAAAAAACGGCTTAACCGATTTTGCTGAAAAGCCATTCAGTTCTAAGTTATGTAATTACGTTTCGAATGAAACCAGTCCCACATCAATGCGAACTTTGGTTCTTGAGATAATCGAGACCAAAAATAATTCTGAACGCATATACGCACATACGTACATACACACACACAAGAAGCTCTCTAAAAATAATGGATTTAGATGCTAGAGACCTTAAAACATGGATACATGTCAAAATTTGGGATTCGCAAAATCGAGCCCATTACAATAACTTCCTATAGCAAACTGGGAGAAACTAACATGGACTCCACACATGACTGATCTAAGGAAAAAATTGGCTGTCTTCATTGGTCTTCTACATCGCTTCTACTTCATTCCAAAGAAAAGGAAAAACAACATTATGTATGCGCATCTCCTTTCCAAAATTTCTTACAGCATCTTGCATTGGAGCCAAACTTCTAAAGGTAACCTGATGATCATCTCCAGACTAGTACCGAAGGCGTATAAAACCATTTAAAATCTCTCTATGCTAACTTCGACGAGCGAAGTTTTCAAAACAGCCCCAGAATTGAATTTGCAAGGCATGATTTCCATGGAAAGAGCTAAATTCATACATAAGAATTTACACCGTAATGAGCACACCACTGTTAAATTATATAGAATTGAGAGGAAAACACTTAAGGAATGAGAAACATGAATAATATAGCTATAGCATTTGCCAGAACTGATCGGCTAAAACAAGACCCTTTCAGCAAAGCAGCTAACTTTTACAATACACTACCGAACAAAATTAAAAACATAGAGAACCCAACTTCCTTTCAAGCAACACTAAAAAAATATCTCCTGCAAGACCAACTTTCGAAGTAAGTTACAAGTACAATCAGCTCCACTAAACTCAAAACCAAACATGTAATCAACAGGAAATAATTCATAAACATATAGTCTGAACTATTAATCTAACTAAAAGGACACTAAAGCTTACAGATTTGGTACTATCCCTTATACCGATTCTTATCGTCTAGGAAGTAATATGTCCTAAAATTTTAAATACGGGGAATTACTAAATTTTGATGGAGAGAGTGATTGAAGGAGATGGTTTTGGTCGGTAGAAATCCGTCATGCCGAGAGGCAGGAGCTGCTGATCGGTATCTTTTGAAGAGTTCCATCCAACGTTGAAAAAAAATAGTTCGTTTTCTAGACAACTCTTTTTATAAAGAGTAAATGATACATCCCAATGAATGGCACGAACTAAGTACATTCAGAAAAATATTTTTGAAACCTCATTTCTCATAATATGAGAGTAATATCAAGTTTATTGTAGTGTATTCGGGATTTCACACAATAAATATTTATTAATCTACTCGAATGTCGTCATGTTCCGTGCAAGATAATTTCACTTATTTCTTTTTCTTCTAGATTTCGATTTTCGTTGCAAATATTTATATTGAGAGAATGAAGGCATGAATCACTGCTTTAATTAATTTGAGAATAATAGTTCTTAACTATTCCATTCATGTACAACAGAGACCAGAGAAATTCCTTTGTTCCATTCTCATTTAAAATTAGAACATATCCGTCCTATAAAATACGCATTAACTGATATAAGTGTTCAGCAGCTACTACCAAAGAGTTACTGAATTTTTTTGTGCAATATAGCATCAAATATATTACATATGTAGATACCATTATTTCAATAAATAATTTCCAATCCAGATAAAAAAAATTAAAGTAAAGAGTACTTGAACAGTTAAATGACGATTAAAAGAACAGTTTTTGTGAATCACCTGTTGTAACAAATACTAAATAATCATATATAATACAACGAAAAACGATTGTTGATTTAATTTATCAAGTATACATAATAATGTATAAAATGCCATATTTAGAGTTCATGTTGAACGGTTAGCGTTCTTTGGAGGGAAAAGAAGATACATACTCCAGCCATGTCACCACTATTCAGGGAAAGCACAATTTTCATCGGATTCAAACCGCTGAATTCGAGAACAGAATTCCACCACTCTAGGCTTTCATCGATGTGTGCATTGCCAATATTTTGTCTGGTAGACAATATGAGTAAATGTTTGACTAATTATTTGTTGTTGCGTGTTAAAATGTTTTTATTTTCTAGGACACTAATGCATTACTTTAAGCAAGTATCAATCTGCTGTTGCAAAAGTATACTGATGGCTATGAAAATTATAATTTAGACCTTTTCAATTACCATAATTAATTTTTATCCATTTGGGTGATTTTAGTATTGCTTTCATGAACTTCAAAACGCTATTAGAGTAACTATTTCGAGTTTTCTAAAAATTTTTAGTGTATATAGACTATTTTTCGGTATCGAAATAAATCCAACAAAAAATTTACTTTGTTTAATTATCGTGGAAATTAGTGGAAGGCCTGCCTTCAAATTTTATGTGCAATGTGCGGTATGCTTTACTGGCAGCTTAAATCCAAGTTTCTGGGGTCGCAACTCCAATCCCCTTGGCGCCTATTGAGAACAAAAAAAGGGGGCGGCCCCATATCTTGGAGAGCACTGCCCCCACAAAAAAGTTTAATATGACAAACTTGTGTAAAATTTAATTTGCAGTAAGTTGTGGATACATCATTTTCACATGATGTCAATATTAAAAGAGTTACACGCCGAAAACGACGTTGAAAAGGGGGGATCATTTTTCGCGCACCACAACTTCTTGGTTTCCCTTATTACGGTGAAATTCGTCCGAAAATCACTTTTAGGCAGTTTTATCACCAAACTTTTGCGGTATTGCTTGTTTCGATCACTGTACCATGCCGGGAGTTACTGTGTCCCAAAGGGGGCAAGTCATAGGAAAAAAGCATCTTAGGACCAGATAAACAGGTGTTAGAATGGTTTCAACGTCGTTTTTGGCGTGGATGTCGTTTTAGGCCTATAACTTTTTAGTTATTGATGCCACGTGAAATTGATGTATGGACGACTTGCTACAAATTCAATTCTACGCAAGTTTGCCATACACATTTTTCTTGTGGGGGTCATGGTTCTGGAGATATAGGGGTGCCCCACTTTTTGTTTGTTTACAAGATGGAGCGCAGAGGATTGGGGCTGCGACCCCAGAAACTTGGATTTAAGCTGCCAGTAAAGCATACCGCACATTGCACCAAAAATTTGCTTGCCTACCAAAATGCTCCGCGAGTTTCGCAACGGGGGTTTGCCATCAAAAGCCGATTATTTGGCCTAAAAACGAGTTTTTCACGCGACTTTCTCCCCTTTGAGATGAAATAACTCCCGTTAATATGCAGTGATTGCAACAATCAATACCGCAAACGATTTGTGACAAAATTATCTTGGAATAGTATCTCAATGTGTTTCGCGTTAAACTTTTTGTGTGTGGTTTTTGGCTTGTAACTTTTTTTATTATTGACCCAACGTAAAAGTAATGTATGAACGACTTGCTAAACATTTTATTCTACGCAAGTTTGCCATACCCAACTTTCTTGTGGGAGCCAGGGCTTCGGAGATATGAGGGCGCCTCAACTTCTTTTGTTTTGAGGATGGAGCCCAAAGGACAGGAGCTGCGACCCCAGAAACTTGAACTTAAGCTTTCTATACCAATGCCCACGCATTGCATTAAAAAAATTTCTGCCTACCCAAAATGCACGGTTTACCTCAAAATTCGGATGCTTTGACTGTACTATAACTTCAAAATGTAAACAGTGTAAAAATCTTTTTTTTAGGTGAAATGTCTTCCGTACAGTTTGAATGAGCTATAAATAGGTTTTGTTAAATTTACGGAAAAGTAATTCATTCCAAGAAGAAGAAACTTTTATGATATAGAAAGACAAGTAAATATTACAATATGAAAAAAAATGATCTGTTCATTAGAATGTGTACCTAATAAAATGAAGCTTTACCATAAACCGCTGATTGATTCCAGTATGTAGTTTTACCACCTTCTCATTTAAACCTAGTATTAATAAATTTCTGCGGAAGCAATTGATTAAAATGGAGCACGTTTCCAATATTTCAGAAACATTTTTCTAACGCAAAACTCAAAGGTTATGAGTGATTAAATAAAAATGGTATCAAATGGTGGAACGTTGATAAAGATTCTTTGTATTCATTCAAAATACTAGTGCAAGAATTCTAAAGAAAATAAAAATAAAGTGAAGATTATTTAGCAGATTACTTTTGGTCCAATCTAGCAGGTATTGATACAAATACAAATATAAAAAAGAGTACTCTTTGTGATTTTGAATTTTCTGCAAACAATTGCTTGTCAAAACTGTTAAAATTCAAAATAAATAATTTTAGCACACATCTTTCATCAACCCCATTTACTTAAAAATTAAGAAGGTAAAGGCAGGATAAGTGTATTTAATAACTTTTAGTTAAGAAGTTATTTGAAGCATCTGTACTAAGAAGTATGCAGAAAATTAATAATTCTTATCTTAGGTAATATAAATGTTGGTTCATATAAAACGATAAATGTCAATTACTTTCTAGTATAAAATTGGTCGACGAAATAAGATTAATAATAGTATATTAAATTTTACCTTGCTCCATAGTTTAATTATCTTGCTTAGATTAAGCTTCCAATTCCCACAGAAATGAAAATAAAACTTTTTGGTGTTAGAGATTGTCGTCAGGCATTGTATAAAAGTAAATTAACACTTCTCGCAGAAAGATGCTACCATAGTTTAATAGCTCTTATTAGAATTTTTGGGTGCTTCGTCACTTCATCAAAAATATCTAAGTTTTTATGACAACTACACCAAAGTTTTCTTAAGACTGTTTTTCCAACAACAGTCCTCTTTTGCAAATTTTCAACATTCAAATATTCTTCACAAATTATTAAAAATATCGAACTAGTTCCTTTGATTTTGATTTCTTCATTAGAACATAATTTTTTTCCGATTGTAAGTTTAATTCGACTTTTCTCAAATGCTATTTAAAAAAATTAAATAGTGCTACTACATGTTCTGGTGGCATTTTTGACTGCAAACATTTTATTATTTTAACGAATTACATTCAACATTACAACTTCGCAAAGAACAGTTAAAAAAACAAATAGGCACGTGAATATTTTCGTTGTATTTATTGGGAGAGCTGCGTCCCCAATTTTTATTTTCTATTCTTTTTAATAATGTGTCATATCCCAAAGTATTTTGACATTGATTTGAAGCTATAGTGGAAGATTTTAAGGTTGTTAGTGAATTTAGTTTTGTTGATTTCACACATTCAAAAAACCTATCGAAACTCATAGAAAAATATGTAAGGACATGATTTTTGTTCAAATTTCAGTAAATATTGTAAGTAATTGAAAACGTGAATATTACCTCACCACCGAAAATAGTCATCCTTTTGATTAGGACCACTTTCGCAATTGTAGGCCTATAAATCCATCTAGTCCGTCATGATTTTATCACTCACCTTTTAAGTAGTTCGCCGCTCCTCAGATGCGCTCGTCCTGCCGACAAAGGGACAATATGGAACGCCAGATTAAGTGCATCTGAGTAGTTCACTTACTTAGCGCATGGCTAAGTGGAGTTATGCACAAGGATCGATTTGTTGTTGCCAAGCCAATACCAGCCAGCAACAGCTGAAAGGTATGATATAAGAACAAGCTGTTAATGCACATCTTCACCGGGGCTGATCCTTTCGTTGGTTTATAATTCCACGAAGGGCGCATGCTATTCTCTCGCCTTTCAAGTGCGATTACGCTCGGATGATAGCAACAATTACGTTTACTTTTGGGAATAAGATAACAACTCATAACAAAAGGTACATGTGTTCATTTCGGATAATTGAAGAAGAGGGTCGAGTACTTGCTGTTGAGCACTCTCAACGGAGGGATGCCATTTAGTACTTCGATTTGAAGAGGGTAGCATATGCCAGTGTAGTTCACAAGTGTAAACATTGAAATGGCAAGGGGGACGAAATGATCTGCAACAGCTGACTTTTGATCCATCCTGAGGCTCTTTTTGCATAAAAAACTCTATTCTGAGATGATACCTAGTCAATACCCAACACACAATGCTGAGCAGTTCATTTGAACTTCGAGAACCAATGTTGAGTTATAACTCAAAACAAAGGTCATATACGTCTTTGACCTGCATGAATGGACATTGTATTCCATTCTTGTAAAAGACTGGTAGCTACATCAACTATTTACCCACAAATAACCCAATTCGGCGACAGTACGCCCCTCGGAGACAAAGACGTCCAATAGAAATGATTTATTCGATGCTGTCTACCACCTGCTGTTTGTTTAAATGCAGCATTTCCACCTCTGCTTCTGCATTGGGATAAGATAACAAGATATATTGAAAAGGTTCAAGATACTCAGATATTTATCAATTAACGATGGAATATCGTGATAATGATTTAAGTGTTTGTGGCATTGCCAAATTGATTGGGAAAATTTAAGATGCAGTTTGGACGTTTCTGCTTTCAATTTCACAAAGTTTTAGATATCTTTGGTCGTCGTTAGGTTAAGGTAAGGAGGCAGGGAATAAATTTCCTTGATTTTGTTTTTCCAATTGAGATGCAAAAATGTTGATTCCCCTATCAGGAACTAAGATTCAAAGCTTTAAAAACAGCTTTATGTTATCCTGCGTTGAATTCTCGGACAAATAGAGAACTTCGAGCAGTCGGAATGATAAAAATAATTCTTCCACTTGGCTTAAAAAAATTTAAAGAAGGAAAATCTTGTTTTTGCATATTTTGAAACCAGAATTCACGGGACAACTTTGCGTAAATAATCTTGCGAAAGTATTGTTGGTAGATTGAACTTTTATGAGGATTAAACTGAACGATATTTTTGAATCCACGATTTTCATTCAAATAATGTTTGAGGTGGAGGTTTAGATTTCCTCAGAAATGCTGAATCTCTAAAGTACGGTCTCCTTAACGCCGCTTTAGATATAAAAATTGATGCCTTTTGGAATGAGTTTGTTAATTTTGGTTTGCTATTCATTTCCTTTTTTCTGTGACTGAGCTGTCCTGTAGACTTTCCATTTTTCCATATTTTCGATTATTAAGAATTGGGGTACATATTCGAAGCCCTGCCAATGCTTTGAAATGATAAATTTCATATTCACACAGATTTCCAATTTTATATTTAATGTTTCCTTTATTTTCTTCACCTTCAAATAAAGTCAGAACATCTGCTGAAAAACTTTGAATGGAAAAAAATATTTCTTTTTGGCATTTTGATGTTGTTACAGATAATATTTTTCCACAAACAACAGACACATTTTCCTTTGCACTTCTTCTCAGATGTTACCACTAATTGGTGGCATATTTTAAGATAGTCAAGTAACAATTCAATGCTAATCTGGCAGCACCTTCCTTTCTGATATAACAAATTGATCTGCTTTAAAATATCGTTTAGACCATTAAAGTATTTTTTGGGCTAGCTGTGATATTAAATGATGCTCCAAAAGAATACCCCTGGAAAATATTCCATGTTGAATTAAATTACAGGTAGTTAAGACGAGCTCCTTGTCCCGCACCACACCAGGCAGACCATCTACGAGGGCAACCTGACCAAGTCTCGCTGTCGTCCTCATCGTTGTTGTTACTATCATCGTAGGGGTTGGCAGGAAGCAAGGCAAATAAAGTGGCCCCTGATTAAAATCAACACGAGACATGGCGATCGATTTTTCTCAACAATTTATGAGCCCGTCGCTAAGTTTAAATGCTTTATCAATTAAAAATCAGGACAAAAAGAATGGAATGGCCATCGTGCTGTGACAGAGATCGAGCGAGACGTTCAGTGAGGACGAAGGTTGCGATGGCCGGCCACGAAGCAGGTCCATCCATGAAGGAGTGCGAAATTCCGGCTCGGAGGACGTGTACGACTCTGAGATGTTTTCTTAATTAGGCGGGTAATTAAATTCAATTTTCGGAGGGACTTTGTTAGCGCGTGGGCTGGATTACAAGTGCATGGGGCGTCGTTAAGGAATGCAAGTGTCGGTTTCGTGGTTCACACTGATTTATGATTTTATGGCGGAATTCCAGTCATTGAATATTCATAATGTGATATGTTCGTTCAAGGAGAAACGGTCATAAACTAAGATCTTAATTCAAAATTTGCATAATATCAAACTTTTTTGGTTTTTGAAACTCAACCCATAAGTTTCGTTAAGTAGAAGTCAGTATACTTCTTCCCAATCATATATAATCAATTTTCGTGGTGATTTCAGATTTGATCTTTATATTCTACGTGAGCTTAAAATAAGAGTAAATCGAATAATAATTCTATGTTAAATACACGCCTTTTGGTTTTTTTATTCCAAATAACCCGAGTGTGCATACGCCAACAAAAAATAAAAGTAGTGTATCAAAATTAGTTCTTTGGAAAAAAATCGTGAAATGTAGTACCAATCGCTTGCATATTGTACACACTTTCACTAAATCTTTGTCCGGAAAAATTTAGATCAAATCGACACATTGTCCTACATAACATCATGTTTTGATTACTTCGATTTGAAAAACAGACATTCTTCATTCACCCCTGCATGACAACCACCCTAGCATAATATTTTCCATTCCATTTTCCTCTGAAAACATCAATTTAATCCAAATTTGATTACCACATAGAACATCTCATAAACTCTACAACTGAGGGTTATTATGCGATTATGTGAGCACACGCACTCCTCTCGAAAAAACACCCTTTCTGTTATTGGAACCCTCCGACAACAGCAACCAGCTCATGGTATGGACCAAAAAGTGCAACTCTCCACAGGAGCAACAAACGAAAAGGACACTTAACAAATTACAAATCCAACTCAAAAGTTCATTACCAGTGTGATTTATGAGGGTGAAATTGTTCACCAGGGTGGAAAACGCAGCATCCGTAACGGAACTCATCATCGTTGAAATAGCAGGGGATGCACTTTGCCTTCTAGGGATGGTTGTTTGGTTGTTGGTGATCAAATTACTCTACAATGAAGTTATCGGAAGAAATTTTGCGTGAGAGAGACAGAATAAAACATTGATGACATCCAAAAAGAAGTCTGATTAAAAGTTTGTTTAAAAGGGTTGACAGCGGTGAACAGATTAAACAATTTTTTGTTCGTTAAGCATGAATGTCAGTTACCGCTGACAAATTAGTTTGCACGGAATCGCGACATTTGATGGTTTTTAAGGAAATATTATGTCGTTTTTGATGGATTGAACTGTGATTTTGGGTGATACCGAAAAAGGAACTGGTATGATATTACTTAAAAACTGAATAATTTTACGATCAAAAGTTGATTTTGATTTATAAATGAAGTGAGTATCTAAATTTGTTCTCCATAAACCTCAATCATTTTCATCATCGATACATTAAACTTTCATTCTTGTCATTCTTTATTTTCAATTTGGTCTTATTCACGTTGATAAGTGTGGTCTTTATCTCATAAAATTTTTGATTTGTTTTAAAACAATTTATTGGCATTTTTATTTATTTTCATAAAAAAAATTATGTTTTTGAAATCACACAAAGTCTCCCGAAGTGAGCCTATTGTAGATTGGTATACAGTGTTTTATTATTGTTTCAGAAGAAATTTAGGTGAACGCATTGAGTACAAAAAAGCTAATGAATATTTGTACCCTTATGTTTCTAAAGACACTTCGTAAATGGTTGCGAAGACTCGACGAACATGGGTCATTGCAGCTTTTGGTTATGTAATGCAATAGTCGAGGATTTAACTTCATCAAATGAATTATTTATCTTCAAATGAAAGCTAATTCCGCTATCAATTAAATCTTTTCCTCACCACACTACTGTAATCCTCAAACAATACTATTTAAACTATTCCCAAAATGTATCTCTATCAATTAACAACAATCACCTCAACCTACAGTCACACATAAATCAACACTAAGCAAATACAGTTACCTCGTAAAAGCCTTCTAATTGCTACATTTTGTGGTATTGGCGCCTTCGCAACAATAAGAAAACACGTTAAACTTCAACTTAAAAGTCATCGCATTATTTAATATCAATAATAATTTACGAGTACATTTAAAACCAAATTGATGTTCAAAGTTATTATCCTAAGCCACACGTACGACTCGATCAGCTTGGGGTCCCTCCTTATGGCTATGACTTTCCGATCGGTCATAAAAAATAACAAGACCCTTGTCAGATAGTCGTTAACCGAAGAAGCAAAAACAAACAAATGAGCAGCCAGAAAAAGCGCGGAATGCTCCAGAGAAGCCTCGTCCTCGGTTAGTCAGAAGGTATTCGAATGGTTAGCTTTTGGGCAGTGGCTTCCAATAGGTAGGTGCCACGAGCCTGAAGTTGTTTTATTCAAGTACATCGAGGTCAGCATCGTCGTAATGGGGAAAATGTGTTAATGGCAATGAAAGCAAATCCATGTCCTTGTTTTAAATGTAGCCCTAGTGCTGCAGGGCTACAATCGATGTGTTGAATGTCAAAAGAATGTTTTGAGGAGACATTACTTTCATAAAAGCGAATGGCAGAGAGAATATGAAATAGTTTTCCACACTACCATCGGTTTTTATAGCCAAGTCAAACTAGACCAAAAAAGTTAAATCTCAGACAAATTCGAACTAAGCTAAGAATTGACTCAGACCTTTAGAACATTGTTATGCATAAAAGATACTATATATCCTAAGCCGTGAGTGCTATCGCAAAAGTTATTATGCATTTGTAAATCAAGGAATTCTCTACGTAAAAGGTTTGAGTATAAATAGTTCGCAGCAGCAGTCTCACATCGGACAAAAGTAAAGATTCATTAACATCTAAGGCAGACAAAAATCTCTAAAAACACTAAATTATCAGTCATGTCTCATAAATTACTGTTAAATACACGCATTTCTTTTCAAAGAACCAAATACATACGAGTAGAGTTGAGACACAACATTTTATGAAAATGGATCGTGAAAATCGGAACCTGTGCTCTAATTTTATTTTGGATCACGTCTCTTACAAAAACCTTCTTGTATTATGTTTAATCCAACCGAAATTGCAATTGTCATCCTTTACTTTATTTTTAATTTCCCAGTATATGGGTAAGTTTTTTAATCGCCCCGAAAATTGAAATTGAAATTCTCAACATATATTTACGTTTTGAGGTCTTTAGAGTATATTTCAAGTGTTTTGAGAAAGAAGGATGTATGTGTGTGTGTGTATGCACATACGTACGTTCGTAGAATGTGTTTCTTACTAACATAACTTACGAAAAAAGTCGTATCGACTTCATTGAGATGTTAAAGTGTTTTTGCAATTTTAGGAGCTGATTCGTTTATAGGAAACTTCGGTCGGTTTTTAACTTCCCAGTTCCCTATGGGAAGTTATTGTAATGGGGTCGATTTTGCGAATCCCAAATTTTGACATATCTCCACATTTTAAGGTCTCTAGAATCCAAATCCATCGTTTTTAGAGAGATGTCTGTGAGTGTGTATGTACGTATGTGCGTATGTGCGGATGTGCGTATGTACGTATGTGCGGATGTGCGGATGTGCGTATGTACGTATGTGCGTTCGGAATAATTTTTCGTCTCGATTATCTCAAGAACCAAAGATTAAATTGACGTGGGACGGTTTTAAACGACGCTTGATTACGTAACTTAGAACAGAATGACTTTTCAGCAAAATCGGTTGGGCCGTTTTTTATTTAGGATGAAAAAACTGGAAAAAAACGACTAAAAATTGCTTATTTTTAAACTGTTGATACGCACTATTAATTCGTGCAGATACCAAATACCTTCATAGTAATGTTGTTATTATTGTACGTTTTAGCAAAATTGTGATCAAATTTGTAAAAAATGTTATTTAAAAAAAAAGATTAATTTATGAAATCCCAAACTTATATTATCAGGTTTGGGTGAATGGGAGTAGAGACACTAATGCAGTTAATAATTGCATATTGTTATAAATAATTTAATATTGTTAATAACAATCAAATAATATTAGTTATAATCTGATATTGTATATATAAAGTCAATTATAATTATTCAGTAACAGTCAAACATTCTTAATAACGAATGATTATTGTAATAATAATAAATAAATACCCTCAGTAATAGTTGTGGATTCCGAGGCCGAGATGGAGAACGAAGTTGAGGACGAAGTGGAGGACAAGAAGGATGATGAGGACAAAGAGGACGAGGTTGCCGAGGCTTTGGTATAGGATGACCAGATGGTGGAGACGTCTTCCTCTACCAAAGCTTTTATGGTTAGATAAAAAATTGATAAAAATAATAAAAGTAATAATATTAATTTAGAATAATAATGTTTAATAATAGTAATTCTTAATAAAAGCAAATTATAGCTTTTTATTCACCCCACTGGGAAGTTAGTCGTGTGGGCCTCAAGGGTCGCACTTAGACCACATTTTTTTTTGTTTTGACCCCTTGAAGGTCACTTTTATCATCTTACGAACCAAATATACGATTTGCATCGTGAAGATATCAATCGACGCATATTAACTTTTTTGTGATTTTTTCAAATTTATAAAAATAAATATTGTAACCGAATTTTAATTTAACGAATAAGTGCAAAAATTAGGGTCTTTTTCATGAAAAATAAATTTTTAATCTGATTTGCGCAACACAGTAATCAATGTTTATAAAATTTATAAACTCTAAACAGTTTTTGTAAACAGCAAGCGAAATTTATTTTCATGATAACAAAACAAATTTAACTAAAAATTAAAAAAAACATTAAAAGTCACCATGTAAAAAGGTTTCATACGAATGATATCACCTAATACCTCTTATTCAAAAGAAATTCTTGAAAGTCAATTAATATTTGCATCATTTAAGCAGATTTTTAATAGTTTTCACATTACCGTGTTTTATTTAAATGAAAAAACTGCTTCAATTTGGAAAAAAAAACAATCAAATTTGCATTTGTGGTAATCAACGCTTTATTAGGTAAAATATTTTGTAGTCAATACTTTGCAATATTATATGCTTTAAAAAGCTTTTGTCAAATAAAAAAAATGTAGTTTTTAGTAGTTTTGTTCCTAAGGGGGTAAGTACATTTAGAGGCCGAAAAAAGGTCTTTTTTGCAACTGATTTGTGGGGAAATGAAGACAATTTTTAATAAATCTGTATCATATTTATTTTGGGCGATGTTTGAGGTTGAAAAAAAACACATTCTACAAAAGTGAAAGTTGAAAATTAACAAATTTTTCAAGGATTTTGAAAGCCATGTCGTCGCTGACGTCGTAAATTGCGTAAGCGATGCTGGCTACAATTTTCATCTGAAATCAACAAGCCAAACATTTTCTTACTCGAGAGGGTTTTTGGTTAGTAGATAGACTAAAATATTTGCGAAATTCGAAAATTAACCCTTCAAAATAGGCTCAAAAAAAACAAATTACAATTTTGACGAAAAATTTCGTTGTACTTCCAGTCAAAAATAGTCCCAAAATAATTTTTTTTCCAATCTTTAGTCTATAAAGAACAGTTTTTTATGCTTTTTAAAATGAATGCTAGATGATGAAAATCGATTGACTAGTTTTTTATTATCACTTACGCAGTTTTAGAAAACATGGTTTCGAGAAAAGGCCGTTTAAAGTTTGTGGTCAAGAGAAAAAGAACTCGGCGCCAGGCACTTCCGGGATGCATCTCTTCCACAATTTTGAGAATTAGCTTTTGAAACTTTGACATGATATTCTTAGGCGATATATCTATCGATTAAAACAATTTAAAAAAAATCGATTTTTTGAAGTGTCTAAAGGTACTTCCCCCCTTAAGTGTACGTAAGGTTTAAATTACTTCCTCCCTCATCATTTGTAATACTTTTTATTTTTTTCATGCAATTAAACCGATTATTGATTGCATATTCAATATTTTTCAAGACCAACAGAAACTAGGAAATAATTATTAGTCTCATTGATGTAATATCGTGAAAAAATACAAATTCAGTGATTATGCCGAAGTCATAGAAATTTTGAACAAAACGATTTAAAATGGACACCACACGACAAAATCTCTTCAGTGGGCTTACTAACAAAAACTGCATTCATTTTTGCCAGCGCTTTTGGTCCTTGAAGCATCAATATGAAAATAACAAATAACGTAGAAAAGGCAACCTGCCCCCCTTCCGATCGATCCACCCCAAATCCACCAAATGCCTTACGTAATCAGTGAACGCTCCCGTAGATGAAACGATTAATATGAACTCATTCCAATTACTGTTATGAGTATCTCGCGTTATTATTATTTAAAGTAGTATTATTTGCATAATTATTATTGTGTTTGATATTTTTAATATTAATGTAATTATTACTGGGAATTTGATCGTGTGGACCTCAAGAGTCACTCCTCGCGGCTTGTAATAAAGTTTTTGAAACACTGATTCAACTTGTCCAACTACCACCCGTATCCCCTTTAAGATCATTACGATTATAAGACGACGCTGTGCAGACAAGTTTCTTTTTATACACGTTACTGGTTTGAAACGGACAGCAGATATTCCAATCCGATAGATTTGAAGAGATTAATTAATGATCGAAAATCATAATGATTTAGAGATTAATTAATCATAGCAGGGCAGCAACACAATCGAAGTCAATCAATAAATCAATATTTGTGGGTCACCAGCTTCTTGGCCGTTCCAGGAGAGAATAGCAGACGATGATGAGCAATTGATTTTTTCCCATTTTTTCGTATTATTTTTATTTTGCATCCAAATGCGATGGATGGCAAAGATCCTATTTGATTCGACGATTCTAGGGACGAAGCGGGCAAATACTTTTCAGATATGCAAATGCCCAATCATTGCCAATCATTCGCGTTCCATATTTGAACACTGGATGCCCGGCAAAAGCGCGACGGGTGGTCAATTTCTAAGTTTATTTTGCTGGCATGTCGACATGATCTTTCGGGGTGATCACTCTCGATCAGGTTTAATATCATTTCGCTGTAGTGACAGACATCCTACGAGCTATGGTTATTTTTTTGGCCGGAATACTTCATGTTTCGTGCTTTCACTCCTGGTGGCTTGATGTACGTTTATACGAAATGTCAGAACTTAAGCTGCATGCCAAGTCGTCGTCAGTCAACTTAGCCGGGATCGAGCGAAACGTGCTTCAGCCTCAATATTATGCAATGGGAAAAATGATCGCACGCTATAATCCATAATTATGTCTTCATCAGTATAAGTTGTCTGGTAATCTGTGATGACGGTTCTGCGTGAGCACATTAACCTGAGAGTATTATTCCTGGATCACAAACATATAACTTTAAGAGTGGTCCTTGACTCTTCATGTAACTGAAAATATTCTGCATGGAATTACATGTAATCAAACGTTCTTTTAATATCATATCAACTTCTGATAAACGCTTAAAATACGTCCACATCCATTCACATATTCCTTCAATCAACACATGTCGCACCCATTAATCAATCCCGACAAAAACACCAACGATCGCGAATACCTCAAAACACCATTCCTTTGGTCATACACGTAACAATCCATTGAATGCTCAAGTGGCGAACCTTGCAAGGCAATCATGTCCTTATTCTTCGAGAATGAATTTTGCAAAAACTATACGGAGCCTTTCTGGTCAACTGTATCCATAGAAGCAATTCCGATCGTGTGAGCATGTGTTAATTTTATTTTGAAATCTTCTGTTTTTACATGGTCACTAAATTACTTAATGCCATAGAAGGCATCGAGACGGGTGTTGATTGTGTTGCTGCAACCATTGAAGCATAGCTTTGGCTGCCTTTCGGGCAGAAATACTTGACGGCTTTCGGCATCCTTTAGAGAGCTTGTTTGGAAAAAAGTTTACAGAAAAACAATAAAACTGCGTTATATGAGTTCGTGCAGTAGCGAAAATAATTGAAATCGTTTCAAATTTAGATGAAAAGTGAGCCCATCAGTTTTAAAACTGGTGAGAAGTATTTGAATTTGTGGAACGTCAAATGTTAAGTGCGTTTCAGAATATCAATCACAACTCAATTATTATTTAAGGAGTTTAATCGCATGCCGTAAAACCAAATCATATCAACTATCATAAATTCATCATTTGAGTGACCAAAAGGAAATAAATCTTTAAGAAAATAGATAATAAGTGTAGTAGAATTTGATTTAAAACACCTTAAAAATCAGTTGGTACAGGGAGACAAAAACTAAAATTAATGACTCACACGAAGTTAACTTTTTTGGCTTTAAGTTAAGCGTTACATAGCGATTCAGACAAGGAATAAATAAGTTTTGCAGCAATAACGCTATGTTCGTCATCAATGTTTTAATCAGATACAATTTCAACTTTTATATATATATATATATACGGTGTTTTTCTAAGGCATGTAACTTTTGAAACAAATAAAACACAGATAAATATTTGAAGTGGCCATTTTTTCGGCTTAAGTAGCTTGCAAATTTTATGGCAATTAGTGTTTCATATGACCCCCGGGATTGCATCTTACGAAGACCATCCTGTCGGTCCAATTTTGCACCACATTTTTTTAAAATAGCCAACCTTATTTCGCCAATAACGCGTCAAATGTTGGCTTCCAAGCCATCATTAGTTGCTGGTTTATCAGCATAGACAAGTGATTTGACGTACTTTCACAAAAAGTAGTCCAATGAAATCAAATCACATGATCTGGGCGGCCAGTTCACAGGTCCATTTCTTGAAATGATTCATGCTCCAAAGGTTTGGCCCAATAAAATAATGGTTTCACGCGTTGTATGACAGTTGCGCCATCTTGTTGAAACCATTTATCCCTCAAACGATTGTTATTGATTTCTTGAAATTGCCATTAAGAATAACGTTGGTTTTGTCTTCAGATTTAAAAAAACGACCAACTGTGACGTCGGCATGCGAACTGCACCATAAAGTGACTTTTTTCGGATGAAATGGAGCCGCTAAAGTCTCTTAAGGACTATCCTCATAACGGAAACGACAAATTTTGCTAGATACGAGCTTCATAGTGAATTTGATTTGACGGTAAAAATGCGGTTCAACTTCTAACTCATTCTCAGCCCATTCACTGAACGTACGACATAAACGATGGTGCAATGGCTTCAATAGCAGAACTAGTTGGATCTTATACGGCTTTAGTCCAAGATCCAAGCGCGGATCGAGCATTTGACTCACAATAAAAGAAGACAATATTGCAAAAAAATCGTAAAAATCACTAGTTTTCCTAGGTTCACGGGAGGGGGGGAGGGCATCACCCCCATGACCCCCTCCCCTCTTGTATTCGCCCTTGCCAAGATCTTTTCTCAAATTTTTCCATGCAGTGAACGAACAGAGGTCAAATTGTTAAGAATGACGTCGAATCGATCAATTTAGATGCTCAATCACACCACCCTCTTCAACAGCAATAGCTGCCTTGGTACGCACTGTACGAGCTTGTGTTGGATAAAAATTGTCAAATAGAGTACACGTGGACATAAATCTTTCTATCGTATTGCATATAAGCTGCTTATATGGACGGTTGTGAGTACTATAAAATAGATGAGGTGATTTATAAGTTTTGCTCAAAGATCGCAAATTTTGTGACATTGTTCGGGTGTATGTCTTTCCATGGCAGTTTTCCAAAGTAAATTAAACATGATGTCACAAATGAGAGCAAGATTTGACCGCTACAATGAAATCGTTTCTCTATTGAAAGTTCTATACCTTTTAAAAAATCCTAAGATTGAAGATGCCCTTGGGTGGGTATATTAAAACTGCAAATATATCATATAAATGAATTATTTTTCAATTTGTAAAATTGTTCTTCATATATATCGTTCTTATTTTAAAATATTAGCAAAATGGACATCATTTTGCGCTGTTTAGTTCATTGAATTGAATACTGTCAACCCATACTGTTAGATTCGTTTGTTTCTGGTTGACTCCTTAAAATACCATTTAGGTCAACAAAATCCGTGCCCAACCGGTAGGACTCACATTAAACGGGTCAGATTGAAATGCATAAACAGTTATAACACGAGGTGAAATGTGGATACGCATTTCACCAATTTTCCAACAGCGAATTCTAGCATTATTTGATTTTAAGGAACCATGCTTATTCTTCTGGTGATTTATATTCGCTCTTGAAGTTGTTCAAACTTTATGTCGGACTCGCCTTATAAAAATAATAAAATGCCACAGAGCTACTGCTAACTTATAATAAAAACAAATTAAATCAAAATCGGAAGCAAAATACATCAGCGTCTTGAAAAATGCATGTGTTCAAAAAAAATCAATTTTATTCATAGAGCTTATTATAAAAAATAAAGAATATCTGCACATATTTCATTAAAAATTAATCAATAAAAACGAAACATCAACTAATTTTGAAAAAGAAAAAAAATTGACGGTCAAACTTGGTTTTTTATTTGTCACAATTTCTTTGAAGAACTTGATTTTAAAACATAAAGGCTGATTTTCTTTGTTATTATCAATTTTAAGTTGGAGAATTTACGCTTGATGTTATTAACTTCCCAGTATATGGCAAGTTCTCCTAATCGCCTCGAAAATCGAAATTGAAATTTTCAACATTTCTTTACGTTTTGAGGTCTATAGAGTATATATAAAGTGTTTTTAGAAAGGGAGTTGTATGTGTGTGAGTGTGTACGTACGTACATACGTCTGTACGTTCGTGGACAGTTTTTTCTACGAGCATAACTCACGTAAACAAAGTCGTATCGACTTCGTTGAGGTGTCAATCAAAGCGCCTTTGCAATCTTAAGAGGTGATTAGTTTTTGGGACACTTCGGTCGGGGGGGTTTGCTGTTTTGCCCGTTTGAAGGTCATTTCTGTCATGCGTTATATCTCGCGAATCCAACGTACGACTTCCTTGAACAAGGTGTCAATCGACGCGTATTTACATTTATGTG
The DNA here is from genome assembly GCA_963942545.1 of Oxycera nigricornis. Classification (NCBI taxonomy): domain Eukaryota; kingdom Metazoa; phylum Arthropoda; class Insecta; order Diptera; family Stratiomyidae; genus Oxycera; species Oxycera nigricornis. The sequence goes on along the minus strand of OZ012660.1, from coordinate 44,776,995 downwards.
ATTCTATCAAGTTTTTAAAATATTTCTTGGAGCCGTTTTTTAATTTTTTAAAAATAAGTACAAAAAATTGGGTTTTTTTTTTCAAAAACAATAAATTTTTAACCTTAGTTTCAAGTCCAAGTGATCAATGTTTATAAAATTTATATACTCCAAACAATGTTTGTAAAAACATTATCAAAACTTTTTCTCATGATTACGTAAAAAATTAAATTAAAAATAAAAAATCATTAAAAGTCATCATGATTTTCAAGGTCATTTTTATCATTCACTATATCTCACGAACCAGATATAATATTTGCATCACTAAGGTGTCAATCGACGTGTATTAACATCTTTGTGAAGTTTTTAACATTATAAAAAGTCGTTTCAGCCGTTTTTTTAATTTAATAGAAGAAAATGCGATAAATTAGGTTTTTTTTCATAAAAAAATATTTTTTAACTTGATTTGCACAGCACACTGATACCAGTCTATAAAATTTATATATTCTTATCAGTTTTCAGCCGTTTTTTAATTTAATAGAAGAAAATGCGATAAATTAGGGTTTTTTTTCATAAAAAAATATTTTTTAACTTGATTTGCACAGCACACTGATACCAGTCTATAAAATTTATATATTCTTATCAGTTTTTGAAGAGAAACCAGCAAAATTTTCTTCCATGATTATGGAAAAACTAAATTAAAATAAAAAAATCATTCAAAGTTACCACGTAAAGAGGGTTCATACGAACGATATTACTTTATATCTTTTATTCTAAATTAATTGTTGTAAATTCAATCAAAGTTTTAAAATATCTGCATAATTTGAGCAGATTTTTAATAGTTTTTACAGTTTTCCAATTAAAAAAACTGCTTAAATTTTGAAAACCATCAAAATTTCAATCAAATTTGTATTTGTGGTAATCAACGCTTTGAATGGTGATATGTTTTATAGTCAATACTTCGCAAGATCATATGCTTTGAAAAGCTATCATCGAATAAAAAATTGTAGTTTTTAGTAGATTCATTCTTTAGTTATCGTAAGATTTCAATTACCATCATTTGTAATACATTTTGCTTTTTACATGCAACTGAACATATTTTTGACTGCATATACAAAATTTTTCAACAGCAAAAAATTGATCCGCGTGAATATTCAATCTGTTCTCATCGACCAAACACCTTACGTAGTCAGTGGACCCTCCCGTAGACGATATGATTCATATTTACTCATTCCTGTTACTGCTATGAATACCTCTCATTGTTGTAATGTTGTTGATGTTTATGTAGATATTACTGGGAAGTTGACCGTGTAGACCTCAAGGGTCGCACTTCGCGGCTTGTTTAATATAATCTCCTACTCATTTTTCAACTATTTGATGAAGACGAATTCCGACGTATTGCTACTGTACCTCACCTTTAAATGAAATTTGAAGGTGTCACAAATGATATGAAATTTTGGATCCTTTCGAGTTTAGTAATTTCATTGCATTGCACCTTGTAATAAAAGTGTATCACTTTCAAATTAGGAGAAAAAGGTATCATTTCAAAATATTTTGTATCTTTTAATTTGCTTGACCTGAAAAAAATGTCCATTAAGATTTAAATGTATCAAAGTTGCATGTGTGAAATGGAAATTATAAATCATAACGTATAAGTTGCATCAACAGAACGTCTGAAATTTACAGAATACATATGTAAATACATAACATATAATCTGTTACGCGCTGATTGCAAAAAAATTAGAAAATAGGATCATGGCAAAGTTGACGCTATTTTTGAATATCTTGAAAGTATTTCAGATATGCTAGAAACATTCGACATTCTATTTTGAATGCCATTACACTGAATTGGTTTTTAATTGGGCGCACATTCTTTAGTAGAGCCCGTCTTTTATTTTAGTCATTATAAAGTTTGATTTTCGAGCAAAAGATAAAGTCTCCTCCTCTTCCGATGGATTAAACGATTAGCAAGCAATCTGCCCCCTAATCCATAGCTAATGCGCCACCGGAGCGGCACGCACGAACTCCCCCCGCCAACCGGCTGGGATCTTCGTTCGAATGACTGATGAGGCATTCCTTGGAGATGACATAATTAACGACGGCCTGATCTGGCTGCAAAAGGCGTTCAGCAATTCAAGAGACAGCCTTTTCTAGACACCCGTAAGTTATTATTTTTCCATGCTAATCGCCAATAAATTGTTCGGTTCCTTCGATGATCGCGCACCTCGTTCCGGGCGCCACGCCATTGGACGTCTTTGGAACCGTTTAACCCATGACCAGCCGAAATTCTCTTTCTTTGATTGCTGAAGATTAAGTTCTAAGTGAATGATTACATTTTTAGTATTAATTGAATTCTTGGCTGCTTAAAACCTCGTTAACTGCATAATAATCATAGGCTTTGGGAATATCATGGAAGTGCCTGTATTTATGAAATATATCTTGTCCCCAAATGTACTTTGCACCTAAGACTTTCAAATCAGTCCGTTTCTTACTATCCCGGTGCATTTCATCTTTTTCGCGTGGGTTAAGATCGCATGCGTACTTGCATACTCTGACTAAGTAGGATTCACGTAGTTTCCTCTAGGGTTTTTATGGCAAAGATGCCCGTAAAGCACACCCTGAGGATTTGCTGTTCCATTTTTCAATTGCTTTTGATCACTCCCGGCTGCTATACTGCACATTCACATCCATGAGAGCTTCAAATATTCGATTCTTCAGTAGGATCACCAAATAAATTACCCTAATCGTAGAGCATATTCATATGGTGTAGTAGCTGTGACGCGGGGCCCTACAATTCCAATTTCCAGCAGACTGGCAGACTAGGACTGATCACAAGATAGGCAAGATCATTGATATTTGGAGTCCATACTTTCAATATCATCGAAATGGTCCTTCCTCCTTCCAGCTGGCTGCGTCATATCAGCAGGATTGATCTGCGATGGGTATCGCGGTAGAGTTGAGTTTCATCATCCTGTACATGGAGTGATGGAACCTGATACCTTCCACACTCCTTTTGTGCTTCGTACTTGGGCGTTCGAGGTTTCGCATCTTTCATCCCATTGAGTCACCTGAACTGGGGTCGCGCGACTCCTCCAATGTGTTATCCCTGGCAGAAATCTTTTTGGACGGCGCATTTATGGCCGTGAAATCGAATAAATTTCCACAAAAGCAGCTCGTCTGCCTTCGATTGTGCTATAAGCCTCGAACCCGATGTCGACGTCTGTTTGTTTTGGGATTCAATAGCTCAGCAGGACGTCTTTGTTGGCATGTTATCGCTCGATGCATATCTGAATGTCTTGGGTACATAAAAACTTACTTTTACCTGGCCGAAAAAGAATAATGCAAGGAATATCAGAATGTCTTGTACGTGTTAAGTGGATAGTGCTGCCGGCTAATATGTCTTGCAGCACACATTTGAGGGAAGGTCATACATTATCCATAGAAGATGTGAAGAATATTCGGTATATATTCGGACTGATCAAATAATATTACAATCATTTAAGCATTTCTTCGAAAGGTATTTCTTAAATCTCGATCGAAGGTAGATTTTGTTTGTGGACTAATAGGCATATGATGTATTACTGGAATTATCTCGTGACTCTCCAATTTTGTTTACTAGACTCCCAATTATAACTAAGGAAACAAAATCTCATTGGAACCTAATGACAACTACGAAAGGTACAGGCTCATTCAAAGATTCGACTATTTAAACAAATTTTCGCAAAATTCAAATGGCAACACTAGTTACTAGTACTTTGTGAATCCGCTTTCCCATTTACATTCAAAAAAAATCCTCATATTATTTACACGATCGTTTCAAGGAGTCCTACAACTTGTGTCCTCTTTCGCCGGTCTGAATGAGTCGGGCTCATATATCCGTAGATATAATGCTATTTATCGGTAGCGGAACTGAAACGTTTGATATCTTGATATTGAAATCGAAATGAATTGGATTGGATATCGTTCTGGATTTGCCCGCAAAGTTCATTGGTCCAATTCCAAGAAATCCACAAAGCTTGGCGTAATTATGCAACGCAATTTGAGAAACATGTTCGCAAAACCTGGTTTTGAAATATTGACGTGTGGTGTTGAAATTTTCTCACCGATTTTTTTTAAATTCAAGTCTGCGGTTTGTTGACCTAGTGGCATGTTAATATGTTATTGATATTCATTCATGGGCTCTAATCGAAGAAGGCAAGGAGCAGTTGCTGGTTTAAACATAATCACAAAGAAAATGGTCTTTTGACAAAAAAATCTTAATTCTACATATGTGTACGTGCAAAAATCCATACATATGTATGTGCGCAAGATATTTAACAAAATAATCTACTATGTTCAAATAATTAAATCGTTCAATAAACGTTGTAGTTAAAAATTTGCATAACAGGACCAATAAATTTCTTTCACTTGAAAGCTGCATTCTCATGAATATAAAAAGCTAATAAATGCAACGACCTTGCAAGTGCTTTAGAATGAATATAATTTTGAAATCTCTCCCGAATTTCTTCTTCAAAATGAACTAAACCTACAAGTATTACAGAAGAACGAATGATTGGCACTACTGAACAATAAGGGCAGTTTGGATAATATCACAGCCCCAAAAGAATATAAATTGGGAGTGGCCAGGGATTTCAGATGAAGATTTTAGAGACATGACAATTCAGAAAACAGCAAAAATAGTTATTGTAAAAGGTGTTGGAGATACTTATTTCGGATGATGTTTTTGGCGAAATTGTTAGGATTGCATTTTGAAAGAACGGTTTAAAGATTCGTTTTCAATTCTTGGAGATACTTATTTCGGATGATGTTTTTGGCGAAATTGTTAGGATTGCATTTTGAAAGAACGGTTTAAAGATTCGTTTTCAATTCTTAGGTAATTTTCATCATACAAAGAATTTAGAATTGCCGAACACGCATTCACGTCACGTGATTAAGGAGTATCTCCGTTTATCTCTCATTTGCGGCTATCAAGGATTGAATCCCAGTGTGTTTCTTTATTTTTTTGCTTCCGCGAAGCTTACCTCCAGTTTTAGCATATTCACACTCAAATACACATAAAAAGTGAGTGATATTGCAAAGTTTGTAAGTGAAGTAAGTGTGTGAGCAGAAAGCGAGCCAATCCTATCGGTCAGTTATAATCCGATACGATTCATATTTCTCTGATCCATTCTGATTCAATTCTGTTGCCATCGAAATATCCATTTCCGTTTAGATTCGTACAAAATTTGATTGAAACTTTGATTAGAAAACTATATCATTTTTATTTAATCCATTTAATCAGGAAATAAAACTTGAATTGCATATGAGAACAAAATTGCACAAAGCCACCCAATAATCGAAATTCTATATAATTATATCAGCACTATCTTTACTACAAGAATCGCGCCTAAATATCCAGGAACATAATTTTTGCTTGCTGGCAATTCATATTTCATTGATTTAAAGTTCAATTCTCTTCAAATCAATTTCACGGCTTCTTTAACACCATGAGGAGAGTCATAGACACGGGTTATATTACATAAAATTATCTTTGTCTCAGATATTTAAATCTGAAGTCAACAGCGTATCTAAGTATCAAATACTTCTTCTTGTACAAAGTTATCTGTTGGTAAAGGATCAAATCGATAACGAAATACTAGCAGATTTTCTGATTAAGATGCATCGTATTCGTAGTTGAAACTAAATAAAATCCCCTGTCTAACTGACTGTACTCCACTATAAAATTTATATATCCATTTATACACCAGAGCCCGAACTGGTGGTCTCTAATCCAACCTTATAATGTGTTACGAATTGATTAGAAAAATATTCAGCCAAGTGAAAACTTGAAATCCCCATGACATACTGATTTTTACCCTTCGAAGGGACCGTCTAATCCATGTTTAGGGAGATGCTCTTCGAACAGGATTTAATCTTGAAAAAGGCTATATTTCGATTGAGAGCTGGATTTGAAGTTCTGTTATTTTGAGAAAAGATACATGTGTACATAACTCATGTTTGAAAATGGGAAAAATAATTTAACGTTTTCGAATATTTTGAAAGCTCCCTTCGAGAAAATTGCGTAAAATGACAAGATTTTAAGGATTCAAAGGAAAACAAAGCACTCTCAATTTCAAATTTGCACGGCAATGATTGAAACGTTTCCTTTTCGTTTCCCCACCTTTTAGTTAATGGGAGTGTCTGTGATTTATTATGGAAGAGGCATCATTGCATTGACTACGGGGAATCCATCCATGAAATTACTTTGAGATGGATCGATAAGAAAAGCAACTTACATGGCATTATGTCTTATTTTATATTTTACTTTATAGGTAACGTTTTTCAAACTTTATGAAAATTAAAATAGAATATCATGATGAATGAATCAGCACTTTGAAAATAGTTTGTATGTGTAATTTAAATATGCTTTGTATGATTTAAACATTTTCTTCGAAGTCTTCAGGCTTTTAATAAAATTGAGACATACCAACGATACAATAGCACCTATTTCTGAATTTCCAGTCAGAGATACAAATGACATTTTATATCTGGACTCAATTGCACAATGTCCACAATCTTAGAAAAGTTATATTCCTTGGCATAATTTTATTAGAATAAAATCATTGCCAGGAATTCTATCATTTTAAACAAGAATGTACTCAGGGTGCAGTATTTTTGCGGAACCGCAGCAATTACTTAATTATTTACAAATAAGCTACAATATACATTATGTGGGACAGCTCTAAAAGTCTTTTATGGTAATAAACTCCCCAATATAATCCAATTGGATGATTTTTGACAGGAAATAAATTTTCAAAGCTTTGTTGTGGTAAAGTGGCTAATAAAACGTTTATTTTTTTTTTGCTGGATAAACTATCATAGCACGTAATTTATTTCACAAACTTTCGAAAACGTTTGTTCAGAAATATTGTAAACAACTACTTTCGAAATTCTAGCAAAAATTTACGAAAAAGCTCCAGAAACTAGTTTCTGCTTCCCAAAACAAAATTCAATATATTTCAAAACGAAAAAATTCAGAAAATTAAACGACAACGATGATGAATTTTGGAGTTTAAAGGTATAAACAATTTATTGATCGAATCAAATCAAAATTGATATTGCATTAAAAGTATTTGCAAGGAAATTTTCACCATAAGAATTAATGGAAAAGTCTGCGAAATAATATATAAATAATAATAAATAATAAATAAATAATAACTTCGGACAAAAAACAATTGTTAAAATTGTCGGTGAGCACCGTAGTACCGTACGAAATTAATATGGCAAAATTTTTAATAGATATAATGTGACACTAAAAATTCAAAATTAATATTAAGAGTATTCCATCCAACAGTTGACCACAACTAAGGAGAAAATTTTGAAAAACAAATAGGCAAATGTTTTTTTAATTAAGCATAAATGTTATAAAGGAACTGAAAAGATTGTTTTATTTTCCCTCGATTTTAATTATTAGTATTTCGGGTACAATTTTATTTCTTTCTCAGCGTCACCTTCTGAATTTTTGTCTTTTAGTATCATTTAGTATCTATTGTGTAATGATTCAAGCTTCTAACGGAAATTTCGCATTAATAGTTAGATTAAATTATATAACATTATTGTAGTTTCTCACCCTGATTTTTTGAAAAATGTGTTAAGATGCTTGTATAAATTGGAACAAATATTTGATGAATTGCAATTGTGATTGAATAATGGAAAACGAATTGTAAGAACAAATTCAATGAAAATTACTTTCAATTTTTTTACAAAATGACATTTTACGGGAAAATATTAACCATACATTCGTTGCAGACAAAATAACAAAATCTTAGTATAAAAGCATTATATATATCTCGATGAAGTTTTTAAAATTATTCAAAATTTAATTTTTTTTTGAAATATATCGAAGCTTTTCGAATCAATCAATGGGTTGAGTTTTCGACAGTAAAAATGTGTTTGTATTGATATTCAAGTAAATTACAATTTCTTTCGAAAATGAATAAGAAAAGACTTACAAAACAGTAGTTTCATAATAAAAGACTAAGCAATCGACTACGAAATCTTTTCTTAGATGAAAGTCATAATCTTTCATAGTCTTTGGGTATTAAATTTGCTTAGTTTGGTTTGTAATTAAGGATTTTTTCTTCATCATTGGTGTTTAGAGTAAAATGTGTCCGGTCTCATCAAGAGTAAAGTATTTCGATTACAGTCCCAGTATTTTGATTACAGGGCAAATTATACTTTTTCATTAACCATTTCAAATTTTCATGATAACGGTTGTACCTGACGGCATTCTTTTCCTCTACTGAATTCAAAAGCCTCATTGAGAAGCTTAGATAATTTGAAAAAAGGAATATAGTATTTTTCGATTGAGTTAAAACTCGATTTCACATGGTAAAATCTTTTTCTTATGAAAAAATCTATTTACCGAATGAAAAAATGTTTTTTTCCCAAATGCCAAAATTCTTTTTCCAAAATAGTTAAGCTTTTCTCAAAGTGAAAATCCTTTTCTTAAATCAGGTATAAAGAGTGATTCTACCGACGTGTGCCAAAAGATGCAATCCGAATAGAATTTTAAATGCGGCCCACATGGCGTTTGCCGAACTTCAGTAGGAACAAAGAATCCGCCTCTAAATTATAGTCGAGATTTTTATATAAATAAATATGTGTGAGTTTGTGGATAAAAATAAAAAATAAACATGACTATTACAATATAAATGCACGAGTGTGCATGATGCAAACCTTATTACAATCCGAACTGCAACAAACCTCAACACAATCCCATGTGGGTCGCATTTGAAGTGGGGCAGCCAATTCCAAATTCTACTCGGAAATAGCTAGATTCATCTTGAATTGGAAATAGCTAGATTCATTTGAATTTGAAAATTCATAAAAAAGCTCGCATGATCTTCGTTCGGTACTTAAAAACGTTTTAAGGAGGACGCATCTTTTGTCTACTTGTCAACTTTGTTGGGTTTAAAAAATGGGAAAATCCTGAGTCCTTAAACTCTTTATAACTCTTCAAACATTGACAGGCGTGAGTAGACTCACTCTGTACACTCTGTACCTACCAGATATGAGAAAAGATTTTTTCCAATTGGGAAAAATATTTTCTTCATCTGTGATGGAGACAAATTTTCAAATGTCCTTTTTTCGATACCAAAACGGATATCTCTGTTGGAGCGACATATATTGATCGAAGAAAAATGCCTCCATATTTTTGTGGTGAGGTAATTAATCCTCCGATTATCCTGCATTCACATGAAACCATCTTTCATCAAACCAACCAAAATTAAACCCAATCTTTCCACGTTCACTTACTAGTCTGCAAGTACCTTCCAAAGATTAATCGTCGATTTGTGTCATTGACCAGGGGCTGTAGTGAAATCTCCCAATGAAATCAAAGCCGAAGTTATTAGAAAGGAATCCACCTCGCCTGGCCAAGTGCACCTCGAACCCCGAATATCGAGTTTACTGTTTGTTTTATCTGATTTGTATGCTCGTCTTCCAGCCGCGCGGCGGGATACAGGCGCCACATTCGTACAGGTACGCAGCAGTCCACGGAGGCCCTGGCACGAGAGGTTGCCTGGACGCAGGGCCTCGGCACAGGTGACTGACTATGTATGACTATCAAATGCCATCCATAGTGGACGTCATTAAAACTCCGTAAAAGTATCTTTGACAAAAATTCCCATAAATACTTGTTTGATGTCATGATCACCTTTTTTCCTATATTACTTTCCAATCTGTTCTTCGTGCGATCGTTGTCTAAATTTCGATTTACGATTTTGAACATTTCACTATGGACCTTGGGTGGTGGCTGGCCCGTAGCGCGACGTAACGTAAATCAAAACGTGCTCATCTTTCAAATTGTCTGTTGTTACTGATCGATGTAAGACTGCCCCGGGAGAATGATCTTCAAATCGGTGACGAAATTGGATTCAACTTTAAATCTAGCTAAAATGGAAATAGCATTTTTTTCAAACACTAAAGGCGTTTAAGTTAGCACAATTACTCAAAGTAACACCAATTCTTTAAGTATAAATTTATGTATTCTTAAAAATATGAATTCTGGATAAAGTGCTTTTCTCGAAAATTATCCTGCAGTATTTTGAAAATTTTCTCCGATGTACAAAATTGAATGCGTAGGGTAAATCGGGTAGAGACGCCGAACTTTTTATAATATTATTTTTAAATTCTTACCAGAAGTCACAAAAGTTTCAAAATATATGGTTGTTTGATAAACGGATCATTTAGTTGCGGTAAAAAAATTAGAATCGTGTATTAAAAAATAGTTTATATGAAAAACAATTAACTTTATAAACATCTACAATGCGGCATCTCTACCGGATATGCCGGTAGAGACGCTTCTCTTCACAAGGGAGAGATGCCGCACCTTAAATTCATTTTAAAATTTAACTGAAAGACCTATTAATGTGAACAACTTTGTTTTATAGTAGGTATATCTACTTATTTATTGATGAATTTCTCTATTCATTCCTTGAGAGCGTGCTAGGGAAAGACCTTCTGCTTTTCGAACACTTAGCTCCGGATTTTTTTTCAAGAAAGATGTCAGCCAATCATATCTCAAAATTACTTTCTCTTTGTTGAGTGGGTGGGGAATTCCTAGTCCCTCTGCGAGCTGGAAAGCCATTTCACGAACTAAAGTTCGATCAGGTGCAAAACCCGCTGCAGAAAGCTTGTTTATATGTATCACACGCTTCTTTTCATTTCTCTCGCCAAATAAACCTGAAAAAGTAAACAGAAAACTAGTTGTAATTCTTATATCTCAGTTTAATCTACTCGAAGGGCCCTGTGAAACTTTGCTGGAGTTTTTTGAAATTAATCGCCGTTTCAATGTCCTTGCAGGCATTCCGTAATACCGCTCCTTAAATTTCATTACACACCGTTCAAATTTATCTAGGGCCTCTTTCAAATTTTGCTCACTCCATTGAGCTCTATTAAAATTCCTTTCCTTTTGTAGTAAGTTGACAAAGTTTTCCTTTAATATAACTAGAAAAATTCATCACATGTTCATAGTAATACATCCATAATTCATATGCGGCATCTCTACCGAATATAAGGGTGAGATGCCGCTTGTCTACAAAGCTCCACTAAGCGTAACAGCATCACTTTACAACTATGTAAACACTAATCAAGAATCTTGATGGGCTCATCAATGCAAAAAACTTTGGTATTTTCTGTTACTATTTAAACGACTAAACATTTTCCGTCATGTTACAAAAACTTTGAGAGCAAATTTGCCATATTTACTGTGTAAAATCTTTTAAATTTCGCACGTATCACTGTCTAAGACAAACTTTAATCAACTGTCAATTAGTTAGGGGGACGTTCACTCTAATAAACGAAACGTCATCAGCATTCCGATAGCGGAAGTTAGTATACTAGCTAATGCGGCATCTCTCCCGACGCGGCGTCTCTCCCCGATTTACCCTATCGAAACTCACGTTCACATTGTAAACTCGTTTTTAAGTTTGGCATGAAACGAATGAAAATTAGACAATAAAGCCTATATTGAGCTACTGGCCATAAACCAATTCAATAAATTGCAATTTCAAATCGAAATTGAAAATTGCATTTACCTTGTCGAAATAATTGGGACATTTGAGACTCTTTCACGATTGACATTACTTTGTCGTGAGTAATATCATTGTACACACAACTGACGGAAATTTTCTATTTTAATTTTTTTTCAAAATACGCACAACTCAAATCTTATGTACATTTTAGTAATGTAATGTAGGGTAATTTCTAATACGATATACTCGTATGCTATAAATTGATAAAACTGAACGAGATATAGACAATTTATACAAATTGGAAGATATATCTCAAAGTATACATAAATGGGTTTGATAACCAAATACAAAACATAGCTTCCATATGAATTCTGAACAAACTGTATATGGTGGGCTTAAAAGGAACATCCGCTATCTCAAGTTTTGGCTCAATACGCATTGATAATGTTCATGAGGCTCTACAGTAGAGTGTCTGGTCTCAACTACAAAAACAGCCTTCCACATTATGATAAATTAGCTCATTTGCGCTAACTCCTGGAAATTGAAAATTGGAATCCGTTTATCGAATTTTGAGATTTATGGCGTTAACGCATATTCCTTTCATGTCCACGATATGATGTCACATATAAACAGAATTCGTTGTTTTGGTTTCCATTTATGCGGTCCACTTCTCTTTTATTATGTTACCAAATTCTTGGGATGTATGAAGCACTTCTTTTCGCAGGTTAATGTTTCCATCAAGATAAACAATAATAAAACTTTTGGAAAAATGAAAAATAAGTGGGCTTGACAACCAAAAATAATCCACCGAACTTAAATTATTTTACCAGGACCTTATACTACCTTGGTTTGAAAATCTGTAACAGGCTGGTCTGAAAACCTACAATAGGGGTGATTATAAACCTTAAACGAAATATGTAAGGGCCTATTTGAATACCAAAATTGTATTTGGTTAATCCGAAATATGTTTGCAGTGTGCAATCATGTGTTACTGCCAGTGAAAAAGCATATAATTTTCATTTTTGTAGGGAACCACTACACTTTTGGGTTCGTACGCACAATTTAAAAAATAATGGCCCCCAGAAAAATTATTATATCACTTCGATTTATCTTTGAAATTTTATCAACCAATATAAATTATTCGATTTTTTTCATAAAAATGTGTAGGCACGTCTAATTTGTTCTCTACACACTATCTACAATCGCACCATTTCGCTTGTTATTCTTTTAATTTTCACTCAGGCTATAACATATTTCGCTCATATCTACGTATGTAATAGCCTGAACGGAAATAATATTTAAGCCAGAAATCAAGTCCACAGCTGGCCATGTTATGAACAATTTAGAAGGGCGCTCTTAAAATGAAATATACATCCTCAAATGCGATGATTTTGTTAAAATTATAATCTCTAGATATACACTTGTCTCAATGAGAAACTTCTATGATTACTTACATGAAAAATATTTCCACTTGCTTTTACAGATGAATTCAATCGTATTTTTTATTTTACTTTCATTATCTGACTATTCGCGAATTTATACTGTCTGAATGATTTAGCAAAATAATATCCTAAAATCATTTGATACTGATTTCAGTGGAATTGTTCATGGAAATCCAATTGTGCGTAAAAAAATTCAAACTTAAAAATATTACTACTCGTTTGTTTTCTGTAAACGATGTGGCATTTTTTATATGGATTTTGTGAAAAGCAACTTTGATTTTTATTTCTGAAATCTTTCCACAAAAATTATTGCCAAATATCGTATTTAAATTGAATTTTTCAAATGATGCTAAAATATATTTGCACTGATGTTTGCAGTTTTATTATTTCATACTAAACTTTCAAACTATTTTCCACAAATATTTCAATATTCAAGTGCCGTAATTGATTGCAAGAATTTTCATTGTATGTCCATATGCTGTTTTTATATTATTACAAATATTTTTTTTTTTGAAAATAAGTAACAATTATTGCTATTGCTAAATTTTACATTTCATATTGTTGCGGTTTAAGGTAACAACTTCTCGCACCGATAAAAATGACCTCTTAAGATATTTTGAAAAATTCAAACGTTAGAATAGTATAAAACGGTTTTAAGTGCGTGTGAGTTTTTGGCTGTTCTCGCAGCCGCCGACCGCATGGCATCGATTGTGAATCCCTTCTTTCTAAAATACCAGTTTCTTGTATTCATTCACAATGGAAGGCGAAATTTTCGTCTACATACACGTTTCAGTATTTATTCTGACATACAAAAAACGAACTAAAAAAATGTATAGAAAATGTACTAAAAAACGAAACCAAACCTCGATTTTCTCGAAATGACGTTTTTTTTAATTGGTCGCTAGTTAATCTCCGGACCACCTCAACCGATTTTAATAAATCTTAGTTCCTTTTTATTTATTAACATATTCCGCAAGACAATTCACCTCATTAAACCAAAAAATTGGAAAGCAAGAATTTGGCGTGGAGAAAACCAGTAAAAAAGAGGGGTGATTTTTCAAAAAAAAAAATCAAAGCTCCGTAACTTTTTTTTCAATCAATTTTTCAACAAACAGTGGTGAATTGTCAAGTAAGAGACCTTAATCCTTAAAGACCTTTTTGTATTTTCTATTTCAGACTTGCAAATTTTGAGATCAACTGTCGGCCATGCGATGGGGTGCTTTACAGAGTGTCAACTTTGGCGCCCTCTATAAAATAGGTTTATAATGAAAATATAAAAAAAATTTTTTTTTGTAATATCAAAAGATGGATGTTTTATTGAAAAAAAGTTGCATGACCATATTCAATGAAGGAGCCGAGAAAAAAAATTCATAAAAATTCGCTATTTTTTGGCCTTTTAATGTGTATAAGTACCTTAAGCACCATTGATTCATTATTAGGACTTATCAAATAAATTTTCAACATCATCATCATCATAATCGATGGTAAACCAGCCCAAATCGAGTATTGACCTGAAGAAATAGCCTCTACTTGTCTGGGCTCAACGACCGCGTTCTTCAGTTTGCAATTCTCATTAGAATTTTTACTCATTCAAATATTTTCGTGAAAATTGTATTGATGCCAACTTACAATGAAATAAATTCTGAAAGATGTTTCTTTGGTTGTCACGAATAATGTAGCAGCAAGTACAGAAAAATTACATAGAATTTGCTAAACTTCTATTTCTTAAATTAAATATCAAAACGATTTAAAAAAAATTATGGTCTAGTTTTCGAAGTGACTGATTTCAGACGCCTTTTCATTCAACCAAAATCCATCTAAGTGATCTATGGGTGTCGGTATGCTAAATAATTCTGAACATACTTTATATTCCTCCTTTGAAGACAGATACTATTCTCAGATTATATATTCTAAGTCAGGTGGCGTATGGCAAAACAAAAATATTGTAATGAAACGAAATTAACGATCGTGTCGTGATTTTTAAGAGGACTCCTTTGTACGTTCCTTGCAAGACCCTAAGCAATGACTTATTTTGTGCCGCGTGTATGTATGATAAAATCAGGAGCAGGTTTGCGAATGTCTCCTTTGGATGTGTTCACCTGAAAATCCGCATACCGTGCCGGAGTCCTTATTCGTTGCAATGAAAAACCGTGCAGATTGCTATCGGCCAACGGTAAGAAGACATTGTGCAATTAAAGTTACAAAGCTACCAACTTACGAATAGTGATTTCGTCGGTGAGACGGTAGTGTCTTACAGAAGTGCAGCGTGATCGATCGGGAGAACTGATTACACCCTGGAATGAAGACGTTGCAATTGAAATCAATTAGGGGCAACATACGTGACTTACTTTGGTAATTGTACTGAATTAATTTGTTTGCCGCTACGATGTTTGCATTATTGTCGACCTGTAGTCAATTTGGCTGATTGAAAGTGAGCCTGGATGCGATAGGAATAAATTAGTTTGGAAATTCCATTCGGAACTAGAACTAACAATGACAAGACTAGTTCTGTGTAAAACAACGCCAAAACTTTATGAACGGTTATAACTATAATAATTGCAAGTGATAATTGCCCAGGGTTATAAAGATAACCTAACCATTTTCCAAATTATATTATAAAATATCAAAGGCTAGAAATCATATCCACATTAAAATCATCTCAGGCTAGCTCGGTTGAATCATATTCAAAAGAAACTGCATAATAAAATAGTCTCTGATTTTCACGACCTCTTTTACTACTTTTCGTGTGGAAAACACAGACCTGGTGATACGGGCGTCAGGAAAACATGAATTTCAATGTTGATTGGCGATAAAAGCCTCGGACAGAACGACATTGGTGACATGTTTACCAGTCATTTCTGGTCATAAAGTTATACCTACCCAGATAACGAAACTGAATACCAAACGTTTCATGGAACCCAACTTCCAGTCGCCGGACTGCGTCCTAGGATGTTGACTAACAAAACCTAGGTGCGCAGGCTCCCGAGCCGCATCATGCTAATCAAAATTGTCAGCTCCTCCGATGGCTTGTTAGTGTAATTGCCACGATAAGCAGGATGGCATCTTGTTGGCCATTGCCGCGTCAATTTATAGCTCAACTATAACATTAATGGCACTTGTCCTATCTGCGTCGATCTGGTTAAAAACAATGTCCAACGAGTTTGAAGTTGAACTGGTGTCGTAAATACGATAAGAATGTAACTGCCGAATTAATTGCTAGTTTAGATGATAAAACACATAAAAATGTCCTAAATCAAGAGGAAATTGTGAAATTTACTGTTGTCGCTGTGTTGTGCACGAGAAGAAATATAATTGCTGGCAAGTTTGATAGTTGCAGTAATATCATCATAAAAAATACAATAAAATACTACACGATGAGCGCTTCTAAATCTACTCTTTAAAAGTTAAAGTTAAGACTCGATTTTTCATTTAATATTGTGTAACTGAGTCTGATAGTTGCTCTGTGATTATCATCTTCAACAAGTTACCAATATGATCAACTTAAAATTTATGTAGCTAAGATGAGGTGTTAGCTTCGAAAATTTCTCCAAATAGCAACTAATGGTACATATTTCATACTACAAATTACAAGTCAGACAATATTTTACTTTCCAATTCGCCACCATAAAATGTAGCCCCTGATTCTTTGACAACAACTTCCTGGAGACTTAAATTAAGTCACACTCTGCACACTACGAATTGCAGCTCGCCAAAATAATTCACCATCATGGACTGCTTGCTCAAGTTGCATTTGACACTGTGAATTGTTGAAATAATTGCGAACAGATTAACAAATTGCTAAATTAAAATGCTAGCCAATAAAATTGTTGTTGCAGTCGAATAAGCTTGTCGTCGTGCCAATTCCACTTTTTCTGCTCATTCCTCGTCTCGATCATGGACAATTTTCCCGGTGACATAAACAACAATTTTACATTGATGAATTTCCAGGGCACTCTGATGTACGCTATCTGCCAAAGGAATTGACTGCATCATCAATCAGTTGATCTTCGAAGATACTTTGGCGACAATTGTCTCAAGCGATATCCTGAACCAAAAAAAAATACTAAAAGAAAATGTAACCCAGATCAGTGGAGTTGAAACATGAAGATGGGATCTCGATGTCGTTTCAATTCAACTTTATGTGACTCGGAAACAGTAAAACAATGTTTTTAGTAAGGTATTCCCAGATCACAGGAAGATTGCAATGATAACAATGAGATGGATTTGCTGGCTTGTAAGTCTAGATTTCACAATTTGCTTCTCCCGATGAAAGGTTTAGCGCCACTTTGCAGCGATTGCTATAAAAATAATATGTCTGATTAACATAATGCACGACACTGTTGAAAATGTGAGAAAACTTCTTATTTTATCACTTCGAGTCCATCAAACGATATGAACGTAAGATACCCTCACGATTTCCTACTTCTTGGGCACTCAATGCTAACAAGGTTTCGGTGTTCTTGATAAAGCGATCATTAATAACTAGACATGCTGCGATGAGAAAGAAACATTGCTAGATACTGATCTTGTATCGTGAACTTGCTGGCAATCAGTTTCAGTTTCTGAGACACCGATATTTAGGGATGCGTTTGCCAAGTTCGACGTAAGGAAACATATGTACCAGAGAAATCATGGCCACGATGCTATCCAACTACGCGTGATAAAATGAAAGAAAAAACTGCCACTGCAGATAGAGTATTTCAAAAATAAAGCTACGAAGCTATTCTTCTGGGTTAGTCGAATATACATGAATTCCATATCCTATACGTGTTCACCCATTCATGATAGATCCGATGTTTTTGGTCCTTGTCACCATAAACTTGCGTCCATCTATTTGTGAAGATTCACCTGTCGTTTGTAATATTTACAAATTTTCGATGATGACTCTCTTGTATGTTAGATATTATTTGTAAAAAACAATTATGTTCTTGTTTAAGAACAAAGCAACCCTAAATATATTCAAGAACTACAACTATTATATAACAGAAGATTTTTTTAAATCTAGAAATTTCAACATACAAAAAAAATTTAGACGAATAAATCCAATCTTGAAACATTTTCATGCTTATAATGGTCTAGATTTTTTGAGAAGGAATCGTATTAACTGATTAACAATAAATGATTTAATCAACATATCAAGGTCTAATACATTTATCCAAATCAGTAAAGCAGCTTTTTGATCAATATTTTCATTCCGAACATATATTTAAGTAAAATAAAGTTGTATTAATCTTTCTTTATTATATTTCTTTAATCTTTTTTATTAAACTTTCACGTTAACGCAGTCATATAATATTGGCAACAGACAATATAAGAACTATACCTGAATAAGTTTTAAAAGATTGGTTAAATTTCGTTCAGTAGATTTGTCAGCGTATGGTTGGTAGTTTGTCTTAGAAAAGTGGTTGATGAAATTTTTGTTACTCTGAAATTTATGAATACAGTTTACATACGTTCAGAGAGTATATTTCAGTTGCAAGCAATATGTCACGATAACTTTTTGTTATCGTGACATAGAGTGCGGAGAAAAGTGCGCGAGTTGGTTGGACGGCTAGAGAAGTGTTATATTGTTCAAGTGTTGCCTGAAGATATTATACCGCGATCAACTATTTACCGAATTACTAAACAATGCGGAAATGATATTCCGTTAATTAGCAAAGAGGACAAAAGAAACTACGAACAAGACAAGCCGCGAAATGTGACCCTTAAGGTCCACACGGTCAACTTCCCATTAATATTTACATAAATATTAAAAATACTAAATAAAATAATAATTATGAAAGTAATAATACTTTAAATAAAAATAATGTACCTCTCGTAACATTAATTGGAATGACTTAATATTAATCGTCTCATCTACGAGAGCGTATATTGATTACGTAGGTATGGAGGATGATTGAATATTAATCGAGAGGGGGGGGGGCATTCTGCAAAGCCTTTTCTACGTTATTTGTTATTTTCATATCGATGCAAGCATCACAAAAGATCGCTAGGAAAAATGAATGCAGTTTTCGTTATTACGCCCACTGAAGAGATTTTGTCACGTGGAGGCCATTTTAAATAGTTTTGTTCAAAATTGCCATGACTTCGGCCTAATCATTTAATTTGTAGTTTTTGACGATTTACATCAGTGAGACTAATAAATATTTCTTATTTTCAGTTGATCTTGAGAAACATTGAATATGCAGTCATTCATCAGTTTAGTTGCATGTAAAAAGTAAAATGTTTTACATATAATGATGGAAGAACTAATTGAAATCTTACGAACTGAACTGAAGAATAAATCTACTAAAAACTACAATTTTTTATTTGATGAAAGCTTTTTAAACCGTATGATATTGCAAAGTATTGACTACAAAACATTTAACCCTTCAAAGCGTTACCACAAATGCAAATTTGAAAATTATTTTTTGGTTTTCAAAATTTAAGCAGTTTTTATATTAAAATTAAAACACGGTACTGTAAAAACTATTCAAAATCTGTTTAAACTATGCAAATATTAATATATTTTGATTGGCTTAACAACAATGTCTTTAGAATAAGAGTAGTCAGGTAATATCATTCATAAGCACACTTTTTAGATGGTGACTTTGGATGATTTTTTTATTTTTAATTATTAACTTCCCAGTATATGGGAAGTTCTTGTAATCGCCTCGAAAATCGAAATTGAAATTTTCAACTTTTCTTTACGTTTTGAGGTCCATAGAGTATATAAAAAGTGTTTTTAGAAAGGGAGATGTATGTGTGTGTGTGTGTGTGTGTGTGTGTGTACGTACGTACGTACGTACACACACACACACACACACACACATACATCTCCCTTTCTAAAAACACTTTTTATATACTCTATAGACCTCAAAACGTAAAGAAATGTTGAAAATTTCAATTTCGATTTTCGAGGCGATTACAAGAACTTCCCATATACTGGGAAGTTAATAAATTAAAAATAAAAAATCATTAAAAGTCATCATGATTTTGAAGGTCATTTTTATCATTCACTATATCTCACGAACCAGATATAATATTTGCATCATTAAGGTGTCAGTTGACGTGTATTAACATCTTTGTGAAGTTTTTAACATTATAAAAATTCGTTTTAGCCGTTTTTTTAATTTAATAGAAGAAAATGCGAAAAATTGTGTTTTTTTTTCGAAGAAAATATTTTTTAACTTGATTTGCACAGCACAGTGATCCAGTTTATAAAATGTATACATTCTTATCAGTT
This sequence comes from Oxycera nigricornis, assembly GCA_963942545.1. NCBI lineage: Eukaryota > Metazoa > Arthropoda > Insecta > Diptera > Stratiomyidae > Oxycera > Oxycera nigricornis. The sequence continues at coordinate 44,756,833 of OZ012660.1, read as the reverse complement.
TTTGGAGAGAAACTGGCAAAATTTTATTCCATGATTATGAAAAAACTAAATTAAAAATAAAAAAATCATTCAAAGTTACCATGTAAAGAGGGTTCATACGAGTGCTATTACTTTATATCTTTTATTCTAAAAAAATTGTTGTAAATTCAATCAAAGTTTAAGATATTTGCATAATTTGAGCAGACTTTTAATAGTTTTTATAGTCTTTTAATTAAAAAAATTTGCTTAAATTTTGAAAATCAACAAAATTTTTCAACACCAAAAAGGCCCCCACCGATTGATCCGCGTGAATATTCAATCTGTCCTCATCGAACAGAAACCTTACATAATCAATGGACCCTCCCGTAGACGATATGATTCATATTAACTCATTCCTGTTACTATTACCTCTCATTGTTGTAATGTTGTTGATGTTTATGTAGATATTACTGGGAAGTTGACCGTGTGGACCTCAAGGGTCGCACCTCGCGGCTTGTTTTTTTTTTTGTAATCATGGAAAAAAGTTTTGCTGGTTTCTCTTTGAAAACTGATAAGGATTTATAAATCTTTTAAACGTTCATTACTATGTTGTGCAAATCAGGTTAAAAATTTATGTTTTATAGAAAAAACCCTATTTTTTGGAATTTTTTTAATCAAATTAAAAAACGGCGCCAACGATTTTTTTGTAAAGTAAAGAACATCATGAAAATGTTAATACACGTCGATTGACACCTTAATGATGCAAATATTATATCTGGCTCGTGAAATATAGTGAATGACAGAAATGACCTTGAAAATCATGATGACTTTTGATGGTTTTTTATTTTTAATTTAAATTTTTTTTGTAATCATGAAAAAAAATTACGGACGGACGTACGTACACACACACATACATACTTCTTTCTAAAAACACTTAAAATATACTCTAAAGACCTCAAAACGTAAAGATATGTTGAAAATTTCAATTTCCATTTTCGAGGCGATTACAAGAACTTTCCATATACTGAGAAGTTAAAAAATTGGTGAAAATGACCGAAAACAATCTTGAAATACCTGAAAGGAAATTTAAGAAAATTTAATATTTCTTGGATGACAATACACCGATTTATTTAAGAAAAGGGACTATCGAAAACGGGAAAAAAATTCTTAAATATTCAGCTTCAGCGTTAGAAAAACCACAAAAATGTTTCAAAACCTTATGTAAGACGCATTTTCGTGCAAAAAAAGATGAAAAGTAGATCACGGTTTCTAATTTCACAAACATCGAAAATGATGGCTTTTAAACCAGGAATTTAAAAACAACACCCGAGGCAATAAAATATACAGGGAAGTAAAAATTTGAACCAAATGTCCTTGTTGGATTGTGTAATTTTGATTACTTGTATCTCGTAACGTAAAGTGCGAGGCGAAGCCTTGAATACCAGACTCTATATTCAGACATGTCTACCATAAATGATAAAAAAAATTGACAAATTTCGTAGCAATAAAGACGTTGTCTTTTACCCGGATCTAGCTTTATGCCATTATGCAAAAAAACACAACCCAACAACAACTAAATATAACTTTTGTACCGAAAGTGTCCTTCAAATGTGCTACAGGCACATCCCATCGAGCACTTTTGGGCTTTCTTAACAAGGCTCGTTTATGAAGGAGGGTGGAAAGTAAAAATCGAATATCAAATTCAATGAAGAATCCGAAAAAAACATAAAAAGTAAACAGGCACATCGTCCAAAATATGAAATAATATAAGTTGAGAATAATCGAGGATAATAGTCCTCTATCTATAATATAAATAAAAATTAAATTTATAATAAAAATAAAAATTAAATTTGATTATAAATAAACGTCATTAACTAAAATTTTAATAAAAATAATTTATTAATATCAGCTTGTCTCGTGTATTTTGGCACAAACTTTATATACCGTATTTATTTCCATTTTTAGGTAAATGTATGGTTGAAATTTGTCGATCTTTTTGTTTTTGCTAGAAACAATTTCCTTACATTCATAGCTTTTTGATAACGAATAACACAACTTTTTATTGTTTATTAGCTCTTGTCCTTTGTATTTTTTTAGGTATTCTGCAAGAAAGCATGAGCGATCACTGAAATTCAACCATATCTCCGAATACTATAAAACTCGTAGCGGCTCAATTCCTAATAAATATGTCTATCACGTTCATCAAAAACAAATTGTTTGTCGAGCAACCTTTGTAAATATTACTCAAGTCCTTGACAACCAAGTAGACTTTAGGCTTCGTTCACGCAAAAGTGCAATGGGAATTCTTTTCGGAGAATTGAACAAAACAGTTTACATCACATGATTAGCAGATAAGCCAGAAAGTATTTTTCAGAAAAATTTTGACTCGAAAAAATTTAATTAAGCTTAATTTCTCTGCTTTGATATGCACACAACAAGATTTTTTTTAAAACATTTGTAAAGAATAATCCTAAGTTTAAAAAACCTTTTTAAGTGCAACACAATTTTCATTGTTTCAAAACTTTCGCTAATATTACGAAGCAGCTACTTTTGAACATTATTCGGAATCGAATGAATTTGGTTGGCTGGTTTTGCGGACGCTTGGAAGAAGGATCAGCGTAATTGTTTTTTATCGCTTAACAAAAATATGAATTCATTAATACCTACAGTATATAGCAGGTTTAAAATATTTCTTCGATATCTATGAACGAATTTGTTTTTATGAAGTATCTCATTCCCAAGATTTTTTAGTCAATCATCAAACTGATTGTCGACTTTCCAACGTCTGTTCTTACTACCGTTCGAAATTTTGAAAAACTCTTCAATTGCAAAACCAAGCACTTTGCGTTAATATCTGTCATCAAATTATTTCACACTTTAACGGACAGTTGTTTCGGAAGTTTCAAGACTAAATGCTAAATTAAGTATGTGTGGACATGTCTCGTGATGCCGCCACTTATGTTTCGTAATTTATTAGGCTGTTTAGGAAACCATTTCCTTAAGTATTTCGTCCATAAACTGAAGATTGCCCAACATCTTGAATGGCGGCTGCAAGAACGACGATCGATATTTAAAAATATGCAGCAGGCGATCCCGTGGGACAAATATTTTCCTACTGTAGTGAGATAGATGTGTACACATATGTAGGGATGTGTGTACCATTGATATCCAAATTATTTATAAGGAAACAAACTCATCAGCTGCTCTTGTCTTATCATTTTGATGGGCCAAACGACAAAACATAAGAAGCATTTAGTTGATAGCGTTGACATTTATTGGGGATGCAATTAAGATATTGAGATGTGTTGCCAGATACCTGTTTCTTTAGATAAAAATGGTTCTGAATGCTATTTACTTTTAAAGAAAAATTCTTTCATTAATAGTAGCTTTTATTGTAAAACCTTACAAGAAGCTATCCATACTGCTGGTTCATTTCGGCAAACCGTAAATTGCATAGTAAGTTAAGTTAAAAGTTGATTAGACATAAATATAGGTATATTCTTAGTTGCTGCTACAAAATGGCAATTCCCAAGAATTCATTTTGAGTTGGTTTGATCTTGAAGGAAGCAAAATTAAAGTGCTTCACAAAGAATAACTAAAACAATTCAGAAACACTATCATTCCGCCATAGTTTTCTCGAATCTTTAAATATCCAATTTTATTTGGCAATGTTTCAATGGAGAGTAAAGTTATTAGCTTAAAACTGTATCATCAATGGAAAGTATATATCTTTTTAGTCAAACTCGGTTCTTCAAAAGAATTCTTTTTACTGAAAACTGTTTAGTTGAGTTTGAGACTTCTTGTTAATTCAATTTTGTCAGTTACTGCATCTTGAACTACAGTGCCGGTCGTAGAAAATGCATCATTTATGATTTCAAAGACAAAACCTCAAAAAGTTTCTTCTTGCCCCGGGTGAAAAAAAGATGGAAAAAGAACTTAAAAGAGACTGAACATTGAATTTTACACTGAATTCGATTTTAAATGATGCGGAAATTATTATCAGCGCTGAAAACAGACTGAAAGTGGACTGAAAACAAATTCCATCGAGAAAGTTGAAGCGATGTTAAAACTGAAATGGGGAGGAAATTTTTTCAATCGAAACAGAGACTCAAGTCAGGCTGAAAATTGTATATAAGACTAGCTGCATCAGAAAACAGACTGATTCAATACTCAAATATCAAACGAGTACTAGAAACAAACTGAAAGCAAACTGAATTGTTTCATTTAGGATTTTTCCGTAGTAGCACTTAAAACGCTTTTCAAATGTTGAACTTAAATTTTTTTCGTTCTATACAAGGCATGAACTTAGAAAATACCGTAAAATGCCGTTAATTTCCAAAAAGAACTTAAAAAAGTAACCTTCGAAATGCTCAGCTTATGCAAAAATGTTAAATTGAGTGCACAAAAAATGTCAGAAGTGAGCGAATCGCGTTTGCATTTGTAATATGGCAGCAAATATTGTGTTTATTGTGCAAATATTGCCTTTTTCAACAAATTTACTACTAGCATCAACATATCCACAACAAATTTTAATCAGACTCTTTTCAGTACAATTTCAGTTTTTCAATAAAATTTCTTCAGTTTGTTTTCGTTTGAATTCAGTCTCTATTTTTCAATGTGGTTTTTCTACATTTTAAGATCAATTCCAGTATTTTTTCGCCTATGATTTTCTGTCTCGTGTTCAATATCTCAGTTTACTAACAATCTATTGTCAGACAATCTTCCGTTGAAAAATTAATAAACTATTTCAGTCCAGTTTCAGTTTTACTTTTTCACTCGGGTGTGATGACTTGATAGGTTTCAGACTTGCAAACGTGTCAGAAATAGTTGAAATTCATGAATTATAATTTATTGTAATTTTTATAACTTTTTTTTTTTTGTCGTTGGGAGGTGGAAATCTTCAAAAGATACCGAGTTGCTCCTGCTTCTCGGCATGTCGGATTTCTACCGACTAAAACCACCTCCGTTTCCTTCAAAAAATCTTTACTCCATTATTCATTGCTTGCACTGTCCGTGTGCAATTTATTTCCTGAAAGCTTGTTCATTTAAATAGTACTTCCCAGACGATGTATATCGGTATAAGGGATAGTACCAGTATCTCAAAAGTTTTATTCAGAGTTCAATATATCTAATTTTGTTTCACATTTGTAGCAGGAAAAAAAATATTAGCGTTCTTAAAAAAAATATATATATATATAAAAAAGAAAAAAGAAAAAAAAAGAAAAATTAAATTAAAAAATTAAAATTAAAATTAAAAAAAATGTTAAAATTTTTTTTTCCTTTCTTAATTATTCAAATTGAATTTTCAGTAAATGTTTACATAGCATGATTTTAAATGACATTATGTTACGCGCTTCTTTTATTGTTTGAGGTAGCTTATTGTAAAAATTTGATGTGGCGTTAATCGGATCCATCCTCAGGCGCTCTGTCCTAGCAAATTTTATTAAAATATCATTTGCGTTTCTCATATTGTAGTCGTTTTTTCTCCCATTTATATCTAGTTTCGTTGTTTTCATTTGTTCAATGTGTAAATTTTTAAAAATGAATTTTCCTTTTTCCATGTGAATCAGTCCGTCTACGTTAAGTTATTGTGCTGTTTTATATACTTCAGATGTAGCGGTCATCCTTTGCAAGTTATATATGGTTTTGTATGCTTTAGTTAGTAGTCGTGACATGCTCATGAGGTTATTTTTGGTAGTCTGGCTCCAAATTATAATCCCGTATGTAATTCTTGAAATTATGTATGCATTTTTAATTTGTATTTTATTTTTAATTGAGAAATAGCTGAAACGATGGAGCAAACCAACGATAGCTGCTATTTTTTTCCTCATATCATTTATATGCGGTGTCCACGTTAGTTTTTCATCGATTGTAAGTCCAAGGTACTTCATATATTCAAATCTCTGAAGAGTTTTATTTTCTATTTTTATCAGTGGCTCAATATCAGTTTTATTTTTTTGTTTAAAGATAATGTATTTGGTTTTGTTCGTGTTTAATGTCAATTTGGGAATATTTGTCCAAGTCATTGTTTATCTTTTGTTCTAAGTCAGTTTCATTTTTACCTGAGTAATTCAGTATCGTATCGTCAGCGTACATCACAACTTTCCCGTCGATTCCTGAAGTCACCAAGTTGTTTGTATATAACAGGAAAAGAATCGGTCCTAGTATTGATCCCTGTGGTACGCCAATAGTAATCTGCGCTATTTCACTGTTAACGTTTCCAATTTGAGTCCTTTGAAGTCTTTCTGCCAGGTACGTACGCATAAGTTCTCTTGACATACCAACAATTCCCAAGTTCTCAAGTTTACTTATCAATATATCGTGCACTACCGTATCAAACGCCTTTTTTAGATCGATAAAAACTGCGGCAACGTAACTTCCCTGATCCAGTTGTGTATTGATATGTCTCATCACTTCTACAATCGCGTCTGTTGTTCCTTTACCTTCCTGAAACCCAAACTGGTTTCTATCTATAATCCTATTCTGCAATAAGTATTCTTTAATTCGTAAAGCTAATATTTTTTCTATAATTTTACTCAGTGAGTTTAATAATGTTATTGGTCGAAAATTATTTGGGTCAGTTTCCAGCCCTCCTTTAAATATGGGTATTACCTTGGCGTTTTTTAGATAGTTCGGAAATTGTCCACTCTTGAAGCTTATATTTATTAGAGTAACCAGTATATCTGCAATATTCTCTTTGATTATTTTGATATCATCAACGCAGATACCATCAGGACCCGGCGCGGTGTGTTTTTTCAGAGAATCAATAACATCAATGACTTCTTTTCTAGATGTCAGCCTTAAGTGAAAAGAGCAGATGGGTGACACGCTTTGGCATGCTGAGTCGTTTTTAGGGCGTTCTGATACAATTTTCTGTCCTATTGATATGAAATGATTGTTTAATATATTTGAGATTTTTACTGGATCTTTGAAATTTTCGCCCATGCAATTTATTTCCTTTATATCCTGGTTTTTAGTAGTGTTTGTGACTGCTTTTCTAAAAACTTTATCTACTAACTTCCAAAAATTTCGCTGATTGTTAGAACCTTCTTCAAGTTTTCTCGAATAGTAATTTTCCTTTGCATTATTTCAATAAAACACTTTATTAACCTTTATTATATTGAGATTTATTTATCAAAAACTGCATGTTACATACATAAGGCTTTTGAGACAATTAAGAGGCGTCAATAGAATTAATTCTTACGCTGGTGTTGACTTGAACAGCTATTAACCAATTCAAAGTTTTGGGATCAACTTTAATATGCCGATTGGGATGAGACTCTTGGAAACAGTTATAGGTATAGAATTGATAATAGACATTACTTAGAAATAATTAATATAAATTTTAAGATAAATCTAATAATATACTATATTATGTGTGGTCAAGTGATTTACATGGGCTTGATAACCGAACACAATACATTTTATTAAACAAAAGATAATTTCTATACTAAATCTGAGTAACCTCTATGCATGTCATATACATAAAAACAATCTTTGCTGTTTCGATTTCAATTTATCTGATCAACTTTTCATTCATGGTGCTACCATGGTTGACGATGGAAAGGTACGTCGCTCTCATCTGCGCAGCAGATCAATTAAAGGTTCGAATCTGAATCACAACTCACAAAAGTAGCATAGAAGAATAGTGTGGAAGAGAGGAAACAACCCGAAAAAGTCAGCATAAAGAAATTTTCAGGATCGCTCTAAAATAAGCGAACCGAAATTTTATAAAATTTTATTTGAGTTTGGTATGGAAATCCATACCAGAGTTGGTTATGAAATTTAAATGAATAATTTATGGACTTACATGTATACCAAAATTGTATTCGATTTATCCTTAATTTAAAGACTTGTAATATCATTTCTAAAGAAAATGGTTCGTACCGGGATCTACCCAAGACTATAACTTAAGATTTTTGTTTGCCGGCTTTCAATTTTTTCTTTTTTCCAATGAAGTTCAAATCTGACGAGTTGTCGAGTCTTTTCTAGGTTTAAATTCCGAATCCAAAGAGAAAAGTCTTGCAAATCCTATGATGATTGTTTCATAATGTCAAACTTAACTTAACTTAACAATCAGCAAGTATGCTGATTGGGACGGCCTGGTATGCACAAATGGGGTTTCCGAAATTTTCCTTCCTATACAGGTCATCTAATTTTCTTTTAAACTTAATTTCTGTGTATTCAACGCCCAGAGCTGATATCTATGAAGTTTTTTATAATGGTGAATAAAATTTTAAAAAGAGGAATGATATATGATCAATTTTTGAATGAAGAACCTTACAAAATTGCATTGTGAACAAATTTCTCAATTCTCCCTTCAGATGGGGTGATAGCAGATATTCATAGTATTCATAGTTTTTCAGCAAAGTAGAGTTATCGATTTTTTTGTTAAATTTGATCTTTCATGATTTTTAATTATCAATGTTTCCTTATTCCGAATGTGACTGTGGGACACAGATGGACAGAAATATGGTTAGAACCTTTACTATGGGAATCTATATCAGCAAAAATATTTGAAAGAATTTAAATTGGCTGTTATGGGGCAAGGCAGTACTGGCAAGATGTGCCCGTATTGTAAAAGTGCACAGAAGTTGCAACTAATGCAACTTCCAACATACTAACAAATGAACGTCCTTAAGTGTAGGCACGCGAGTTCTCCTCCGCTTTTGATTCCCCGACTGAAACATGCGTTGCGTATCTTAAGTGGTGCGTCCCGAAGAACGGAGAAGGCACTTAAGTGATTTCCCAGTGGAAAAATAAAAGCCATCGACGACGACCCGTTCTCCCATGGCGCTCTGAAATGTAGCTAAGTGAATTCCTATTTAACATGGTATCGTTCGGAAGTAACATTATAGAAGCGTTAGACGAGTTCGAGGCGTTGAACGGCTTCCACGCTACAAACAACTTATTAGTTAATGTCTTGCGATTGTCCATAAAGTATCAGCAACAAGGCGACACGAAGCCCACACTGCGTGTCTTCCCACGCTTTCACTGCCTTCTTAGCCAGTCCTAATTCAGATCCACCAAGAATTCCCAACGCAACACCAGACGATGTCGTTTTTGCCGAGATGCTTCCACTTCTGATCCATTCCTAGTTGCGCTTTGAAATTTGCAAAATTTATTCGATTATTCCGAGAACGATATCATATTTTACTTCTAATTGACATAAATTGAAATAAACGATTGCCGTGGACATTCTACGTTTCTTCTTTGCAGGGAAATGTTCGATTGAGGGCTGTTACAAGTATAATTTTCAATTAACGTAACCGGGAAAGCGACCCTTGAAGTTTGCACTTGGAGTTTGTGCTAATCTTTTGTATTTGGTACTTGTAGTTATAAAGCCATCGTCTCTGACTGTTGATGGTTGGTTTTGAAATTATTTATGATTTTCAAAAGGATTCAAATAATGTACAATTGAAGCAGGTGAAGTTTTAAGCAGAAATACATTTCTGGCTATTTCTGATGGTACAGGCACACATTCACACAATTCAAATGATATTAAATCCAACAATTTGCATTGTGTGTACGACGAATTGTATGCTTTGTTGGAATGAAAGTTGAACCACTGTGCACATTTTTTCCAAGGGTCGTTCCAACATGTTTCGGATTGATATTCTATCATATTTTTTATTTTTTCATATTCTCGGAAAAATAGTCTGCTACCATAGTAAGACATATTCCCGTAATTTTTGTGAAGCAGGTGTAAAAATTGGATAAAATGCCGCTACGGATATACACCCCGACTACACACACGTTTTGTGTGACGGTATGTTCGGCCAACAAGTCATATGACTGATTTGACTGTATCAAACTCATTTAACGACACCTAATTCTAGATTATAGCAATGAAGCAGTTCAATTGATTTTTTTAAGCTTCCTGATATTTCAGTATTAACAATAACAATTCTTGGCAGGGGCTTTGCTGGGGTTCGGGAGCACATAAGACAAAAATCGAACTGATATAGATTGTGCCAATCGTTTTAATACAACTTTTCCAATAGTTAGACAAGCACTTTTGTACAAAAACACGTAAAATATAAATATGTTTTTTGAAGTATCGCGCAAATAAAAAATGATTGAAATTCATTAACCCTAGAACGGTGTTAAAAAAATGTTAGTTTTCGTGTTATGATCCCCAGTATACTTTCCATGGTGCAATGTCATTTCGCTTAATTAAAGTAAGCTAAGTTCTGTTTCGGTAACTTAGGTTTGTTGGATCTTATTGGGCCGAAGATAGTTGTATTTCTTTTATGCATTTCCACTGCCAAAGGTACCCCAGTAAAAAATTGTCCATTGTAACCAACATCTAGGTAACGGACTATATCGTATCCTACATTTTTTTCCCTTTGGTGCCCCGGCTGCGTCCCCAGATATATTTCCAATTGTAGAGGACAGTTTGTGGAAGCATCAACTAACCAGAAGATTTTTATCCCATATTTTCTTGACTTGCCATCTGCCACACGTTGTAACAAGCTGTTCGTCGATCATTAGTTCTTTGGATGGTGACTAACATTGGGTAAGATTTTTCTGGAATAAACTCGAAACATGCCGAAAAGCTGCCACTTTTTCATCCTGTAGACGAAATTGCCTGGTGCGTGAATCATCAACACGGATAAACCTGCTAAGCTGCTGAAATCGTTCCAATGATATACATGCTCTGTAAAATGGCATATGTGAAACAAGAAAAAGGTCTTTCGCTTCAAAGCTAGATGCTATTTCTGCTCCGGCATAGAGCAGAATAGCAATGCATCCATAAATTTCTTCTTTGTCAGTGTCGTACCATTTTCGCGTTTGTCTTGGCTTTTCCAAACGTCGGTTCTCTTTAATTTCTCGCTGAGCTTTTCTATTTGTGTCCAATACAATAACCTCTACTATCGAAGATGAAAGAAGACTTTTGAAAGCATCTGCTTTCGTTGTAAAGATTTCGCTGCACGAGGTCACATGGTTTCTTCAATGTTGTCTGGAAATAATCGTCTATCTCGTTTCACTCACACTTGGAGCTGACCACTAGGTCTCCTTGAAATCTTTGTTTTGTGCTTTATACGGCATTTCCCTGTTGGGCTCTATTGCTGATGCTTCCTCGTAATTAGGCTGTGATACACCTTGATTCTCTGTTGACGATGTCCCATCCTGTAGTTCGTCTATAACTTGCAGAAAGCAATGTAAATTTGAATCATCAACGTCGGATGCGTTTCCATCGTTCTCTGAATCGAGATCACCTTCACAAACCTCTTAGGTATTCGTATCACCAATTGAAATATTTTTTTCCTCTTCGTTTTCCTCTTTTGCATGAAAATATCCAGATTTCTTTGAAAGAGATTCCTTTCTTCTGCAGAGAGTTTACGGTTGAAGGCATCATTTAATAGGAAGTATAGAGTCATGTGTTTCCAAACAGAATTTTCTATTTAGAATTTTGGAGCATACAGAATGAGCGAATTACCACCGTTGAAATACGTCGACACAAGCTCTTTTGTTTTGAACTCTGCAATGTATGAGTAAACGCATTTCTACATAAATTGCAATCTCAATATACGCCGGTACTAAAACCTCAACCTCTCAGTGCCCCAAACAAGGGTTTAGGGTTAAGGAAACGCCCAACATATTCTTTCCCCTTCCTGTTGTCAAGAAAATGTTATTGACTTATTTTCTTTCCTTATGTGGCTAGAATTGATTGTGAACATATAGTTCCGAGAGAGCTGGATGCAGATTTACGCTAAAAGAGAATTTAGGTAAGTCAAAAAAATTAGCACACCGTGAGCTTCTCTACATATTGTCTTATAGTACCTCATTACAATAAATGCAGGAGAGATTGGAAACCATTTCAATTGTTTTTTTTTCAGGAAAATTATAGTCAGCTTCATTTCACCTCGCGTTACAAGAAAATTTCTTATTTATATTGTGCTTTATTAATATTTCCCAATTCAACCAAAAATTTATCTCAGCTTTACAATGCTCGGTGAGATGGTTTATTTTTCAAGTAAATAATTTAAGCCCTGTAAGTTTACTTTCTTTAAATATAGTGAAACTTATTGACTTAGCTTGCTTTCTATAAATAAAACTAAATTTTTTGTCTTGTTGATAGAAAAGGGTTTTTGATTACTGGTCACACCAAACAATTCTAGGGTTTTTTAGTTACAGAAAACATCAAAATTGGAAGCATGTTTTAATTGCTAAATATAGAAGCGCTTCTCGTTTCATGGATAAAAAAATTGTAAACGGAACAAGCCAAACGGGACTTAATGAATCGAACCCGAAATTTAATGTAAAATAAATCATTAGATACCCTTGCATTCAAACTTAATAGATTTTTGTTATTTATGAAAAAAAAATCTGTATTTTGTGTACATTTACTATTGATGACCATTTTTCGATTCCTCATCTCGCGCATAAAAATTTCAGATAGTTTTCATTTTGTTTTAATCGCGTTCATTTGTTTCAACTTTATTTTAATTTGCTTCCCAAATTACTTAAATTCAATAATAAAGTCATTCCATCACATTTACATCGGTTCCATTATAATAGAAGCTACCTTGAAAATCTAGTATCTAGGAGCCCTGCAGTTTCAAACAGAACTTTCCAAATACTGCTTCAAAAGTATTTCGTAAACTCTTATTTTATTGCATATCCAGTTCAATTTTAAGTGTTTGTCATGTACAATTTGTTGGGTGGAAATTTTTAAGAAAATTCCAAAATAATTATTTTTATGAAAGTATAAAGTCAACAATTTTCACTCGAAAATAATTCAATGCTAACCGTTTAACTTCAGTTAATGTTTCGTCCAAATAACAACGCCATATGGCTTTTGAGAAAGCATATTAATATAAAAAATTTTTTATAGAAACATAGTCATGCTATCAAATATTGTATTTGACGAGAATACAATGTGTTTCCTCATGAAATATACATTGCATTACAAAATATACATAACATTAAATAACAGTATTGTAAGAAACTTTTCAATAATGCTCTCTATCCTGATATCTCAGCTCATTTTTTTCTGCAAATATATTTTCCCCATGATATTATAAACCTTCTAGTTATACATTGGTTAAATTTATTTATTTTAAAAAAATTCTTGTTGGTTTTTGCTTGAAGTTTCTCGCTTGACTATTTTTCCTTAAAATCCCCAAAATATATTTTATGGTATTTACTGAGCTGCTAAAACATTGAAAGTGCTGCAGAATTAAAAGTACTACTAACGTTCATTCGTTAAAATTAATTTTTGGAAGTTTAGGTCGCTGCTACAGAATTTATACATAGTATGAAAATGAGTGTCGTAGCCCTTTCTTTTTGGCGTAGTTTTTTTGCATTTTTATTTGAATTCAACTGCTTATTAACATAGTAATTAGGCACCCACTTGGTGTGGTTTTAACCGAATTGCACGGCCACTGGTTTTAAAACTTTTTGTGGTCTAGTCTTGCGGGCGCCGCCCACTCACACCTTTAATTCGTTTGCCTATTAAACAGTAGGATCGGCGCCATCCGTCGTATCAAAACGAACTCATCATTTATGCAGAATTAATTATCAACTTTTTCATATGAATTATTCATCGTGCCGTAGAACACAACGTTTATCCAAAGATACACATGTACGCTCCTCACCTGTAAAATAAATTCGAGAATTTCAAGACTCAGGCTCTCCATCTATAATGAGGGGCCTTTTGACAAATTTATTAGTTAGATTCATATTTTGGAAGAATGATTTATGACATAAGGGCATTTATCCAAGAATAACAAATTTGGTAGTACGGTTGGGTATTTTATTGTTTTACGTGAGCAACGACTGAAAGTTAGCAGTGCGATGGTATCATTTAGATCTGAGGATCGTTTCAAAGTACTTTGGGTCTTCAAATGCTCGAAGAATAATTATTTGCTTATTTTTGTTAATCCGACTGCAACTCCGACTCAATTGGAAAAATGTTTAGGACTTTGACTCCAATTCCAGCATTAACTTCGACTCCAGATTTGCAATAATTAAGTTGAAGAAATTTACCAAATTCTATAGTGATAACGTATTTAGATAATACTCAATACAAAACTTGTTCAATGAAAATTAATACCGAGCAAGATTTAGTATAAAAGTAAACAGTTCATTTCAACAAATTAAATTAAAAGCAATGAAAACCTTACAAGTAAGTCTGATACTTGGTAAAAAGGGACCAATGTACAGTTTCAAATTTTTCGGGAAGCTCGACATTTCCATTTTAATTTGGCGTTTTAACTGCAAAGTGTCCAAACATTTTGCGCATGGAATTTTTTCGCTCTTATTAAATATGGCCGTTTTTGCGTTTATGACTCTTGCCATACTAATAATGGAGCTAAGTTCACACCAGCAAATTCGGACATTGGCCCTTTTTCTACCAGCGTGCAGAAATAAAATTCAGTTAAAATATGCAAACGTATGAACTTAGTTTCTACATTAATTTTGTTCTAATAAAATCGCCTCATGGATGCCCGGATGCACGACTTTATAGTTTCAAATGTGAAAACAGTCGTTCAACTGGGTTTGAGTGGGTGGCACACGACTGTAAAAGCAGCGCAATGCATTTCTTATACAAGAATATTGGTCGATAACTTTCTCCATACTTTAATTAGATATGTGGTCAAGTTTCACGATAAAATTTTAAAATTTAAAATTCTTCTTCTATAAAAAGTATGCGACCCAGGAGACTACGAGTGCTAATATACCAAAGCTGTTTCGCCGAGAGGTCTTTCAATTAAATACGCATGCAAATAACTAACTAAATGCCATAAAATTTGCAAATTTATAAAGCCAAAAAATGGCCATTTTAATGTATATATATATATATATATATATATATATGTATATATATGTTTGTGTGTGTGTATTATTAAAATAGCCTTTTTGACTTTATAAATGGGTACATTTTATGGCATTTAGTGTTTCAAAATGATTTTTAGCATATGATAATCGCGACTGCGTCTTACGTAGGCCATCCTGTCGGTTCAATTTTGCACAACTTTTTTCGGCATTCGCCCATAACGCGTCGAATTTTGGCTTGCAAGTAATCAATAATCGCTTGTTTATCAACATAGGCAAGTGACTTGACGTACTCCCACAAAAAGGAGTCCAATGTAGTCAAATCATATGATCTGGGCGGCCAGTTCACAGGTCCATTTCTTGACATTATTCGTTCATCAAAAGTTGGACCCGATAAAGTGTTGGTTTTATTGGTAATGATTGTTATTAACGGTAACGTTGGTTCCGTCTTCAGATTTTAAAGAAAATACCAATTATGCCGCCGGCATGCAAACCGCACCATACAGTGACGGGATGTAATGGAGCTTCCAAAGTTTCTTGAGGAACGGCAATTTTTCTTATTTACGAATGCATTAAGCAAAAAATGTACCTCTCCGCTAAAAATGCTTTGACGGTAAAAATGCGATCCAACTTACAACTTATTCTTAGCCCCTTCGTTGAGCGTACAACGCAAAAGATAGTCCAATTGCTTCAATCGCTGCACTAGTTATTTCTTATAGAGCTTTATTCCAAAATCTTTCTTCAGCATTCTCCATATAGTGGACAATCAGAGTCAAAGTTGTTGTTGTTCAATCCTCAGTTACACTACTTCTACATTAGCGATATCTGTCTTGGTATGCTCTGTTTAAGTTCGTGTTTTCAAAATAGCAAAGATATTTTCGTTTTTCAATATTGTTGTGTCGAAAGTTTCCCGTATAAATTGTTTAGTGAAATAATTAAGATGATTACTTTTCATTACATTTATTTCTGATCATATTTCCAGTTTTATCTTCTCTAAGACTTTTGTGTAGTTTAGATTGATATATATATATATATATATATATATATATATATATATATATATATATATATATATAGGAGGATGCAATTACTTCATATTTGCTTTGTACTACTGAGTAAGATTTTTAGAAGCATTTTGGTAATCATAATTTGAATGCAGAGTTTTGTTGTTTTTGTTCTTTCAAAGCTGTTAAGCAGAAATCATTGAACTCAAGTGCATATTAAAAACAGACTGTTAGAATATTTAAAAGGAATCATCAACTTTAATCAAGCCAAGCCAAATTTAGGGAGCCCGTAAAAAACATTTCAGATTTAGGTACGTGTGTCGCAGCTATTCATCTCGTCACTATTCAGCTGTTGGTTACACTTGGTTTTGTTTTGTAACATTGTCTGCCAAGTTAAGAAGTTTTCGTATCAGAACTGAAACTCAAAAATTTATTCTAGTCTTTGAATCTCATAATTTTCCGAAAGCAAAATGTTTCAAGAATATTCTCCCTAGATTGTGTTGAAAACATACTACCAAAACAAGATTGGATAAATTGTCAAAGCCTATGAAATAGTTTGAAAAAAAAATTGACTGAAAATCTATACAAACAAATAAACAATTTTTCGATTATTATTAATTTTTCATTCAGCAATCATTTCATATTTATATTTCAATCTGCCATTGACGTGCACACTCATCATGCGTAAAAGCTAATATATCCACGATGGAATTTTCGAATTAGAAATTAATTTTTCCACGATGAACTTTCAAAAAGATATTTTCTCTTATATTGATCGTTTGAAACAAACTTATTGGAGGAAATAAATAAATAAATAAATTTCAGCGCATTATTTTGTCAAAAAAATACTCGTTTTCAAGAGTGTCGTGTTTTCTGTTTCCTTCTGGGAATTTGTGAGAATCGTTTCACGCTTTTAGGGCGAAATATTTAGACAGCAGCAAAGTTTGCCACAAATTTCTTTAGAAAATATGCCCTTAACAATCGATTAATGCAATGTATTTGGGCTCTAGGCTTCGCATTATACGAGCTTTTGTTATATACAAAGACATGATTCCTGCTAATTAACCGGAGAATGAAAACCGTTTTGAACTAGCCTTAAATTTAAAAATATTTGGAAAGCTCAAGGTATCTATGGATTGATTGCAAAAAATCACTTAAAATAAACGAATTAATGTAGATTCCCACATATATATCTGCATACATACATATGCATGTATGTAAACGTTTCTAGGTACAAACATACATATGTTCGTAGGTGTGTTCAACTTCAAATCAGCATGTGGCCAATTCGTTTTCAATTCCAAGAAGTAATTTGGTAACCTGTTCAATTATGCACGTTGAAATTCTTGGAAATTGGACATGGCATGTTAATATATGAACAAGCATTATAATTGGTTGCTTCTCTTCATCCCATATACAAGTATACACACACATACTTTATAATTTTAAATATTTTGATTAAATCAGCAATTCAAATTTTATGAATGTCACACAAATTGTTGAGATTTTTCCTCTCAGCCAGGTGATAACGATCTTTGTGTGCAATCACAACATTTTGCTTTCGAAGTATTTTTTTTCTCGTTCTTTAAATTGATGCTAACTAGCAAACGAGCCTTCAGCCGATGTTAGTGTCTCGTGATAAAAGATACAGATAAGCTTTTATTTATGGTCATTTTAACATTTTAGTTGGATCAAGGCAATAAATATATAAAATTGTGCATGTTTGCAAAGCATGAGTAAATTTATTTATGAATTTCGAAAACCTCCTAGAAGCGATGTCCACATATATGTCGATACTTGGTAAAACACAAGTTTTCACAAAATTTGAAATAATTATGTAACGTCGCACCTTAACAGGTAAGTATAAAATAAACAAGTCATTAAAGTTATCCGTAAGTTCTGATTGCATTAATAAGCATATGATTTTTGAATCCATCTTTAGCTCGTTGTGTTTAGTATTTTAGTCTCGAAGTAGAACGACTTAAAGATTTTCAAAGAATGAACTTTTTCATATATTTTTTTCATTGGGATATGACATGAAATATAAACCGAATGAAGAAAAAGTCTCTGATATATCTGGGTTAGTGATGAGTGAGACTGAATTCATCTGATACACACCCGCACCAAAGTTTAGCAGTGCTAAATGCTTACTTGCTCATATTTATAACTGTTTTTTTTTGGTTACGTCCCTTCTTTCCTCAATAACACAGCATTCTTACATTTAAATTTTCCAAATATTGGTTCCATTAGAAATATGTCTTGAAATTACATGACATGCCAAGTAACCTCAGTAACCAGTCCTTCAACGTTCCAAATCACAACTTTTCGTAGAGATCCTCCCCTAATCCACAAACTACATAAATTCCAATGAACAAAATCCTTTGGCATCTTTGGAGCAAGCAACCAAATCGATACCCACCCTTCGCCGCATCTACGGACGAAAATCAATATTTTTCCCCATCGGCATTGCCTTCCAACACGGAGAATGTCCATTATTTTTCATTCATGACTTTCACTAATTCAATTCGTGATACGCGTCCATTAATCATTTCGCACACTGTCAGAAGGCTGGTAGCAAAACAAACGCCCCATTGCGGTCACGGCTCGATTCAAGGGGTGGTGCCCGTCCTTACACTTGGTACGTCATCTTATTATCATCGGAGCTACTGTTCCATTGTGTGTGGATTTCCCACCATAGCGGAGAAGCCACTACCATGTTAGCTGAGTAGATACACCACAAGATATTGCAGTTCAAAGATGCCGTATACTCATTGCTTAGGTGTGTAGATGGGCGTGGCTGGTACTGTCGAGCTGTAATTTCAAAGGGATTATCGCATGCCATCTTTCTATTTGCGCATGTTTCGGGTGCACGAACGGTTGTCCTTAACGACTTCTGTCTGTAGTTGAGCACTGTACGCTGAAGATGGCGATGAATTGCTATATATTCGATCTGCAATACAGGCTGGTCTGGTTGTGCATGGTTTTGAAATCGTGTTGGTACTATTATACTTATACGTAGAGCGAAAACACGTCATACGAGGAATTGTTTCACCGGATTTAATATTAGGCATGCAGAAATGTTATCAAAAATATCCTTAAAGTGAAATTCACTTAAAGAGATGCTAAGATGATGTGTGATTATTGCAAATTTATTTAGCAAATAATATTTATTAGGTATTATTCAAATAAACAATGCAAACTGAAAATTATTTGGCAACATATCATGGAACAACAAAATTCCAATTTTATTTTACTTGAATTAATTTTGGATTGTTTGTTTCATTGTCAATCCTGAATTGTTGGTTTTTTGAATGTTGAAATAAAAGTTTTCTTCATTACTTGATTTATTTCCTAACTATCAACTCTTAAACTTTCCTGGTCATTACCGAGATCATGTCTGTTCAATGATTTTTAGTATAGCATCTGCAGGGCTTATGAATTCTGATAGAACAGGTATGGTGGGTTTTTAGCATACCTCTTAATTTTATGCCGTATCGAAATTGTACTCAGGCACATTCGTAACATAATCATTATGCTCAGAGGGCAAATGGTTTACACTTATTTTCTTATTTATCCCATGACGCAGATATTTGTTCTGTATTAATATTATATACCCTCCAAAAGGTTTAATGCCATGCTTGCTGACGTCTGTTGTGCAACCAACTGGCGCATAGTCCTTTTAATATTTACGGTAACTTCTTGATCGATGGCTCCTCCAACGACCACTACACGCACAAACACTTACCTACACCTGAAAACTCTCCCCTCACTTAGAAATGTAGAAGCGCCAGATGCGCGGTGGAAGCATATCGCGTAAATTACCCACTTTCAATTGTACTAAGAACAAAGCGTGCATCCTACTAAAAATATTGACGCCAATTTTTAAAATAAACTATTATTGTGTGTTGATTTCAAAGCCACATTTATTTAACTGTTTTAAAAAATTGCATTCAGCATGTACCCCAAGATTTACAAAAATAGAAAAGAAAACATTGGCCTTTAGACAACATAACAAGAAAACTGCTCACGAAATTTAAAGTAACTGAGAAAATAGATATGTATGTAGACTTCAGATAGAAGCCTTGGCATAATAAGAGTTCATGACAAATGTAAATATGAAAGAAGATACCAAGCTTTGCTTCATTCATTTAGCTACGTATTTCTTAAAAATTACCATAGAATATTTTTATTTACTTTGGAACGTTTCAAATTGAGTTTTCTACTTTTAGATGCCAAGAACACGTGGAAGACATCCAATGGGCGGAGTAACATATTGTAGTATTCGGAAGCATACAATGAATTTCAAAAAGGATTTTTTTCATGAAAAGCAGCCTCAAAGGCCGGTTTAAACTATATGTCACGTATTGAGGATGAAAGTGGAGTATCAACACCTATAGGTTATCAGATACACAACAAAGTACTCACAGATGCCAAGAAGAGACATTAGCAAAATACGAAGATAGTGATAAAACTAAGTAACGAGCTAGCTGTAAAAAAACTTAAACGATCAAGCTCCTGCGATACAACCGCAATGACAAGTAAGGACTGATTTAGGACCTTCCTGGAGAGAAATCCAGGATTTTCTTTAGAACTGCACCAGCTTGTCAAGGGCAACGTTTTTCAATTGTACGAATGTTGATGTCTCTTACGATAATTTGCACCCGAAATGTTTTGATCCTGAAGACATTTATTATGAAGAGGAAATGCGTGGACTACTGCTCAAAGTTCCACAAAAACTCTGTACGCATCAGATTCGATCGGTAAAATCAGTAGTGTGAGTTACGTTATGCTTCTTTTATGTGTTCAGTGCTAAATCCACTTTATTAGAGATGAACCGGTAGGCGTAGTGAGTACAACAAAATCTTCGGGTTGGATGGAAGATGAAATTTTCATGGTATTTTCAAAATATTTTCAAAACACATGCAAGCTCATCAGCATCCCATAAAATATTACTTTGGCACAATCATTCATCCCACATTTATATAAGAATTACTTCACATATGAATCAATATGAAATAAATCAAAAATACGAATATCTAGTAGATGTATATTCCTGAGATTATAGAAACAACATGCAGTCAGAATTTAGACATTGAATGGATGGCTCAACCGCGCTTGTGATTCAGTTTCACTAGCAAATGAACTGGCTTGGAGTCAGAAATGTATATCTTATAGCCTTTGCTTTGTGTGGGTTTTTTCTTCGTATTATTTTAGTGTATCGAATTTCGAACAGAATATGCAGCTATTTAAATAGTCTTGTTTCAAGTCGGTTTACGTTTTCAAATAAATTAGAAGATGATCGGTTTTGAAAAGGATTGATTTGAATTTTTTAAGTTTTAGGGAAGTTGAGAAGGCACAAAATAGTTGATTTCAACAAGTAATAATTATAATAATAATAATAAAATTTGAGTACGACACTCATTGAAATCTTAGTACAATCGTGAGCGAGCCAACTACATGGCGAATCACTGGATAATGCTCGCACCGCCCCGTTTTTGGCGTTCGTTATTTCCACATCGTGAGGGGAGTGTCTTCAGGTGTAGGCAACGGTTCCGGGCCAGGCCAAGAAAATCAAATCGTTCCCAGCCGCCGATGGACTTGAATTTCAAGTTTCCAACAGTTGTGGTTTGCCGCCCGCGTCGCTGTGTTCTGTCGAGAATTAATTTTATTCCGTGTTGCAGAGCGCCGATCGCTGCAATCCCGTTACGAAATCCGCGTGGCCCATGAACATGATGGCCAGAGATCCGTGAGAGCTTTGCGTATTGTTTTAGTGCGTGCATTTCAGAAGTGCGAATCTTCAGCTGTTGGAAAAGATTCGGTGATTTGTTTCAAGTGATTTCCCGCCGAGGAAGATTCGAGAGTGTCTAGTGCAAAATGTTGGTTCCTTCGGATATGATCGCGGCCCAGAACAAGATGGTCTACCAGATGAACAAATACTGCGCGGATCGCGTGCAAGTTCGCAAGGCGCAAATCCATAAAACGATCATGGAGGTGTGCCGCATCGTGCAGGACGTGCTGAAGGAGGTCGAGGTGCAGGAGCCGCGCTTCATTTCTTCGCTGAACGACTACAACGGGCGCTACGAGGGGCTCGAGGTCGTGTCCCCCACTGAGTTCGAGATCATCATTTATCTGAACCAAATGGGAGTCCTGAACTTCGTGGACGACGGCACCTTGCCGGGCTGCGCCGTGCTGAAGCTCAGCGACGGTCGCAAGCGATCCATGTCGCTGTGGGTGGAGTTCATTACCGCTTCCGGTTACTTGTCGGCCCGCAAAATACGGTCCCGCTTCCAGACGCTTGTGGCGCAAGCGTGCGACAAATGCGCGTACCGGGATATCGTGAAGATGATCGCCGACACCACGGAAGTGAAGTTACGGATACGCGAGCGGATCATAGTGCAAATCACGCCCGCGTTTAAATGTGCCGGCTTGTGGCCGCGGTCGGCCTCGCATTGGCCGCTGCCCGGCATCCCTTGGCCACATCCTAATATTGTTGCAGAGGTGAAAACCGAAGGATTCGATATGTTGTCCAAGGAATGTCTAGCTCTGCAGGGCAAGAACTCGGCGATGGAGGGTGACGCGTGGGTGTTGAGTTTCACCGACGCGGAAAACCGATTGCTGCAAGGTGAGCCACGAATGTTTTCCGGCGGCATTGACATTTTTTAGGCTTAAGATTTTGCTCATTTCTCAAAAGATACTACGGGAGCATTTTTATGTTTGCAGTTCAATAGCATTAATAGATTTTTTTGAACTTAATTTTCTTTACTAGCATATATAATCGTACCTAACAACCTTCTCCAGGCAGATTTTGAATAGTTTTACGTTACAGATTTGTGATCCATACAATTGAGAGCTTCGAAATATTATTAGCTTTGATCATCTACAAAGTGGAATGAATTCACAGCATTAGTGTTTTTAGTAGAACGATTTTCATTAATTTCTACATAAGATATTTGATATCTTGATTTTCTGGCCTTTTCAATTAAAGAAAGCGAGATTGATCGCTGCAGCTAACAAATATTATGATGTGTTCAATTAAGACAGGCAAAAATAGCAAGAAGGTACCTATCAGTCAAAACTGAAGAAAATTCGCTATTCGATACGACTGTTTTCTTATTAGTTTTATAGTAGAAGGTTCGGTCATCATTTGAGTCCATGGGCGGCGATTCCGGATCGCATTTGGCTCATGCTTTCTTAATTATGTTTCGGAATAGTCCCTAAATATCTCAGCTTAGCCTGCCACTGTGGGATCTTCGCTTATTTGGAGCTTGGTGATAACAATGAACTTTTCATAATTCGACGCTATGTACTTAGAACAAACATTTTTAGAAGTGCAGTTTGGACGCAAATACACTTCAAAGAAGAAGAAACAAATTCGTGCCAGAATTAACTGGTAATATTTTGAGCTACTGCTGAATTATGTTCAATCTATTTGCATACAAAATACTTCATCTTTCTAATTATTGTCTACGAGCCAATGAAATGAGATAGTGGACACAATTTATATGCTGTAAATGCCCTTTCCAAAATGAACAATCAATCATTTAAGCTTTATACAGGGATAAGTAAACATAGCACTCAAAAATTATTTAATTCGTACAATTTAAAAAAACATCAGAGCAAGAAAATAGCTCAAATTTATTTAAATGAATATAGAAAATGCCCAGCTTCTTCGATTTATTAAATTTACGTTAACAAAGAATGTTTCGTTAAAAATTAAATTTAAGTTGCATTTTATGATGCATTCACATTACGCAGTATGATTTGCCGTCAATTTATCACCTAATAATTTTTTTGTACTTCTCTAGCCTTTTCAAATTGTCCTTTTTTAATTTCTTTGGAATAAATTGGGTAATGGGATGTATAAATACACTTATGTGAATGTGAGACACATGTTTTCCTCTTGAAATGTATATTCAACTTCAAATCCATTCATGACATGGGGATAAAATAACGTTAAATACACCTATTAAAATGACAGATTAAATGTGAAGCTCATTTTTAGCATAGTTTTGAACATTCGTCTAATGTTGTATTGAAAGTGAACATATCGTTCTGCATTTGCGGTGACAAAACCGCAAAAGAAAGTCGTGAATTCCATATGATGGTTTTTAGAAATCTACCGACTATAGTTTTTGGCCGACTAGTTGGCTGGTATAAAACCGAATAGTCGGCGACTAGTCCACTCACTCATTCGTTTGCAAAAACGTGGGAATTCAGTTCAGAAATGTTGATTTTTTTTTTGTTTTTTAGAAGAAGTTTAGTCTTATTTTTATTTCAGTTTAAAGTAACTGTTAAATTCGATTTTTGTTCGATTGATTAGTGTGATTATTAAGATAATTATTATTACATCAACTATTTAAGTTGAATTTTCTTTCCTGCAGCATGTCTGCAAGATTTTGTATCGTTTTTATTTTCATATCAAGTTAAACGAATACTTCAAGTTTAAATTAAAATATTCAATTTCATGTTATCGTTTTGATTTCAAACATTTTGATTACGTAGACAAGTATGTCACAAGCACAAATGGTTGTCTTTAAAAAATAGAATTGAGTATGGAGGTATGGAAGTTTTTACATTTTTATTTCATTAAAATGCCTCTAAAATGCATTTCAATATTATTATACTAATTTTTCTAACATTCATCTCAGCAGAAAAACTGGCTCAAAACAACCAAATGTCAGATGCTTCCATATTAGAACTAAACTATATTTAATTTTTTTTATTGCACATACCTTTTTAGACTTCTCAGCCTTCAAGTCTTATTGAGCCTGTACCATTAATTATTCGATTTTCATCCATCAATCCATCCATATCTGAAATATTCCAGACTTTTGTGAAACAGATACAACGTCGATGTGTTTAATGTGGCCTGAAAGCATCATTCACTGGAGTTAACTCCTTTTATTATTTTCATTTTGAGATACGACCAATAAAATGAATGAACGATTGCTAAAAATATTTCTAATGGAATTCAACAATGAATAATCAAATCAAAATATTTCGATTCGTAAAATGAATTTCTCAGCAACAATTCAGAAAAGAGTTCTTCTATTTTTGATAAAAAAACTGATATTCATATTGAAAGTATATTTCAAAGGTATTGAACGAAAGTGTCATTTTATTTTGAAAAGAATATACCCCACCAATGGGGTTCGCCAGATTCTCTATTTATCCAAATCAAAAGTCCATTGAAAATAATAGAAGCGCATAGCACTGTTTACATTTTTGCACATTCTTATGGCCAAATATTATTATCATGGAAACCGGATCAATCATAAAATATATATATGTTCGGGCTATAACTGATTTCAATGCTTTCAAAAACAATAAGACTCTGCATTTGTTCAGAAATTTTGGTTGAGACTTTTCAATTCCAATGATTACCGCTTAAACTTTACTAATCAACTAAAACTTACTATTAGTAATCTAAATGTAGGAAACATTTTCACATTTCCAAAGCTTACTTTTCACATTTCTTACAAATAAATCCTGACAAGAATCCAAGAAAAAGAAAATACCATGAGAAGCAATAGTTCAAATATTGCACTAATATGTTTTGGAACACTTAAATAAAGCCCTTCTCATCTTAGAAGTGCTTTTAAAGTGTCAATCGAAGCTTAGTTTTCATTGAATTGGCTTTCACATTGCCGTTTTAAAATATATAAAGCGTGATTAATTCAGAAAATCCTCATTCTTCAGTAGTCAAATTTAGCGACTAGTCTGCCCACATTAGATACAAAAGAAATTGTTTTAAATGTTTGTTTAAATTCCTCATATAAACGCTAAAATCTTGTCAGCGATGCGTTAAGAGGATAATAACATACGCTCATCAAATAAAAACTAAATTATGCTCCGTTCCAGATTTTCTTAATACTCTAGAAATAGCGTTATTAAGGTCACAAATAAGTTCTGCTAGGTTATTTTAAATTAAATATTGATCAAGATTTTCATTTTATTCAACATTTTGGTCTTAATTTGAGACCTTAGACTTAGAGACCTTTGCTTAAACATTTTTGTACTTAAAAATTATTTGTATTTTATTGAATCAAATACAGCATTACTAGGAAATGAGCAAATTTACTAGCCATATTTTGAATTAAAGTAAAGTTGCATCTTATTTAACTTAAGGAGGGGGTTTAGGTATTAAAAGACAGTTTTGTTACTTTTTTAACTGAATATTGTGTCAAAATTTCAAGTCGATTGGAGTAAAATTGACGAAGTTATGAGCTATGATAAAATTCGCTTATGAATGTTTTATAGGTACAAGATTTTTTAATGTTCAAAAATTTAAAGCGTTTTCCCCACAACTCGCGTTTTCAAAGTCGGTGCCCCTCATAACTGCCAAACTACTGTACCGATGCTTTTGAAATTTTGAACATTATCTCTGTACAAAATGTACAAGGTAACACTGGAGAGCTTTTTCGAATTTGTTAATAATTTTTATTTTACAATAACAAATTAGTCGATTTTTTTTCGCAAAAAATCGCGTTTTTCCCTTCAAAGTGTTCCAAAAAAGTGAAAAATTGAAATTTCAAAAAACCATCCCAGGGTGTCTTGGGGAAAACTATTATCTAACGAATGAACCAAGTTATGAGGTGCACCGCAATTCTACCTTTTTCCGAGATACGTCCGACTAATTGCTGCTATTGCCGCATTTTTTAATATTTCTTCGTAAAATTTATACACAATATTCTTCGAATGTCATACTTTATTGTACCATTGGTTTCAATACAGAGATTTTAACTGTGCCGTCATAAAAAATTCACAAGCACATGCTTTTTTTGTACGAATTAACCTTACCCCCCCCCCCCTTCAATAAAACCAACGTTGGATGTCTTTCAGAGCAAATTAGGTACTTTTTTATGAATCTTATTGCTAAATGACAATATTTTCTTTTTTCTTTTGAGTGGACCTATAGAACGTACAATTTAAATAACAAGAAACCTCCGATCCTCAGTTAATGTCCTATGTTCAACTGTACTAATCTATAAATGATCAACGTTCTCATAGAATCTGTGAATAATCCAAAAGTCTAATTGCCAACTTGATATTTGAGATTGTTTAACATTTTTATTCAATTAAAAATAATTTCCATCATTTGTAAATATTATTTCACAACTCATAAATTACTGAGAAAACTTTAAAATTTAACTTGTCCCACACATATAGGCATGTTGTGATTCATTTATTTAAAAAATGAATCAAATGTCGATAACATAAATATTATTGCATATTCGTTAACGGGATTTCAAAAATAATGCTAGTAGAAATTTTGTTGGGTATTTATCATTGACTATTCAAGAAAATTTCGTTCGCTTTAAAGTTGGAACATCTTGAAACTTCAATATTAATTAAGTGCGCAGATTTGCGAAGCTTATTTTAAAAAATCAATGGCACGAAATAGGGAGGCATAGGGACTATTTCGTGTCGTTGATTTCTTAGGACTAAAAATTACACGAAATGCAGTAGGTTCGTTTAAACATTTATAACGCAAAGAGATGTGTTAATTATATAAATCCAAATTAGCACTTTTGCCACCCCCTTGCTGTTTTGCACATCCTTGACATTAACTCAAATTTCTGTTTGGATCCAAATGTTATTTGGTTTTGCAAGGAGAACGACTTGCAATGTTATTTCTTTGGTTGTGCCATGTTTCAGGTTTTTTTTTCGGAGGTCTGAATGTCAAAGATTTTTCATGGAACTCGGAGAATGTTAGGCAAAATATGCATCACTTATCATCTCAGGAGTGCCAGCACTGCTTTAAAGTAATTTCACTTAGCCCATTACGTCTTTTATTTATAAATATATTTTTCATCACACTCAATTCTTGAATATCGACCGAGAAAAAATCTTTTCAAACCAAAATTTACAACAAGGTCGTTCTTAATTTAAGATCTTTAACCTTAACATTCTCAAAGGCCATTAGTTCAACGAATTCACTCACAAAGCACATAATCCAAGTCATTAGAAGATTTGCGGTTGTACACAAACCGTGGAAGCAGGCATTTTAATTATCCTAATAAAACGTATTGTGCCGAAGAAACAAAACACTCTCTAACTTCTAATAAATTCGAAAAGTTTATAATAAATGAAATTTATGCGTGCTGCCGTGTAGGCGTTTCTACTACGCAAGTTAAAAATAGTAGCTTCATGCTTCGGACGTGGACAATTAATTCTTTGGCATGAGAGTGATAGCTTGCATGTTTGTTCGCGGCAACGATGGATATTTGTTTTTAGGTCCTGCACAACAAATAAGCTTCCTCAGCCTCACTGGGCCCCGCCGTTCATCCCGGGAAGGCGGAAGACATACTTCGTAACATATATGACATTTCCATGTTTATTGTTTGTTGAGAGCAGGAGGTCCATAAATATGTGAAGTGGAGTGGTTGGACAGTATAATTAACTGGAATTGTAGAACGCATTCATTACGAAATGAAAATTTCACTTCGTTCACTGAACGCAAGGATGGGGGTTGACCGAGCAACGTGTCTTGCGATAAATTTCGCGCTGTTTTGTCTGAAGATAAATTTCGAGACGCTGTAAAGGCAATTAACGCAATTTGAATGCCAAAGCTTCCGACATGAGGGCAAAGAGTGCGATTGCGAAAAGAAAGCAGAAAATGGCAAATTAAGGTGATGAATAAAATCGTCAGTAATGTTGGAATTGCTGAATTGTTTAGTTATTAAATTGTGGCTGATTGTACCGAGCGAAGCTTTCATGAATTTTAATTGTGACTGCTCACATTTTCTGCAATATTAAAATCAACTGATAATGAAAATGGAATTTACCGCAGGCGCTTTGCTGGCAACACTTAATATTTTACAGGTTAATTGGTAAGCGGACTATCGGTTATTTATTAGCGTCTGGGAAATTTTGCTTAAATGAATACAAGAAAAAATAACAAAGAAAGTTTATTGTTCGCTCACAGTAGAGTGATTTGCGTTTGAATTGAGGTAGGGAAATTGCAACAAACAATAATAATAAAAATAATAATAAATAAATAATTGTTTGAAATTTCTTTGGAAAAATTTGTATTAAAATCTTTGGTGCTTAACAATAAAATGATGAATGTTTTTTTACATTATAGATAGTAACGAATGAAGTTTTCTGATTTTGCAACATCTGAATGGCAAACATATACAATGAAAAATCACCACAATTTCTTCTTTTTCGTACTCTGAATTTGAAGTTACACGACAAATTGTGTTGAATACAGTCTGACCATTCAAACACTGAAAATGTGTTCAAAATAACCTTCATTTCCATTTCATGAAGATTTGTCATTGCTTTTAATAATCAGCAAATTCTAACAAAATCTTCCGCTCATATTTACAAATTATTTATGCAGGATTTAATGTCATATGTCAGTTAATATCAGTTGCAAGAGATGCGAGTGCGATTAGGGATTGACAAATTATTTTTTTCCCACTAAAATTTACATCATTGGCAGGCAACTATAAATTTGGCTACATCTGAGCTAAACATGCAAGTTGTAAGTAGTAATCAGAGTACAATTGGAAAAACTAAAAGGCAATATATAAACTGGAAATTTTAAAGGATGTCGATGAAGGTCGGAAATAATTCAATGAAAAGAGTCTTTGAAGATTGTTTTTTTTTTCAATGAAATTTACCACTTATTTCCATTCTCGGAATTAAAATTAGGCGAACGTCCTGGCTACATTGAGGCTTGCACTATAATCTAAAGGAAAGGTGACCACAAAAGTTGGAACTTATACTTTAATAGATGAAATTTCCACGACACTTAGGGTGTTGATATGATACAGTCGGATATTTTAAATTTTTTATTACTTCTATAAAATAAGTTGTTAGATACAACAAGCACTAAGGCACTAAGGCTTTGTCATATACACGATTTCTCCAGTGACTTTAGGTATTTCACGAGTTTACTTTTATCTTTTATTCGTTTTTAAATACTTTTATAAGCACTTGGTACTAGCAGGACTGTATTGTAACTTTATGCGCGCGTCTCGAGTAAAATTTGAGATGCGGCCTCAATGTGCCCTTCACGGGGTTTGCCCCATGTGGCCCTATTACGGCTAACACTTCAACTAAAACACAAATCCCGTCTTAAAATTACAGTGGAAATATCCATATATCTGAATGCGTGTGTGTATGTCAACACAAAATATAGTCACATGAGAGTGTGTTTCATCAAAATGTTTGCTTCATGTTTATCATACTTGCGATGGCGATCATATATGTAGCTTCGCTATCGAATGCATATATACGGAGATGTTGAGGCATTGTTTTTTCGGCGTGAAAGATACTTGATGAGTTTATGTTGAAAGTGATGGAGCAAGTTGGTTATCCAAAGGCGAAATGACAATTGTCTTCTAGTCAAATAAATGAAAATTTGTTCTCCGTCCCCCAAAAACTTCACGCTCAGATTTGGCATAAGTGATTAGTAGCGGGTTCATGCAAGGTGTAGATCCAAAAAGTTGATCTTATAAGTGGTCCGCAGTAGCTGTCATATTAAATTAATTAATTAATTATTTTAAACAGACTACGCTTTCCTTCTTGTCGACCATAAGTCGTTGTAAAATTTTTAGTTTGTGAATTACAGCACTTCAAACATTTTTTAACTGTTTTTTTCTTCTTATAAATCCCAAATTTTCAACTGTTTAGAAACAATTTCCAGTAACGATCAAAGATCGTTAAATTACCTATCGAATCCAGTTTAGGAGTTTTTCTTTAGAATTGCTATATATTTCCATCTGGAAAAATCGCATCGCAACCCTAACTATGAAAAATCCTATGATAACCCCATGCGGCGCTCATTAAGCAAACTGCATCACTACCTCATGCGGGCGTGTTAGGTTACAACCCCAAATGCGGCTAACCCCATCGCAACTGTTTCTAATGTTATTTAGCTGTTCTTAGTTTATGGATTCAATATGTTTAAAAAATTGATTGCATTATTTCGGAACCGATTACTCAAAGTTTTTTGAACGAAAATATTGAAGAACTTTTTAAAAAATTTGAACTTAAGCTGCTTTAGGCGAAGACCTTCAAATGAGTGTGCAAGTTGAAATTGTTTTTAATATCAGCGTTTACGTTTACTGTTTTTCTTTTGTTCTTACTGCAAATCGAGTCTTTGTTTTAAATATACTGAAACAAGACTATTTATCCTTGTACAGTAGAGTCCCGCTATTACGGACCCCACTAGTCCAGATATCCCATTAATCCGGACGGGAATAAATTTGAATTTTCAATCCTTAAGGTGTTTTATTTTGATATTTCTATATCAGTGTGTAGGTGAAAACAGAGGTCTATGTATAAAGTAGTATTCCACTTAAAATTAATATGTAAGAAAATAAAAACTTAAATTTTCAAAGTGTTACTCATCTAAAGCTTGTGCATAATTTCGTTTAATCTGGACTTTCGATGATTCAGCCAGGATCCACTCCCTTCAAGTCTGGACTAATTGTATTCTCAAAAACTAAACTAAAGTTTCATCCATTTCTATTCGATTTTTTTTCGCGTTCTATATTTTGGCTACTTACAATGTATTTTTTTTTATGTAGGTATGTACTCGATTGCTGTTTCGAGTGAAAAAGTTTTGAGAAACCTTTTTGTTTAAATTTCGTAAATTTGAATGTTTAGTTTGTTAGGCTAATCAGGCTCTGGTTACTATTCATTGAAAAGAAGATCAGAAAGATGTTTTAGTACCTATCTGATAAATTTTTTTTATCTTCATTTGCTTCAACATTTATTTAAAGTACGTTTCGTTACATTTGGATGAGATTTTCTGAAGTGGTGCTACAAAGCGTTTGAAAATCGGCACAGTACATTATTCTTCTTTATAAATTTCTCCATTTTCGTAGTTTCCAGTAGAAAATAATCCATTTTATCAACATATATGGCATCTTGTAGAGCAATTAAAAATGGTGTATTTCCAGCCACTTGATTTCAGATCAATGCAACTAGGTAGATTCGTTGAATGATGTTGAAGTTGCTTCATATTATCCTAATGCTTATGACAAATATAAAAGATCATTGAAAATGTTCTTCAATGACATCAAGCCCCTTTCTTTTTCTGGAGAAAACTCTCCACATTTTTCTAAAATTTCTTCTTCGTATTTTATTTAACTTCAAACGCTCTGCATCCAGAAAAAGAGATCCTTCCAAAAGAATACGTTGGTGTAAATTTTTCAAGTGTTTTCTACACTAGGAAGATATGCAGAAATATCGGCATCTTGGCAATTTTTTTTTTGTCTTTTTTGGCTAGTATTCACCTTTTTTAATCCATAAACCAAATGCATACGTGAGTTTTTCACAAAATTGTAAATCAAAGCATTTTGCCCCACAACGCCAAATGTAATCAATATTAAATTTAATTTCAATACAACACTTGACTAGAAGAAAGGGTTGAATGTATCCTATAATATTTTGGCTTAAACACTAGTTCCTCCAAGGAACAAGAAAAAATCCAGCCATTTATGTGATGATGACAGTTGGTTTTGTTTTGACGACTATACTTTAGGGAATAAAATTTGCGTTAAATATTCATTTTACTTTTTTTTTGTCTTGTTAAGTACTTCAGTTTTTTGTAAAGATTCTTACCTTACCTAAACGTTCGAAAAATTTCCATGACGTTAATTTTATTTTGTACGTAAAAAATTATGGTTGAACAAACTTCAAGCGATGACAATTCACGGTCTCATATACTTCAATTTCTTATCACTATAGAAAATGAACATATAAATACATAATAAACACGCTTATTGAAAATTACTGTAAGCACTCAGTTGGCTATTTTATAATATCAATCGAGGCAATTTTTGGAATTGACAAATAATTAAAGAGCAACAATTTATACTAAAATGTTTGCTAATGTTATTTTAATATAAATTGTTGCTCTTTCATTCTTCGTCAATTCTTTGGAAAATCAAAAATTATTTCGATTGATATTATAAAACACATTCAATACAAATTCAGTTCTGTATTCCTAACCACTGCGCAGAGTAGTAAAGGGTCTATTACGTCGTCAACCATTAAATGCAGTTCTATATTGAATACTCAAGCAGGATCATACTCATAAATTCGAATTACGTAACAAACCCAACTAACAACCTATTGTTTCTTATTGAATAATATTATCTACATATTGATTTTGTCGTTTTTATATAATAATTCATGTAATGCTCTCAAAAATTTCAATTTTTTCTAATAAGGATCGTAATTTCCAAAGCATATATCGTCGCCTGAATGAAAGAACCAGGCAACTTAATTTTTCGGTATATTGAAGTATCTGTATTTAATTCTAGAGAACATTGTTACAGTATAACACAAAATCTAGGCTTCGTGATGAACGGATGAAATGACGATGTCTTTCTGCTTTTCGTCATTCAATAATTTCAATTTAAATGGTTGTAATTGCATGGTAAAAACAATTAGATGTGTAATGCTTTCTATTTTATTTAATCAATAGTTAGGTAGATGGTTGTTTCAAATCATGAAAGGGTTTTTTTTTTAAATTCAAGCTTAATGCACGATTTTTAGTGAATTTTTTTACGAATTTGAAATCGATTGGAAAATTGAATTGATTTATTTCAATCGTGGTTGCATTTGTGAATAAAAGGTGTTCATCTTTCAAATAGTGAAATTTTTCTAAGTGGACATTACGTTTGTTATTTAAAGTATTTCAAATTATTTTCAAAAGTAATTCAAAAAGTTTGTAGATTCACTTTTAATAGCGAAAAGTATACAGTGCCATATCTAGAGGTTTCTATCGAAAATTTTTGGTTTACACAAGTCGAAATGTATTATGTATGTATTAGTCCGTATATAGTGATTTTCAATTTTTTTTTTGTTAGCTCTGTTATGACCTTCATTGGAGGTACTCATTACATGATAGCCACTATGCCGTGAACGCAATCACTGATACGTAGCGTGGTTACATACAATGATTAGGAATAGCTCCAATTTGACTTTTTATCTGTAATTTCTCGGTAACAGAATAAAACTCAGGATAGATATTGAAGTGCCCGTCAGTGTCTTAAACCATATTTGAATAAACAAATAAAATAAAATCATGGTGCATAAGCAAAGTAGTCTTGTGGTCGCGAATGATACTCATGGTACCTTTCAAAGCGTGCTGAGATGCTGTGGTGGCACAAGAAGAGCCAAATTTTGAATGTATGTTCACGACCAATCTCCTCATATATTGTTCTCACTTCGGTTGGTTCAAATCCCCATTGCTACGTGTTCGTGATATTCATAAACAAAAGTGGTATTGGCGTAGCGTTTCCTCCTCCCTATAATGAAGTGAACTTGATAGAAACATGAAACATGAAATGAACCACCGCGATGAGATGCCGATTTCAGTAACTTTGACCGAAAATTATACAATACTATCGTCTATATTGGCAAACCAAGTGCAGGAAACACTGAAAATGTAATGTAAAGTAAAATGAACATTTTGACTCGAGAATGCAACAGCATTCTATGAAATGTATGTCCAATGAAAAAGTCTTCATTACTGAGAAAAGTGTTGAAAGTCGTTGAGTTGCATATTCATTTTCAAGTTCATCGTCATCGCTACTCATTACTAGACGCTGATCGTTTTACTGGTACCAATCAAATAGAATTTTTTGAAGTAACAATAGTCGTTAAATTATACAAATAATTTTCGATTAAGGGGTTATACCTATGTGAAGGCTAAAAAAACAACCCTTTTTCAAGATTTTTTTTCAAGGATTTTGAAAAAAAGCTTTTATTAATAATATATCAATATAAAGGGCAACTTTTCGGGAGTGCAAAAAATTTTTTTATTTTAAATTTAATACAAAATGGCGGCTGTAGTGCACGTCAAAGTCACTAGTATTTACAAAAGACGTTCCGCGGCCGGACAAGTTTCTCAGCCCCATCTGCATCTGGAACAATAATTTCTTTTTTCATAAACTCCATGAGTTTTGCTAGTGAAGTACACACGATAATGATTTAATATCGATTTTTCGCAAAATGGCGACCATTTAACAAAATAATTGCATTTTCGACCCAAACAAATGATTTCAATTGTTTATAACTTTTTTTTAAACAAAACCAATCGCTAAAATCGTGTGTACTTCACTAGATAATCATATCAAGAAGCTACAGTTATAACGGCAAGTCATTCGGATGAAAACTGAAAGAGTTTCGTTTCCGGCAAATTTCAAAAATACACTTTCGAGATAAACGCGTTTGAAGTTTCAAAACCTTATAAAGTTGTGAATTTTCAAAATTTTACTATATACAAATTTTTTAACCTTTACTCTGCTATCCCAGCACCATACAATTGGCCTTTCAAAAACCGTGGATTTCTCCTCCTCGTCCTTTCTTGATGCTAAAAGGCCGCGTCTTCTCTCTGCTCTCCTCTTTCACAACGTCGGAAATTGACCGCTCAGCAGCCTTTATTCGCTCGGCGTCTGTTTCTAAGCAGAAATTGTAAAAATTAGGTCCTGCAGTCAATCCTAATGAGTCTCAAACGAATGGCGATTAGGCGGACGCCTTTTGCTGATCTTGCTGCGCTTCTGCGATGGACTACTTGCTTTACTGCCTTTACGGCCACTGTACAGTTTACTACTCATTTCTAACACCTTTTTATACAAAACAACAGTAAAAATATCAATCAAAACATAGTACTTTAACCTCAAATGCAGCGTGTAGTCGATCGAGTAAACAAAAGCTCTCCTAGCGTCGTTTACAAAGGAACGTGCCCTATACAGTGTATATTAATTACTATATAGTATAAAGCGAGCAAATTTTACGTGTTTCGAGCATTGGAGTTGCTTCAGAAAATTGATTCTCAAAAATTTTCTGAAGTATATTAGTATTTGGACCTTTTTGATTTCAATTTTAGGGATGTGTTAGCATACTTTTAGCCAATAAAAAAAAATTGAAAAAAAAATAAATTCACATAGGTATAACCTCTTAAGGATTTTTTTTTGAAATATCAAAATTTGCTCATATTGCCACTGTAATTGTGTCTACTCATATTGGAACAATCAAATGTCTTATCAAGAAAAGAATTTTGAGATAAAGCATACACTCAATTTGTTAGAGATGGGATGCTGCTGGTTAATCATTTTCGATTCACGATTAGGATTTTCCATTCATTCGAAAATTCAAAACACGATTTGAAAAGTAGGATGTAATAGGGAAGGTGATAAATAAATAAATAAATTAAGTTTCTTCCTTAATAGTCGGTGAAAATTGATTTGTTGAATTATGATTGGGCAACATATTATAGTTTTTATAAATATATACCCCTGTCAATATTAATCAAAGGACTTTTCTAATTGGTCATCAAAGTTTCTCAACACTTATTGCTAATACAATGCTTCCAATAGTTAAAAAAACATTTGCTAACTTAAATCTCACCACAACTTATTTAATTACAGGTGCGAGTCGACGACGCTGCCTGAGCATCCTGAAAACATTGCGTGACCGCCACTTAGACCTTCCTGGGAACCCGGTTACATCGTATCACCTGAAGACATTGCTTCTGTACGAGTGCGAGAAACATCCGCGGGAAATGGAATGGGAGGACAATTGTATCGCCGATCGAATCAATGGTATTTTCCTGCAGTTAATCTCATGTCTGCAATGTCGACGATGTCCTCATTATTTTCTACCGAACATGGACCTGTTTAAGGGCAAGTCGCCCGGTGCTCTGGAAAATGCGGCCAAGCAAGTGTGGCGGCTCACGAGGATCATGCTAACCAATGCCAGATGTCTGGAGGAACTCTAATTTAGCTCCGGCCGAGTGGTAAGACGAAGAAGCATGTTTGCGGAACTGTGTTCCGTTCGAGTATGATAAGACAGCGTAATGCATTACAAGAAGTGATAATTGAATTTCCTTGTCGCTGCATTCAATTATTTTAAGGCAGTTCACAACATATTTTAAAAGGGACATAACTCTGGTTTCGCAGTAGAGAAAAACAGTTGAGACCACAATCGATTACGACGAGTTTACAATCAATCATTTCTAAGGAGGATTTGCCACAAAATATTCCATATGTAGTTGTCAGTTTTTGTGCATATTTAGTATTACCAAGCTGAAGTTATGTTCGTCTCGTTACCTTTCTTTTCCATTTAGTTATGAGAACGAGTGTTCACTAATTGATGAACACGTCACTCCTCACTTCAGATTCTGTTTGTCGAGAGCCGCATAGGTACTCCAAGCCACACGTACCTGCATGTGTGATATGTTCGGTTTTTATTCACAGTAAGCACAAGATCCAGCCGTGGCTATAATTCACCAAGTCGCCTCCTTGCAACATTCGCCTCCACTTCTTACGCACCAAGCAATTTACCACGATGTCTGTCAACAAGTTTTTATCCACAATGGCAACAGTCCTCGATTGGCCATCCTCAGTCGCTCACAAAAACTACTGAGTTCTCGAACAAAGGCTTTTGTGCTCGGCTGGCAGCGCGCATCCTTAAAAGAGGAACACCGCCGTTTATCAAATGTGTCACTAAGTGCCTTTTAGAAATGGACAACAGATAAGCTGGAATACAGCGATTTGCATAACAAAACCACCTTTCCACGAACTGTCCCCTCGCGTAGAACAATATCCAAATTAAAATAGATTTGATTTTAATGCGAGACCTATCCAAATAAGTCGTTAAAAGCACACATTATCTGGCTGAGAAAGAAGACACAGGTCGGCTATTATGGGCACCTAAGCGTTTTGGGGCCCCAAGCCAGCAAGCCCGCATCTACAGCCAAAAATGTTCCTTCCACCTACAAAACGCTTGACACGAAACGAATTTAGATAAAAACATCAATTTCAAGCTTGGCCCGAAAGACTCTCACATAAATTTTAGATAGCAGACCGCGATGGATCCAATCGAATAAACAATTTACACATTTGAATTGTGTTTTTCTCTGATTAGCCACTTTTTGTTGCTTGAGCGGTCAAACTGTGGGCTTGGAAACGTTAAATGTGAACTCGAATTGATTAATAGCTGAATCTTTGAATTTGGAAACACCCAAAGCGACATTAGTTTAGACGAATCATCATTATCATCGTCAGCAGTGAATGATTTCGTTGGGATCTATATTTAACTAATTTTAATGTTAGCCAGGCTTACCGTTACTAGTTTGTTCTGGAGCCGTTTTAAGAAGATTCTTACATGCAACATAAATATATTACTTGAGGGTCTCCTGCATTCTGCAATAAACCAAAAAGTTAACAACAGTTTGTGTGTTTGTAAGTTACGTTGTTTAACCTATTGAATGTATGTTTTTGAAGTCCTCTTGAAGAAAAGCTGCCATGTTGGTAACGAAAGTGAAATCAACCGCTATCTTAATTTCGAAACTATTTTCATACAAATGCGAATCGTTTAGTGTTCTTGGAGGTAGCGACCAGAAATTTAAAAAATACCAGCGTAGTTTAACTCTCTTTGTCGTATTTCGATAAAGTTATTGCCTGAAATATTTTATTTCGTGTCTTTTTTATTTGTGCTGATATATATGAATACTCTCTGATTTGACTAAAGCGTTAAGGGTTGGAATCTATGATATTTACAGCAACGAAAATGAGCGAAATTGAATCAATTTATTTATTTATCCTCCGTGCCATCCGAGTAAAACAAATTAACCATGTACAAATGACCCTTAAATGCATTCGGATTATTTAAATTATATCAGCAAAACAGATGGTTTTAGATAAGAAGTGAGAACCTTAGTTGACACAAACATAATAAAGCAAGATAAACCGAAGAATTTCAGGAAGAAAGTGTCAAAATAAATTTACAGGCGTTGTATGAAAACTCAAAAGCTCAGCTTCAACTGTTTCATCAAGAATCTGATCAATTTATTGAGAAAAGAAAAGATACTCCAAACATTTCTTGTGATTTAAATCCCAGAGTTTGCAGGTGCATACTCTATCAAATCTTCTTTCTAATGTCAGAAGTCACAATAAATAAATTGTCGTTGATTCACATACTTAGTTAAAACTAGTCACATTTGTCAGCGCACTTATTTACTTCTCAAGTTTTTGGGGTTAAGATTGTTACGTAATTATGCATGGACATACTTATATGTAATTAAATAACAATATTGAAATTGTTCTTAAGCATTAAATATGTTTTGCACAACTGTTTCGGCTTGGTAAAAGTGCATAAGGGACAATTTATAAATTTTCAACTTCAGAGTGTTATAAAATTGGCACTTTCCATGGAATTTATATGCATCACTATTGGAAATATTTGATTTAACACCACAAAAATGATCGCAAAGCGATAAAAAAATCAGACAGTCGAATATTCTAAAATCTCAATTTGGACGAAAAATTTCGCTTATGCTAATTTGTTTTCTAAACGTCTATGTATAGTTTTTGGGGATCACTAATTAATGGATTTTCTTCATCAGAAATTAGAGCTCGCTTCTTTTCATAAATATTAGTTCAAAGATTGCAGAATTTTGGAAATTTTGATTAAAACGCGTTTGATCGCCTGCAATGAAATTGTTAAATCAGAGTCCGTAAGACTTGATTTTAGTCCTTTATTTTCCAGCGAGATTTTCGATTCTTTCGAGGATATAAAAAGGTGCATCTTTGAATTCGTTGATAGATATTTGATAATTTGTTGATTTTTTGTTAAAATATGACTTCACTTGAGGAACAGGGACTACATAACATTCTTTCGTTTATTAAATTTATTTTTGAAAAAAAATCTTGCCCAAAAAGAAATCACGCAAACCATACTGAGGACTATAGACGTTTAATAAAGGTATATAGCTGTCAGCATTCATTGAAGATTCGAAAGTTTAGTCTACTTTTTTCGTTGAACCTGATTTATTATTATCTCTTGGATCATGGAACTTTAACCAAATCTTCCAAGAGTGATGAATTAAATATTATTAATTATTATATTATAACTTCAACTGTGTCAATATTGACTTCTCAAAAAGACAATAACAATATATAGCCACCCTCGAAAAAATGTATTTGAACACCATGTGTTATAAGCTTCAAGAAGTATTAACAAATTCACATTGTTAAAAAACATTTAGAGCCCGAAGAAATTTCAATCAAAGGGTTGTTTTTTTGGCATAATTTCCATGGCAAGAGGATAAATTTGACAGTGGTGCAGTTCTCCTAGTGGAAGATTTTGATATTAATTGGAGACTGTGATACATGTTTTTTAAGTGCATGTGTTGCACTTCTGTAGATACCAACAAGAGCCAGAGAGAAATTTACTGCTTTCCTTCTCATGTGATGAACAGAAGTACTTCTTTCATATTCGCTTAGAAAACATAAATCAGATGAAATGAGAAGTATCGGTCTTATTTATCGTTTAAGATTTTGATAGCACACATTCTATACAATCTACTGGGACCTATGAATCGCTTATTCCTGTTCATATGTATTACACAGCACAGGAATTTAAGATTAAGATTTATAGATTTTGATTAGATATCACACTTATCTCATGGCGCCACACGACAGCCCCAAGAATAGGACAATCCTTGCTGATTTCTTTTCTTCAGTTGCCTCCTTTAAGATAATGTTTAACCCTGCATATAATCACAACAAAACATTTGCGACAAAAAAGATCGGTTCATGGTTGAGCCACAGAATTAAATTGAATTGAATTTTTTCGAGGACTCTATACTAGTAGCTATATCCTAGAGTATTATTGAAATAGATACTTCTAAATTCTTGCTTACTGTATTATTTCTTAGTATTTTCAATTCTTATTACATGACCATGTTCATTCAATTATTTTATGTTTGCAAATAATCCAATCGGCAACACTACTAGCACTGCCTAAACCAAATAAGATATGGCTTTTTCATGTGTATCATGTTCGACCTGATCAAAATATCAATCAGACGCTATGGTTGATGACATGTTTTGAATACATGCTTTTGTTATAAAATTAAGTCCGCATGGCAAAAACTCCATTCCGACTGACCAGTTCCCTCCTAAATTGTCATGTTACTAAATTTAAAATGCTCATAAATTATTTCGAAAACGCCGATAAGTATTTTTGATAAATGCGTGCATTATTTTTTAAGCAATTTTTCGCAAAGCGAACTTTGTAAGCTTTCGAATGATCGGGAAAAACACGTACGAGAATACAAAACGTTTGTTCTTATTTCGCCTTGAATCCTATTCGGAATCCGAGTTTCAGTCATTCTGATGATCGTGCGGGATATGTGAGTATGCAAATTTTTTGCAATAAAACGTTTACGTTTGGGAACCTGAGCGGTACTTGATCAACGAGTGCCTGTCATGCTTTGTGGGCGAATTGCAATAAAAGGAAATTTATTTTATAGTCCCGCGATGTTATTGTAGTGCATGAATGAAAATAAGTTTAACCCTGGATGAGAAATATTCTCGTTGTTTTTGATTGTCTTGAAATAAACGTTTCGAATAAAACAATATTCAAGCATAGGCATTTTCAATTGCAGATAAGTAGATATACTTTGAGCAAAAAATGTATACCGAGGCTATCTTAACGTAGGACAACGTAATGAATATTCTTAATTAACAACAATGGGAACATTAAAACATGTTTTGTGAAGAAACATCTACATTATAAGAAATCCGCAAGCAGTAGATGTTTTGTAAAATATTTAAATAATGACTATGAATGGCATTTTGTGGACTTATTGCATGGGTTAAACATCATCTTTGATCAAACGAGTGATTAATAACAAAATAGTTGTTGTTCACAATGTGCACTTTAATTAGTAGCATTTATAATTTAAGTTAGCCTTTTGGAAAATACGAATTGACATTTATTGCCACGAGGAGTCATTTTTTATTTTTATTATTACCTTTTTCTACAAAGGAATGTATTTTTAATTCAGATGTTTGAGTAAAACAAAAAAAGGCTACATTTGCTTGGGTAAAACAACTTTTCAAGCATTTCTAATTTTAAAATCGATGACATTGGAATATATGGTTTATTTACTTTCGATCATGAAGAGCTGATGTGATTTGTTCTTTGTGCTAAAAAGTTTTCAATAAAGTTTGATTTTATTTTGAAACCAAACATTTGAAACCTCACCTAAATATACTTTCTTCGATTTTGATTTTGTTTCGAAATTCATGTGATCAAGATAACTCAATTACTATTTTCCTTCTGGAAACATTTTCACAAAATTATGGTTTTTGGTTTGAGAAATGATAATCACTATACCATTCAATCATAAGTAAAATTTAAGATGTATACATCATGAACTGGAAGGTAAAATATTAAATCCTTTTTTGTACGTAACGTGAGGAACCGCACTGCTTAATCACGAGTTCATTATAATTCCAAAAAAAGTGGGCAATTTGATTGATATGATTGATTCGAATTCTAAAAATTTAAAACCTATGTTAACATTTTCTGCAAAACCTCAGGGGTGTGGAAAAAATGCATCTGAGCCGTAAATCCAGGCACGATTTTTTTTGATAAGTCAATAAAGACTGTGTTAACTATCAATATTTTCTGACTTTTGCAAATCAGTTCACACTTAAAAGTAGCTAGATACAACTATTGAATCTCAAAATATTTCACGCATAAAAGTACCTCAATGATTCTTAGTAAAATTGAGACCAGAAAACTCGAAAATCCATCTGGAAAATTTCTGGCATTGTTGGAAAATTCTACCCTACAATGCAATTTGTGGTCCATACTGACTGTAGGTAAAGGGGACATACTGTCAATTAATTGGTATCATAGATTGTAGCTCAGACTTTGAGTTTTTCCAATCGATTATGAGAAATTTGGAATCAGTGATGCCAGATCAGGGAGTTTTACCCCAAATTTAGCATTTTTTCCTACAGTTAGGAGGGAGATAAGAGGAATTGGATTTCAAAGTTTTTTTTTTAGATATTCCCAAGCAAAAATTTCCCTACATTTTTAATTCCAACTGCACTGACTTCTAAATACTTCAAAAAAAAATCTTCAATCATGCAAATCATGTCACCAAAATGAACCAAAACTAATATGAAAACTACTGCTAATATTTACAAACACGAGACGATTATGATTTATTTCACAGCTTACTACTAATAGAATAATAAATTGTGGCACACAAGCACAAATATTTGTAAATATTATTGCAATTTCTATTCATTTGTGCATTTCCTTTTTGGAAATATCACAATTTGGACAGAAAAAGACGACATCGGCTTGGTTGAGGATATTTCGGAAGGAAGTGAAATTAATCTAGGCTTTTAGTGCAGGAACATGCTGGCAACAATGTCTTGTATCTTTGCTTTGCTCTTCTCTTTCAAATACCACCAAGACAACCTTTTTCCTCAAGAATATTTAAATTTGGGCTTCTATTTATAGACACTTTGGCGAACTTATAAATTATTGAACGATCCTAACGAATGCTGATTTTCTTGCAGTCTCAAAGAAGTAGTATCATCATTCACGAGATTAGTTCACCTGGTCGTCGAAAGGTAAACTAACCTCGTGATGTTCAGGATTTTAAAAATGAGTTATTTATTTTTGATCAATGCTCAGCAAAAAGTTTCGATTCCAATGATTATTTTTTTGTATTACGTACACATATCAGTTTCTATCATGAATCTTTCATAGTAAATGCTGTATAAAAAGGTACAAAATTGATTTTGTTCACACACGGGCATTGTATGATTGTGCTTACCTTTCCTTCGCATTGATCAACTGCAGATTAAAGACTTGTCGATCTTCATAAAAACAAACCGGAAATAACAATCAGAAAATATAAATATTGCTACCATTTTTCCAGCAAAACACCCACTTTATACTGATTTGTCTTATAACTTCATATTACAAGTGGCTCTCACTGACAATTGAAACTGGGACTCAATTGTTACTAATAGCTGACAATATTCTAACTAAGAAAAGAGTCCATATTCAA
Organism: Oxycera nigricornis; assembly: GCA_963942545.1. Lineage (NCBI taxonomy): Eukaryota > Metazoa > Arthropoda > Insecta > Diptera > Stratiomyidae > Oxycera > Oxycera nigricornis. Next base: position 44,713,228 of record OZ012660.1, on the reverse strand, counting down.
AATTGGAATCTGTTTTGAATTAGAAGAGGTATCTTGAATTTTAGGTAAATTTCATATAAAAAGATACTCAATTCAGCTGCAAAAAAATACAAAATCAACTGACCAAATAAATTTAAATGTGTGAGCGATAGTTTAAAAGTAAATCTTGAAAGCTTCAAAAATAACAAGTTCATAATACGAACGCGAAAAAGTTATCATTATTGACAATGTGCTTTGAGAGTTTTTATCGTGAACAAAAAATGATTTGTGGCTCTCAACTCGACCAGCTATGTCCTTAACATTTTCCAAAATCCTTTGAAATTATGTTTTTACTAATCATCTTACATATTTCCAGTGTCAATTTAGTCATATCATGTAAATTGCATAATATTTTCTAAAATTTATCTGACCATTGTTCGAAAATAAGTTTTCGTACTATTAAATGCTAACCGCAGATTTATCTGCCACCAAAATAAAAATAACCGTATATTATACTACGTCCCAGTGAGATTACAAATCGCAATCGACAAGGAACTTTTTTATTAAAACATTCGTAAATATTGAAAGTATGTAAACTATGCATGATTAGATTGTATTTGTATATACAACGCTTAGACATCACGTTTAAAATTTGAAATTTAACTTTAAGCCTACATTTAAGTTATTGTCTATAATCCTTAACTGTGATTAGTTATTTTTAATCTTAAATGTAGTATTGCTATGTATCAAATCAAAAAAAAACTCAAATACAATCGCATCCCCAGCAACATTTGCACTCACCACTATCAAAATATATTATACTCCAGGTGAAAATTAATGTTAACGTTCGACATAAATTGTGAGAATTTTTCTACTTATTTCTTAATAGTTGATTTAGTCTAAATAAGCTGTTTTTAATTATTTATTACTTAGTTATTAATTAGTTATAATCGAAGCTAAACTAGACACTAGACACAATTTAGCGAAAAAATGTTGATATTCATTATACATAAATAAACGGCAATATATCCTCAAATAGTGAATTTCGTAAGTATTCAGCTATGTAATTATTTGTATATTAGCATTAAGTGTCTTCGTAGTTAAAAGACGATACAATTTATTCGCTAAAACTATTATTAATTTAATTCATAATCAATGTAAATAAATAAAAATACGTATTTATATCGGATGAAACTGTGTTTTTTCAATTGTTTTCTTAGATTGTTGAAAACTTTTACTTTGGTCTGCTGAATTGTGAATTGAAATCGTGTTTAAGGTTCAAGTTTTGAATGTGCCGGACATTGATCCCAATTCGCGAATAAAGTGGATTATAGGAAAAAGGACAGATCATTGAAATAGTATTTAGTTAAACGTATCCAAAGTATTTTTTTAAAATAATTCGGACTTCTTGTCGAGTCTTGTTTCGATATAGAACACAAACAATGCCAATTCTATTTGAAGAGTTTGTTGAATATTGCTGCTTTCCCGAGCAGAATTCCAACAAATGAGGCCGCACTTGGGGTCGTAACGAGGTTTGTCTCATGTAAGTGCAACACCAGCAACACTTTACACGGTGTAAATCGTAAACTATCGATCCTACAGTAAAACACTCAAAATAATTTTGCTAGAAAATTTAACGTTCTACAATTTTTACGTAAAGGCAACGTTTTCTTATGTATAGTGAATAAAAAACCAGTTTAAATTTTATTAAGGCGCTGAAGTTTAAAAACTACATACTTGCAAGGAAAAATATTAAATAAAAAATGATAGGCAATACAGTTTTAAATCAGAATATAATACATATTATTTTTGGTCAACCATTTTTGCAATATTATAAAAATAAGCTAGAGTCAAGATGACGGCTAATGCTGCTACATGTTAAACTTTTTATTTTATTCTCATTGCGTGCTTTTCTACAAGTCTTTTTGCAAAATCTAATTGCGGATGTTAGACACTATTTTTTTCTGTATTTTTTTATACATTACAGTACAAATTAAAACATATTGAAATTTGAAGCATGCGATTGAAGTTTAGATTTGACTTTATCTTAAATTTTCAAACATTTGTAAATAGCTGCCTTATGATAAATTTTTGTTGTGTTTATACTTAAATCGGCGACGTAGAAATTTTCAGCATTGTGCGAAGACCGTTACTTTAAGGATTTAGTAGGTCTCGGATTGCTATCGCGAACCACAGCTCAAATTCTACTTGGTTTCGTCAGCTTTTTAAAAAATTGATAGTGAAATGAGAAGTTTCCTCAAAAACTTAATTTTAAAATTTAATGAAAAATGAAACTTTCAACAATGATACTCAGTTGAAAGCAGATGCTTGAACTTTAATTAATTTTACAATATTTTATAAAGGAAAAAATACATTTAATAATTTACACCGAAGTTTTGCCTCACATCAAAGATAATACTAAAATTACCCTTAATTTGAATATGGTGAATCCAATAGGGCTTGAGCAATCTTGTAGATACGAGGTTTTGAGGAAAACACGTGTAAAATTTGTGTTCTAAAGCAACGCGGGGATCAGTTGAGTAGTAGCAGGGTTGCTGAATGGAATCTGAGTCTTCCCATCCATCCCTAGCTCCATGTACTGGGACGATATAACTGCCTCATCTGCTGTAGCCATTAATGACATGTTTGCTTCATATTTTTCCTCTACATTTTCTTCTCATTCCCCGCCATCTCTCATTCCTAATGGAAATTTGATCAATCCTATCATTTCATCCATTTCCGTTGATCCTCTCTTGGTTAACTCCATTATTGACTCCTTGGACCCCAATGTTGGCCCGGGTCCTGACGGTATTCCTAATTTTTTTATTAAATACATATCATCTTCTCTGTCTATTCCTCTTTCTTTCATTTTTAACTTGAGTTTATCCTCTGGTGTTTTTCCTCAATGCTGGAGAATGGCCAACATTTTACTTATTCTCAAATCTGGTGATCCTTCGTGCGTTAAAAACTATCGTCCTATATCCCATCTCTCTGCAATTTCTAAAATTCTTGAACGCATTGTTCACTCAAGTATCTACATGGCCTTACGACCTATGATTGTACCTGAGCAGCATGGTTTCCTTCCTTATCGTTCCACTACTTCAAACCTACTTGTTCTTTCAAACACTGTGGCTTCAGCTCTTGATAATCACCTTCAGGTTGATGTCATTTATACTGACTTTTCCAAGGCTTTCCATACTGTTGACCATTCTTTACTGTGTCGCAAGCATGAGCACTTTGGAGTTTAGGTCCCCTACTTTTGTGGTTGATGTCCTATTTGTCTTCAAGGTCTTGTCGTGTTTCCATTTTCGGTACACATTCTGCCCCTTTTCACCCCCAATCGGGTGTCCCACAAGGGTCCATTCTTGGCCTTCTTCTTTTTATCCTTTACATCAATGACCTACCTCCTATATTTAAGTCTCGTTGTCTTTTTTATGCTGATAATCTCAAGATATACAAAGTGATTCGGTCTTTGGATGACTGCAAAGCTCTCCAAGAAGATTTAGTCGCGCTGAATTCTTGGTGTCAAGCAAATTCCCACTCCCTAAACATTCCTTAGTGCCATACATTGACTTTCTCCCTTAAAACTTCTCATTTCCAATTTACATATCTTATTGATTCTGTTCCTCTAAGTGTTGTTGATCAAGTTAAAGACGCTTTGTGTCATTTTTGATACCAGGCTAAAATTTGATGCTCACATTCTAAATATCATCACTAGAACCTCAAAGCTATCGGGTTTTGTGTTGAGAACTTCCCCTATTTTCTCTAATCCTCTTTCTGCTGTCAAATGTTTGTGAGTATCGTTCGTCCTATTCTTGAATACGCATCCCAAATTTGGTCACCTTACTTTGCATATTTAATGAATCTCCTTGAATCTGTTCAACGTAAATTTACCCGCTTTCTCCTGCTAAAATTTAAAATTCCCTATATTCCTTATGATGAGCGTCTCCTCTTACTTAAGATACCTTCTTTGGAATCACGAAGGATCTATCTCGATCAATGCCTACTTTTTAAGCTTTGCCATAATTATATTCAGGTCGACATTGACAATTTAGTTTTCTTTAGACATAGTTCTAGGCTCTCACGATAAACAAATATATTTGCTTTACCATTTGCCAGAAGAGAGAGATATTTTAATTCTACTCTACTCCGTCTACCTAGATCTCATGTTAGACTCCAGCTTGGACCTTTCTCCTCTTCTTTTGCCGCTTTACTTAGTGAATATACTTGTTTTCTTTTATTTATTCAACGGTTACACAATTTGTAATTGGACTTTACTCTGTAAATTGTGCTGATACTAAATAAATAAATAAATAATTTTAATGGCAGTCGGAGCTTGAGTCAAATTTGCTTTTAACTGCAGAAACTCCGAATCTAAATTTTACAATCAATAAAATATCACTAAAACGGCGTCGCATGTCATTCAAAAATTCAATTCCACAAAACACTCTATCAAGTGGAAAAAATTACCGCACTTCTAATTTCAATAAGTATAATAAAAGCTATAGATCAATACTCGGAAGTAATAAGAAAAATGTTGTTTTCTCTTACTTTGAATTTAAAAGTAGATAATTTTTAATAACGGACACTAACACTGAAACTGAGAGCAACTAGTTCTTGAATCGTAAAGAAGAGGTTATGTTTTATCTCATATTGGAATACTATGAGTCAACAGTGATCATCGTCTCTACTCTCAATATGTGATGTGAAATTCAACGGAATATAATTTTATCAAACAAAATTTGGAAATTTTTCTTGAGAATAAATCCAAAAATGGAATATGAGATATGAAAGTTTAATTTTTTTATTATTATTAACTCATTTTCTAGAAGACTATCGAGAAATTGGTTAAGATATCAAATGTAAACAAAGCTTTTAAGTGATTGTAGATTGACTTGGGCGTACCATAATTGCAGTACGTCTTTAGAAATCATAGTAATGAAGATTCATGCCAAAAACAAATTGCATAAATGGCATACACAATTTTTTTTAAATAGTTAAACTTAAAAATCTGTAGCAAAGTCATATTCATGCATTTTCCAATTTTGATGATCAATTGACTTTTCTTCTTCATACAATTTTGAATCAAAATACTTAATGAAATTTAGTACGTTGAATTTCGTTTCAAAGTTTTGAATCAAAATTTTCATATATTATTTTTAAATAAATTTCCTATACGTTTTCACAATTTTTTTGTGAGTTCGTTTTACATGTTTCACGGTGAACTTTCCATGAAACATAAAGTACATACAAATTAATTAAGTGATAACTCTCTTATCTTATTATTATTATTATTATTATTATTATTATTTTTTGATTTTTTATTGATTGAGTCGTCTTATATAAGTAAGCATTGATAAATGCAAGAGAAACCTATGAACAAATGAATTTTTTGGCACGTTTACGGTATATGCAAACCCAGTTTAGGATTATTTTCTCAGAACGCTTTCATAATTTTTACTTTTATAATTCATGCATTGATGTATGCAATATGTATTTCGAGTGATTTCCGGTAAAACATTTCTGTCGATTAAGTTTAATTTTTTGTGGAATTTTCTTCATTTTGTTTTATTGATTTTGGTCATCATTTTTAAACTTCTCAGTATATGGGAAGTTCTTTTAAAAGCTCCGAAAATGGGAATTGAAATTTTCAACATCATTACGTTTTAAGAGAGTATTTAAAGTGTTTTTGTGTGTGTACGTATTTTCACGATATTTTTTTCCTACGTCGATAATTCCCGTAAAAACGTCGTATCTACTTTTGAATGGAACCGTTTTTTAATTTAATAAAGTAAAGTGCAAAAAATTAAGTCTTTTCCCTAAATATACTTCCATTTTATTTGTTTTTAAACATTTAATATTTATAAAACTTTCATGCTCTAAATAGGTTTTTTTCCACAATACAACTAATATAAAAAAATATTATGAATAGTCACTGTAAATAAGGAATTGATACGAATAATATTACCAAATTTCTCTTATTCTAAAGGCATTGTTGATTTGCCAATCAAACGTTTGAGTATTTGTATGATTTAAGCAGACCATTCAACCATTTTTACACCGCCTTTTTTTATTTAATAGCAAAAAACTGTTTCAAATTTTAGAAAAACTAATATTTTTCATTCAAATTTGCATATGCTTTGTACGATGAGATGTTTAAAAAGTTTCTTACTAAGCAAACTTATATTCGTACAGAAATAAGGAACAATTAATATTTATAATGAATAACTGATTTATACGAATACTATTACCTAATTTCAATCAATCTAATTACCTGTTTGAGATATCAATTGATGCCTATTATCATTCGTATTATATGACGCAATCTTCAATCAATTCAGTGCAGAGATTTTTTTAAGTTAATAAAAAAACTGCAAAAAAAACAAAATTTGTTCTATCTAATTTGCACTTCTGCCAAACATTCCTTTTCGAAATCAGATGTTGTAAAATATCATAGTTTTTTTGCATTTCCAAAAAAATCATAAGAAAACAATTAACAATGAATTTTTAATGAATAAAACAGCGTCTGTTAATTACGGAAGGATTGTTTGTGGAATTTTTGAGTTCATTTCTTGTAAGAGTTCGAAAGATTTCGGTTACTTCTTCCTCTTTCTTATGGAAGATTTTAGAACTTTTACTTATAATCAAACATCACATTTTTATTGCGAATTGCATCTTGTTTTAAAATGGTGAAATAGTACAAACACAATATCCATACAGCACTTATGGATACATATTTTGGACACAATTACCACGAATGAACATCACCCGACAAAGTCCAGTTCAGTCGGCGTAGACTGAATCTTAATTTCGCCAAAAATATTCGTCAAGACTTATCATCGCTTTTCATTATTATTATGTTGAATATTTTTATTGTTTATGGAGATATTACTGGGAGGGTTGTACTTCACAGCTTGAGTACATTTTTTACAGTCATTGATTTTTCCAAAAAAGTAATACCAATTTTTAAGTGAAATTACATCGAAAATGTTTCTAGACCTTTTTATCATGAATAATGTCCTAAATTGTATTTGTGTATTTTGCTTTACAAAAGCCAGTTTATTTTTTACTCATTTATATATTTCAACATTTGTTTAAATTCGCGCTAGATTATAATAATTTAACAAAATGGAGACCTGATTCAATTACTGTCCAAATATGTTTAATAAATGCATTTAAAATTTTTTTTGGCAAAATATTCTAGGTAAACGTAAGTTCAAAATAATCAAAATGTAAAAAAAAGTATTCGACAGACAAGAAATGCCGTAATACTGCAACAGATTCCATTTAATACGAATTTCTTTGATGTTAATATAAAGTTTCCTGCTGTAGGTTTTTCTGAAATAAAATAACCCCAAACAGTTTGCAAGGAATGGACCAAACATTTAAAGCAAACTATGCTGATTTAGATTTGGATCGGTTTTTAATGCTCTAAAAGAGAGCTACACCAACGGCTAAAGGCACTAGCTATGGACTTGTGAGATTGAGTCTTCCCATTATACTAAAACAACATGAAGTTTAGATTGATAAGTACTGCTTGTATTATCTTTGCTATTCTAGTCTAACGTCAGGATGTCTTTCGTCACAGTGGTTTTGTAGTTAGCTAAGGTACCAGTCTTCCACAGCTTACCTTCACTGGCTGTGGATGAGTGACCAAACCGACAATGTGTTTCACAACATTATTATTCATTATTATTATTCTGGGCAGTAAAAAACAATGCGCATTTTATTCTCGTCATACCTAAATTATTTCACTTGAATGGCATTTGCAGTCAGATGTCTTTTATAGCAGAATCATTTAAAATTATGCCCGGACAAACAGGCGAAGTGATGTTTTGCCGGATTTGATTGCCGGCAGCTACGGTCTGCGGTGTGTGGCGCTACGTCGGCAAATCGCCTCATTAGTATTCTTGGCGAGGTGGACCGCTACACATGTTCCATGTGCGATAAATTCTGCAATCAGGACGCATTCGGAATGTCATACGCGAATGGAGATTATGATAAAACTGATGAACATATCAAATTTCATCGCGATAACTGAAGGACTCGTTGGACGGAGTTTTTTCCACGGTTTTGCGCGCAACACGTTTGCACGCAGCAATGTGTCGCCGTCATGCGCGTTTGTGCGACATTTTGAACGGCGTGGCGGCCATTCTTGAAGGACACATGGACATTGATTGCTTTTGCTGGCATTGTTAACCCGTTAATGAGGATGTTGGCCAATCAAACCGCCGGATATTGTTTATAAACGTTTTGTTGTTAGTGCTAAGCATCAAATATGCTTATTGCCTTCGGATTCCAAGCCTTGTATTTATGAGCACATGCATTTCATTATTTCTTCATATCAAACAAGAATACATAACAACGGTGGTTTTAGGGAAGCTTTATCAATGTTTAATGTCCTTGTTGATGTGTTTTGCATTATAGTCTAAACATATTGAATCAATTATGATGTCATCAAACCATGTTTTTAATAAAAAGGGTTAAACAGTTCATTTTTTCGCAAACACAACAAAATCATATTGCCACCTCAATCCTCCTCCTTTCATGTCGTCTACGCAAAAACAATAACCGAAAATTGAATATTTTAGACGGCAAAAATCCTATCTCAAAGGTGATCTTGTCGCGTTGCCATAAATCCGTCCGAAAAATAAAAGATTCCCATAAATTCTGAATTGTGTTCGCACAACAGACAGAAAAGGGCCCCAAAAAACTATCAAACATTGTTACATTTTTTTCCGTCTTGACTCAAAAACACACTCGCAAGAACTGAAGAATCGAAGAACTGTGGAACGGAGAAAATGTCAAGCGGAAAACAAAAATGGCTTCTGACTAATGTACGATGAGTGTTGTTCGCGTTCGGTGGTGCTTGCAAAGGGCCCGTCCAATTGCGTGGACATTTTTCGGAAAGAGTGCTTTATTTATGAATAGTTGCAACTGTTGAAAAATTATAACGACAGCCACACAATGGACAGTGGCTGAATGATATTAATGATGGCTACAATGAATGAACTCGAGATTCGAGTTGATAATGAAAATTTACATAATAATAGAAAGGAGGGCAGGTCAAATGGTGGTTGGCAGAGACTTGTCGAAAGTTATTACAACAGAATTTATTTCGGCTCTTGGATAGAATGTCTTAGCTGTCCAAGATGGGCATGATTAATATTCTATATTATTTCGAGGTAGAAAAATTGTGTGAGTTTGTTTATTTCATAGGGATATTATCTAGAACTAAAACTCAATAAATTTAGTTCGTACATTGCTTACATATTTCCCTCCCTCTCAACCCTCTTTCGACACTTGTTATTATCGTTATTATTTACAACATTCACTTTCATGCATTGTTTTTTTGTGTTTATCGATGTTTAAATATGGGAAAATATTGACTTATCCTCTTTTTGTATTCATGAATTCAATCGAATATCTAGACGTCCTCCAAGGCCTTTGAATTTCTAGAGCTTTCATTCAAAACTATCCAAAAACCAACACGAATAGCGTTTTTAATTATCCTTTGAAGATCAATAAGAAAAGTGCCCGATTTTAATGTAAATTGATAAGAAATGAGAAAACTAGATGCCAATAATAATTAAGGATTAATTATGAAAATGGGGAAATTTACAAGCGATTATGTTAAGATTAGCAATTAAGATTGATATAAATAAATGTAATCGTGATGGTTTTCGTCTTTAACTTATGTTTCATGTTTAAAAATGTCGGCTGTAGGGGAGAGGTGGCATGAAAGGGACATTTTTGGTTTTGAGACTCTAGTAAGTTATTGAGAAAATATTTGGAACAGGTTGGAGTCGAATAAGAAGCGTTTATTATTTAACTATTGAAATAAAATGCAATAACTGTCATCAATCAATACTTAGTTGTTTATTTTAGCACCTTTAAAAAATGTGTATTTTGTCCCTTTCATAAATGGACTGTATTGAAAGGGACGCAGTAATTTATGAAAGGGACAGTACCTAATTTGAAGGTAAAATGAATACAATAACTACTTAGGTATATTAAAAATCAAATTTGAAAGTGACTGGAATCATTATTATTTTTAAAATCTTACGGTTTTTATTAAGCACTTTTATACAATTTAAACAGAATTAACAATATTATATATATTTTCTCAGATATAATGAACTTAAAAATTATTATAGCTTCTCATATGACACTTAAAATCAGCAGTCTCCTTATAATTAACAAGAAATAAAACACTTATATAAAATTAAAGACAAAACAACAATTTTATAGAACTTTTCTTAGACTTAGACTACACTTGAAAAATAATTATGACTTTTTATTAGAATTATAATCAACAACCTCCTTAAAGTTTGATTTACAGTCTTATAAAAGTAATCAACTTAGATACTAATCATTGTAGTTTTTAGTGTCATAGTGAGCAAAAAAAAATTAAAACTACCTTTAACGCCACAGGACTATTAAAGCCGGTGATTCAACACTAGGCTTGGCGATGTGACCAAATGTTTTAAAGCTTTTAAAAGAAACCTTCGGTCATCGAACCAGACACATTTAATAGGCCTAAAGCACCCGTAGGACCATTTTCAAGCATATTTTCCTTAAAATGAACACGCGGAAATATAAAAACAGGAGGAATACTTCCGCCAGAAGCATTTGCGAAACCCAGCATAGTTACAAGGGAACCACGTTCTGTTGAGCTGATTTGACCAACTCTCTTAAAACCTGCTTGGACAACTATCTTAGGTGCAGAAGTGATTGTCGTGCACCCAGTTTCATCTAAGTTCCCTATCATAATTGGAGAGAAATTATGCTTTTGGTAACATTTCTCTAAGTTATCGAAAAAAATTTCAACATTGTGTCTATTAAAGCTCGTAGTTCTTGCTAGTGAGGTATTCTCAAGTTTTTTTACGCTCAGCGAATCTTGCCTTTTTAAAAAGCCCTTTAACCAATCTAGACTAGCCGTATTATTTTCTTCCCAAGAAGATGGTATCGTAAGATTTAAACGAACAGCATACTGATATGCTAGTTCTCTGACTTGTTTAGTTGTCAAGCAATGGCACATTTTTGGGGAAATCTTCAAGTAATCTGCCAGCGAACATTCTTGGTCTACCGTGAAAACTCTTCTATTGCCAATGTTTGGTTCATAAACAAATGTAGTACATTCAGAAGCTTTAGCTTTGGTGACCAATCTGTGCAAATGTGATTTGCTTATATTAAATAACTTCGCAATCGATCTCACAGAAATGTCTTTCTGTAACACTTCATTTACTGCGTCTTCAATTTTTTGTGTATCCACAAGTATTCTCTTTTTAGGTGGCATTTATAATCTGAAAAAGAAATGATAAATTTATTAGATACCTAGTGAAAAATAGCAGTCTTGAAAGGGACAGTTATGAAGGGGACGTCCCTTTCATAACCGATTGTTGTGTCCCTTTCATAAATATTATACAAAAATTCAAAACATAACCACAAAATCTACAATTTCAAATTAAAGTTCACTGACCTTATGTTCTCGCCTCTGTAAATGTCCAGCTATCTTAAACAGTGATTCACACGTAAATAATTAACTCGCAGCACTCGATGAAACGTTTCACAATTATAACAGAAAAAATACTATTCAATCACATCAACAACACTTGCACGATTACGCCATGTTTGAAATGACAGGAGTATAAAGCTAGCCGCGAACGAACTTGCATCAAGGCTGCCATACGACAAAAATAGTGTTGTCTCGAAATTATTTTTATTTTACCGGTTATTTGAACTGTCCCTTTCAATACGTGTCCCTTTCATAGCACCTCTCCCCTATGACATTTTCACCGAAAACGCTGCGTGGGGTTTTTCACAGCGTACGACTTAACATCTGCTGGATTGATTCGACATATCAATTTTTTAGTTTCTTAAAACCCTCACGCTTTTTTATGATCAAGAATTTGTATAAACAACGGCAAATTAGTAAATAGTTGACTTTAAAGAGTGCCATACACAGTATACCATGTTTACCAAATTGGTTGTGTCATAAATGAAATTGGAGAGTGTGGGGGCAGGTCAAGAGACCGAATCGCAAGTTGAACAACCAAGTTGATGAAATCAAAACTGTTTCGATATTTTTATCACATGGCGAAGTTATTTAACCTTATAGCCAACAACAATCTTGTCCGGGTTGTCACTATTACAATGTTTATTTTACAAGTGTGGAAAATGAAATTAGATGTGTATTAAAAAATGAGAATTCTAGAAAAAATTGCTGATTTGTCTCAAGGAAGTAAAAGGGAATACTAATCCTGATGACATGAAAAAACTCATCACAATACAATGCAAACAAGCTACCCACGAAAGCTGATGCAGAAACTCAAAACCGAAGAATCTTGAGCAGGAGATGAAGTTGTATATGAGCCCAATCCACCCTGGTATATTCTGGATCGCTTTCAAAATGAAGAAGGTATCAATGATGATCCTCAGGTGAGCACGAGCACTGCATTGCATGTACATAAATACTTGCAAGTAAACAGAGTTTGGTAAAATATTTCGAAATATAAAAATAAATTGTAATATGTACAGTCTTTGCTTGAGTATAGGTAAACCCCATTTTATGGAAAACATGTGAGAAAACCATCTCAACATTTGGAAAAATATTGTAGCTAAAATGCATCTTAACTCGACAATTAAATTAAGTTCAATATTTGCTAACTTCTATTTGTTTACTTCGTAGGCATTAATAGAGGGCAGAATCAGAAAGTGGTCAAAATATGAAGGGAAGTATTAAGATATCAATTTGTCATGCGGAGGATTTAAAAAAGAAATCTAAAAGAAAAACACGAAGCTACAACGTACCACCAACCACCACCAATACAAAAAATTCAGCAACGATGAAAAGCATTTTGCAGGAAAAACTACAGATGAATTTTGATAAAAGCACCGATGTTGTGTAGAATCCGTTACATTTACTGATATTGATTTCCAGAAGGTCGTGATTAATACCTGAATATCATTCATCGTGAAGAAAACTTTACATTTCCTTTTGCAGTCACTTTAGCCTCCGAATATATATTTTTATGTGAAAATTTTGCGCATTTTTGGAGCGACTATTTTGTATACACCCCAGCAAAAATTTTCACTGTTCATAAAGCTGTTTCTTCAAACTTCGACATAATAGTATGCAATCAATACTCGTTCACTTATGCTTACACTTTTGCTATTGATATAAACCAACTGTGTTGTTCAAATTGATTTTGTGCTGGTCAACGTTTGGGCAACAATTTGAAGCGTGTATGAGACGCTCTAAATACAAGCTGAAAATATATATATATATATATATATATATATATATATATAGGGTGGCCCGTAATGACCACACACGAACAGTACCACACAATTTCTCATGCAAATTCCAACAAAAAATGTTTGGTAACATTTTGCCGAAATATTAACCCTTTAGCTACTACAGTCATTTACATTTTTCTTAAAAATTGCTTGACTTGCGTTACTAAAAACACCATATCTCAAAAACTACGTCGGCTAAACAGTCAAAAGAAACTTCTTAACATAGCAAATACTTCACTTTATGATTACAAATAAGTTTCATACTAATCAAATTAACATTGGAATTGTTATAGCCTTTTAAAATTAATTTTTTGTTTTTTTTTATGAATTTTTTTTTATTCTAACCATTTGATCTTAAATTTTTACATGCACAATGTTTTGTCCTGTCAAACAAAAAGTTTCCGTATTCTCTGGTGATCAAAGTTTATGAACATCGTTTCATTATAAATTTTAAATTTTAAATAGTTACTGTAGTTTGAATGTAGCAAGGCAGGGTCTTTTCAACATCGAAATTTCACTTTTTACATTAACTAACGCGTAAAATTTTTTCACGCTTCGCTCGCCAGGTAAAAAATTATACTTTTTATCAGGTTCATTAGTGTCTGTATACAATGTTTGATACCTAAACTGATGTTTTGTGACCTACATAGGATTAAAGTGATCCTAGAAAGGATTTAATTGCATTCTAATGACCTCTTAATTATCCCTTTACTCACAAGGGGCTAACTGCAACCCGATGAAATTACCGCTTTAAAAGTTTAAGCTTTTCAGGCATAAATTAATAATCCTTGCGGATTGGCTTCTGGAAGGGCCTCTCTAGACCAATGCCTACTATACAAGCTGTGTCATAATTATATACAAATGGATGTCTCCAACCTTGTTTCGTTGCAGCGAAACAGATATTTTCACCTTGCCGTGTCTATTTTAATTCTACCTTTCTCGGTTCACTTAGAACTTATGATAGGATCCAGCTTGGATCCTTTCCTCTTCGCTTGGAATATTCAAACCTAAGTTGTTAAATTTTTTATGTGATTATTTTTTTTGATTTATCTTTCTTTTTTAACCGACTGATTTAATTTCTTCTTAATGATTTTAATTTGCTTCGTTGTTTATGTTTTCTGAAACACATTTTATAATTGAAAATGCAAAATGCATCAATAAATAAATAAAATGCTATAAATACGCATTATATCGCTGTCTTCCACAAAACACCTGAAGTTATGTTCAATTTCTACAGCTTTCCAAAATTGTAGTCACCACCGAAAACCCTACTTACATTTCCTGCCATATTTACTAGCTAGACTATTCTTTCGATTTTCCCTACACCAGGAAGATAGGGAATTGTACTTCAGAACCCAAGATATAAAGTTCTCATAAAAGTTATGCGTCCCTCGACAGAGATAAATTTCTTCCATTTGCAGCTTCCACCAAACTTTGTTCAAGTATCGATTTCACTTGTACCTTCCAGCAACTCCATTATGAAAAAGAGGCGTGGCCGCGAGAGCCGAGTGAGCCCACCTCCTCTTACTCAACTATGTAGATGTGAATATTCGAAACTGCATTACCGCCGCACATATTTTCTATACCTTTGCATCTGGCTCTGTTTCCCATTTAGTAGCCAAGATACGCGATCTGATGTCGTCGTACTTACAGCAAGTGAAAAGAAGCCCATTCGCACAATGTGTGGAACTTTGTGGGAGTGTGTTTGAAAGTGTTTTTGCATCCAAATAAGAAGGGTCGCGTGCGATGGCGATTCGACGGTATAGGGGAGATGCGTGTTGCCTCGTCCTCGTGTAGGAATTCCTGTACCGTCAGACAGCTGGACCAGTTTTTCACAGTGCACTTGGTCGTGCGTGCGGGAAAAGTTGGAAGCCGCTGCTGGAAATCCGCATTACACGAGATACCGTCCACGCCACGCCTGGGTTCGCGACGGACTTTCTGCTGGAGGGCATGTAGAAGAAGAAATTTGCGATCGAACGGGCTCGGGTCCAGCTAGTGCTTTCAGTATTGTTATCTATCGGTGCAATCAGAGTGAAAAGCGAATCGCGGAAAGCGACAAAATGTTGGTGCCACCGGACATGGTGTCGGCGCAATCCAAACTGATTTATCAAATGAACAAATTTTACGCGGAACGTGTGCAGTCGCGAATGCTGAAAATTTCCAGTGCGATTCGGGAAGTCGTGAAAATCGTGCAGGGCATCCTGAAGGAAGTTGAGATACAGGAGCCGCGATTTATATCCAGCCTAACGGAATATAATGGACGGTAGGTTAAAGGGGAATTTTCGTTTCCCTGCAGGCCTAATGTAAGCTAATGAGCAGGTCAAAGCAGGGAGCATAGTATTGTATTGTAGCATATTTTGCAAGTTTAGTGGTCTGAAAATGTTCGATACTGTGCTTTATTCAATTGTAGATATTAATTTATCTACAATTGGACAATTTTCTGTTGATCAGACATATTAGAAGGATATTTATGAATAGGTGTTAAACGTTAAGGATCGATGGATATTTTCATTCCTGCATGCGTCATTTTTCAGAAGATAAAATGTTATATTCCTTAAGATAGGAGCATTCATTTTTGTTGGTTTTCAATTATTAAGTGCGTTTAGCTTGGGAAATTTTAGAATCAAGACAAATTTTCAATTGTTGGTGTTTTTATGCAGTATTATGTAGCTGTTTGGAAAATTCTCTAATTGATGGTTCCAAAGTGCTTGACCGACGGCGATAGTACCTAACTTAAAAACCACTAAAGTTACAAAGTTTCTTGATAAGATAGAAAATTGATACTTTTAAATGATTAATTGGCTCGAACATTGGTTACCTTTGTGATGTTTAAAACAATCAAAATGCTTCCATTTATTCTTTGATCTCAATTTTTAAAAAACCATGAACATTTCGCTTAAAACTAGCCGGCTTTATCAATATGTTAAAAAATACCTAATTTATGAACCAAGGATTCGAAGGAAACAGTTCCATATGTTTAGAAAAGGTTAAATTTTCTGGAAATTGCATTTGTGAGTTTTATCATCATAAAATTTTCCAGACATTTCCTTATCAGTCATATGTTGTGATAGAAAGTCTTTGAAAAATGACCATGGAAGGATACTTCCGGAAAAGTTGAGGAAGTTTAGTTTAGTTTATCTAAGGAATAAGTGAACAGAAATATTATACTATAATAAATATAAGCTAAACCATATGAACATTTACTATTGATTCATCATTCCGAAGAGCTTACCGTGCAATATTCCTTTAATTATTTGAAAATTTCTATAATGAAAACAAAAATTTACAGTAAATTATTCGTAAACAATTTTCGATAAACTTTCTGATTCGTAAACATTTTTACCTTGGTTATTTTTTCGGTCTGAAATTTAGTCTTCTTAAATCGTTTGATATTCATAAAATATCACAATCAAAACAATGAGAAGCCTAACTTAATGAAAAAATAATATAAAAACCTTTGAAAATTCATAGCAGAATTTCTTATTGACGTTTGATTTGATTTTTTATTTCAATATCAGCATCCAAAGTATATAGACGAGACATGGTATGCTCTTCCAAATGTCCAAATTAATTCGTCCCGCACATAACGAGGAAAGGAGAAAGGGGCAGTGCATTCGCAATGGCATACCATGTCTTGTATATATACATTGGTCAGCATCTATTTTTATGTGACTTTTGAAGACTTTTCAAATGTAATTTTTTGATCACAACTTTGCACATACAATTATTTTTCTCCATGGTCATACAGTCAGTCATAAAAGTATAGAATCACTTCGCACATGTTACTGAATTCTAATTTTTCACAGTTTTACCCGTGCCCCAAATCGGTACATTTGTTACAAATATGATATAAGTACGTTAAATGCATGTTATTGTCTATTTCATCTACACATGTTAGTCATAAAAAAGGTTGGCAAGTACAGGAGTTTAGTAATCTCCAATACATCAACGTGGTCATTAATTGACTTAAAACCCCGTAATTTGGCAACAGGACGTGAAGAAAAAATCGTGATATTTTTTTCAAAAAAGATGTTCACAGCGCGAAATTGGCAGTGAGTCGAAATGCCACAAAGCACGATGAAAATTGTAGTAAAAAAATATAAGGACGCAAATAGTGTAGCAAATAAATTAAGAACAGGGTGGCCGAAAATGTTGAACCAAACAGCATAGAGGCGAATTAGTAGACGCGTAAAGGAAATCCCAAAAATTTCCGCGGTACAAGTTCGCGAGGGAGTGCGTAATGTGATTCATAGAGACTTGTATCGAGACAGTTCAATAAGGGAGTTTGAGTTACATGGTACAATTGCAAGGACGAAACTACGGGTGAATAAAGTTAATAGTAGAAATAGATTAGCATTTGCAAAGGAATATGCAAATAAGCTCATGGAGTTTTGGAAAGTCAGTTTATCTAATGATGCGGCCAAAATCGACTTGTTTGGGTCATCTCGAAAGAAGTGCGTACTGAGACAAATGGCTGAACAATGTTTTAAAAAAAGTTCGAATCTCCTGTGAAACATGGTGGTGGGACTGTCATATTTTGAAACGGCATGTCGACGGGAAGACTAGAAAAAGTACATTTTATTGCCAGTATTTTGGATAAAACTGTCTATTTCATAAAATTAAAGAATATTGAATTGAAAAAAATTTAAAAGAAAGTTTTCAGCAGCAGATATAAGTTTATGTGCAATGACCCCAAACATTGTGCTCGTATTATGCGTAAGTGGATCATATACAATGCAACTAAGCAATTTAAAAAGCTACCACAGTTCCCAGTTGTAAATTAAATTGAGAACTTAAAGATGCATCAGGTGCATTCGATCTGCAAACTGTAAATATTTAACAAGCAGCAGTTGAAGAATGCATGCATAAATATGAGACCCGAAATTACCGTTCTTATGCAAAATATATTATCGTGTGTTTGCGCTGAAAACTAAATTTGCTATGATTCTAATCGCACATTTTTTTGTAAGTTTATGGTTTTTGAACTTCAGGAGTTTGCAGTTACGTTGAATTGCTTTTCCCACTATTTATTAGAAACTGTAGATTTTACGAAAAAAATTGAACGGAAGCTATTGAACGTCAAATTATCTATCAAACTTATTTTGGGTGTTTTATTGTGGGATTAATAGAGTCTAGAGAAAAATACATCACAAGAATCTTTTCGGGAAGTTTTCGGGAATACAAATTTTCATGGAAATCATTTGGTTGAAATTTATTCGTCAATATTTTCGTACAATTGTTAAAACATCTTAACCGAAAAAATGTTTTGGAAGTTTAGCTTCCTTTACGGTGGTTCTAACGAAAAATGGGCGAGAGGAGTGAGCCCAAAAAAAGCGTACCGAACGGAAAAGCGAACGGAAGTTTATCTTAAAATTCAAAGTGAGCACAATACATAGCGATGATGTGCAAATATAAGAGTAGAGCGGCTTGTTCAGTGAGCAGACCGCCCGACTCTTGCTCTCGAGGTAGAGGGTTCAAATCCCCGCTACCACTGTTTTTTACTTTAAGTTACTTTGTGTGAATAAAAGCAATAAAAAAATTTCATATTTTGTCATATTAGCTGCATCTTAGATTTTTGAATTCGTCACATTAATTTCTGAATTATTTACTGCATTCATCTATATACAACTTTTTAACCTTTACATAATCATTTGCAAAACGTAGCTAAAGTTCCCACCGGACACTCTCAGAGTGCCTCACTGCTTTTTTTTATAAATAGTTCATTTTTGAATGAAATTTTCTTTAAAAAACATTGGTTTAACCCTTTATACCTAAGTGTGACATTACTGTAACATACCGAATAATTCCTTACAAATTCCAAATCTTACATTTTATTCCATTTTAAGTCACTGTAACACGACGGTAACCCACCACTCTATGGATTATTCATGCAGTTCTTGTGAACTGTATGGCGTTACGTGTATCAAAATTCGTGCGAAATTCACTTTGCGCCACTTTGTGGCATTTGTTCGTGGGTGAAGTTGATAAAATACGAAAAAAATACAAAAACGACACAAAATTTGTGAAAAGTGTGGCGTTGCATTATACTACAATAAACTTAACAATTGTTTTAAAGCGTTCCCTACATCTTAGAGGAACAGTTTAAGGCAGTGTGACACATCTGTCACACACGCTTTTTGTGCATTTTTCTCATTTCTTAGTAAAAAAAATTCAAAACTAAAAAATACGTGTATTTTTATTTATTAAAACCTACCACAAAACAAACTATTTGTTAAAATATATGCAGTTGAGGTATAAAGGGTTAATGTTTGCAAACAAGAGATACGGCTTTGCTGCATTTCGCGAAATGAGATATAAATTTTATTGTGCTTAGTACATGCTATTGCAATAGTCTCAAATGTGTATTTTGCATAAAGAAATTATGTGGATACTACTTATTTGGAGGCATCGTATCATTTCTTCAATTTTGATGTTCCTATCCTAAAATATGTTAAATTTCTTTCTCTCTCTCTCTCTCTCTTGCAGATTCGAAGGATTGGAAGTCATATCGCCACATGAATTCGAGATCGTGTTATACCTGAACCAGATGGGTGTTTTCAATTTTGTAGACGACGGAACGCTACCAGGATGTGCAGTTCTCAAGCTAAGCGACGGCCGCAAACGATCCATGTCTCTTTGGGTGGAGTTCATAACGGCTTCCGGGTACCTATCGGCTCGAAAAATGCGGTCCCGCTTTCAAACTTTGGTAGCGCAGGCTTGCGACAAAAGTATCTATCGTGACGTAGTCAAAATGATTGCGGACACCACAGAAGTGAAATTGCGGGTCAGGGAACGGTTTGTGGTCCAGATAACGCCTGCATTCAAGTGTCCCGGTATTTGGCCACGATCAGCTGCTCACTGGCCGCTTATTGGGATTCCATGGCCGCATCCTGGCATCGTGGCTGAGGTCAAGCATGAAGGATTCGATTTACTTTCGAAAGAGTGCGCGGCGTTGCAAGGCAAGAACTCAGCGATGGAGGGCGATGCATGGATGGTTAGCTTCTTTGAGGCTGAAAATCGTTTGCTGATCGGTAAGTTTTCAATAGTAGTTCATGTGTTTTGGGGTTGTCTTTAAATTTTGAATCGTTTCCCATAAATTACATGCTTAAATGTTGCGTTGGAAAGCAATTATTCACGATTAAATTGTTTGAATGCAATTCCAGCAAGTAGCAAGCTGCATTCTATATGATAGTATCTATGTATCTAATATTTGCCCATCTGTTTACTGTAGGAGGCTGTCGCAAGCGGTGCCTGAGCATTTTGAGGACGTTACGCGATCGCCACCTGGATCTGCCTGGCAGCCCGATCTCGTCATATCACCTGAAGACTTTACTACTGTACGAGTGCGAGAAGCACCCCCGCGACTTCGAGTGGAGCGAAAGCTGTATTGCGGATCGCATCAACGGGATTTTCCTGCAGTTGATCTCGTGTCTGCAGTACCGTCGATGTCCACACTACTTCTTGCCGAGCGTGGACCTGTTCAAAGGCAAGACCCCCAGCTCGCTGGATGCGGCCGCGAAGCAGGTGTGGCGAATCACGCGCGAAATGCTAACCAATGAACGTGCGTTCGAGAAGCTTTAATTCATCCGCGAACCTTAGTCCAATCCCACTTAGCAAAAAGACTATCTACCTTTATTCTCTGTATGTAACAATTTATGCACTGGCGCGAACGTGATATAATCGATAGTGAATCATGCAATAGACTAAGCTGTGTGTGCCGAAAGGTCAAATAACTGTTTTCTTGATTTGTTAGATTTTCTTTCTATAAATAAAGTTGATGATTTATACGTATGTCAGCATTTATTGTACGACCTTGTAGACAAGCTATGCATCTGGGACTAGTATCTAAAAAAATACGTCAAATCTGAAATCCGATTAATTTTTAGACTCAAGGATAGATATCCTTGACATGATACGTTGTTTATGACTAGAAACAGTTGTCAATGCTATATAAATGAAATAAATACGAAACCAGCTCATGCTCAAATTGACAAGACTCAAGAGGCAAAATACAATTCCTTCATGAAAAAAAAATTCGACTGCCTTTGAAGACACAACACTGATGTATGAAAGTATTAAAAATTGAGGCTAAATATTATCTTAACAAAAAGTCATATGATAACAAATGGCAAAACCTTACTGAGAAGAGAAGAAAATAATTTTATCAAACGTGGATTTCACTAAAACCATTGTTCCTGCACTCCAATCGGACGCCTATTGATTACAAATGACTTGATTTAATAGTTTTTCTAATAGAAAATATAGTTTTCGTGTATTCCGTTCCATCGACATAATAACTGTATAAGCTATAAAGACAATGGGAAAAACTTTTATTTTAAAATAATTTTTCTGATTCGAGTTATAAGGCAGGCAGAACCAATTGACAGTCGTTATAATTCGCAGATACAAATATTAAAATAGTTGAAATATAACGAGCTTAACCCATCAACAAGCCTAACCATGGTCGTACTGTCTGGTGGCGGATGGTAAATGACAGCACCTGAAGAGGACGCCATCCGTCATCCCGAAACCACACTTTCCATTTAATAATGGTACCGGCCAAAAGCCTGGAAACAAGAACCTCCATTAATGTGCAATAAGAGTGTTAGCAAGTAGCTAAACCAAAAGCACACTAGAAGACGAAGTTGTTGACTAGACTAGGAGGTTCTAACTAGGCATGTGTAGCTCATCGCGGATATGATTCAGTGATCCGAATCATCTTAGAGATCCAAATGATTCGAATCAGTGAAATCAGTTCATTTGGATCAGTGAATCTTTCATATCTCATGGATCAAAAGCACAAGACACAAACCAATCTTCCGCGATCATGTTCCATTCATTAATCTCTCACAAGTTCCTCCGTAAGAGAAGGAAAGAGAAATACACTTTTCACACGAAGAGACGGTGCGGCTCGCCTTTGGATGGGCATAATGATGAATGTGCACATGAGATGACATGTTTGTAAATAATTTGGAGGGCTGCCAGAAGTAGTTTACATGTAGATGCATATATTAAGATGCAATTTAAAGTTTCGATTGTAGTAGTTCAAAATGTGAAATTATACAATATGATCTTAGTTGAAATTACAGGTTTTTGTCATTGTCAGACAGTAAAGGCCCAACTGTGCTTTTATATATTTTGTGTGGAAATTATATATTAATATATTTTTCATATAAAAAATGTAACTTTATTAAGGTTTTTTCAGTCAAAAATGGGCTTAAAGACTCGGAAAGCGACGATCGTAAGTATTCCGAATGGAGTTTTATGAACTCAAAAATCAAGTAAACAACTTATACATCTACAGATTTACCTAATTGTATGGTAACTCTGTATAGAGTACAGCGTACCATATCTTTCTGTATACCTAACTCATAATATCAATCATCTCTTCTGACTCAGTGATCCAAATGATCTAGATGATCCAAATGATACATATCACTGATCTGGATCTTTTTACTGAGCCAGATTTAAGTGATCCATTCACAACAAAGATATGGTTTTGCCACCTCTAGTTCTAACCCATGATAAAAAACTGAATTTAAATTTTTTAATGTTTTTTTAAACCAATCACGCAAATTTTATTTCCTTACAACTTTGCTCTAAAATGAATCGTTTCAAAGTTGAAACTGAGAAAAATAGAAAACAATCGAGTTTTTTTTATAATTTTTAAACATTTCGATTTATTTATTAATGTTCACGACTGTTTTCAGAGGGAGGATTTCAATTATTGTTATACAAGCTATTCCACAACTTTTACTACAAAAATCAGTGTGCCCCCTCTCAACAGCCAAATGTAGTCGTTTTTTCCAGATCCGCCCTGGTTCCTATCCCAATCACAACAAAAACATTTCAACATTAGAAAAGATACGGTGGCATCTACTAGCACAGTATAATGTGGACTTAGCTATGGCCGAATATTGCAAAAATTTATATATGTTACATTAAGGTTACCATATAATGCCATACTGTTAAACTAATAGTTTATGCAATTATAAATTTATGGTTCGTTCCCTTGATTTGACGCTGTAAAACTATTAAGTCAAAACAGCTAATACACTATTCAAGTTACAGTTTTCAAAAATATTACGCTAATATGTTGGGAACTATTAACTAAAGCTAATAGCAAAAAGAGTAAAAGTTAAATATATTTCCTGGGATTTTTTTCCGAGTGTATTTAAAATTACTAATTCGTGTTCGCACTATGAGTTTAAAACATGTTTATTAAAAAAGGTAAGTTTGGCGATGAATTGAATTTACTTCTGCGAACAAAATGAAAACTGAAGAAAATTATTGTATGGCATTGAAGTTTTTGCAATTTTTAAATGAAATATTGTTATACTAAAATTTCAGTTAATATACTACTAAACTGTAAACAATATATGCATCTGAATAGTATCTAAAATTTCCAAAAAAAAAAACACAATGTGACTCTCGAATGCCTAGTGTGTGGGTTATTTGCCCCAGTGCAAATATTGCTGTGAGAATGGATGCCCTCAGAAATAAAATGTCGCGATTTTATTTTCTATCTTTGTTTCATTTTTATTTATTTTTAAATCTATTTTTCTTAAGTATAACAAATATAGACTCAACTTAGTAAATAAATTTGATGATACCTGCTAGCTTGTACTGGGCAAGGAACTTTTTGAATCTTATAATTTTAAATAAAACTTTCGTTTCTTTAAAAAGCAATCAGCCTTCCAACTAACATTTTAAAAATAGTCGATAAACTAACAAATACGATCAAATAATTATCTAATTGTTTTTTCACACTTAATCTCCTTTTGTTAGTCACCACGTAATTTGCAAAAGGTATATAATTTATGCAAAATTTGTGTATATATTTTATACAAAAAGTGTATGGGCATAAAACTATCGTAAGTCTCAGTTACTATAGCATTTATCTTGAATGCTTTTATCAACTTCCCAGTTCCCTATGGGAAGTTATTGTAATGGTGTCGATTTTGCGAATCCCAAATTTTGACATATCTCCACGTTTTAAGGTCTCTAGAATCCAAAACCATCGTTTTTAGAGAGATGTCTGTGAGTGTGTATGTACGTATGTGCGTATGTACGTATGTGCGTTCGGAATAATTTTTAGTCTCGATTATCTCAAGAATCAAAGATCGCATTGACGTGGACCGATTTCAATTGACGCGTAATTACGTAACTTATAACTGAATGACTTTTCAGCAAAATCGGTTAAGCCGTTTTTTATTTAGGATGAAAAAACTGAAAAAACCACTAAAAATTGCTTATTTTTGAACTGTTGATACGCACTATTAATTCGTGCAGATACCAAATACCTTCATAGTAATGTTGTTATTATTGTGCGTTTTAGCAAAATTGTGATCAAATTTGTAAAAAATGTTATTTCAAAAAAAAAATTAATTTATAAAATTCCAAACTTATAGTATATTATCAGTTTTGAGTGAATGGCAGTAGAGACGCTAGTGCAGTTAATAATTGGATATTGTTATAAATAATTTAATATTGTTAATAACAATCAAATAATATAAGTTATAATTTGATATTGTATATATAAAGTCAATTATAATTATTCAGTAACAGTCAAACAGTTTAATAACGAATGATTATTGTAAATAATAATTAAATACCCTCAACAATAGTTGTGGATTCCGAGGCTGAGGTGGAGAACGAGGTTGAGGACGAAGATGAAGACAAGAAGGATGACGTCTTCTTCTACCAAAGCTTTTATGGTTGGATAAAAAATTGATAAAAATAATAAAAGTAATTATAATAATTTAGAATAATAATGTTTAATAATAGTAATTATTAATAACAGTAATCAATAATAAAAACAAATTATAGCTTTTTCATTCACTCCACTGAGAAGTTAGTCGTGTGGGCCTCAAGGATCGCACTAAGACCACATTTTTTCTTATATTTTTGTACATTGTATTGCCGAAAAATAATTAAAGTAATTAGTAACCTCAACAGATGATGTAAATTAACATCTTGTGGAAGCATATAGATTAGTAAGTTATGTTAAATTTAATAATAATTAGTATTTGGATGAAAAACCTGCATCCCATTGTTTTCCGACTTTAAAAAGAAATGGATTTGAACCCAACATTTAATGTGGAAACTACAATTTAAAGTGATCAATTTTTTTCGGAACGACCGACGTTATCTTTTATAAATTCACAGTGCCTGAACGGACGTTTCTTGTTTTGTATGCAGCCACTACTAGCCAATATCTGTTCATCTCAAGAAAATATAAAGACTGTTTCATAAACATTTTAATTCAAGAATCCTTTTGGCTTAGCAGTCTTAACGGTAGTAAAAAATAGCTTAAATTTGAATCTATTCGCGCAACGTATCAAAAATTCATCGCTGTTGGAAATGGAACATTTTTTATCTTTAAAACTATTTAAATTACAACCTAAAACTTTCCGCAAACATAAATTTTACACGAAATTTCAACCACTTAAAAGTGTACTGAAAGCATCCATTCATATGTTTCATCTAAAGGCGTTGTAGTTTAAACACATCCTGAAACACAATATTCTACTGTTCATCTAACACATGAACATTTTTCTTTACTTAAACATACATATTGACTCAATTACTTAATTAGTCTCCGACACGAGATGTCTTTTCAATTCAAACATACCGTCTGAAATTCGACGACAACTGGAGTTCATATTCGAAAATCCTGTTGCCAAACTTGTTCTGAAGTTTATAGTTTAAATTTGAAACTGCTGGCTTGCTATTTTAAGATTTGCTTGGCAATAGGCTCTTGGCTAACTTGAGGTTGGTATCTTTTCGGACACGTTAATTGCCAACTTGTGGATTGTTCATTTATCTATTTTAGGTTCAATGTCATCAGTATGTACTCGTATATTATCAAATAAACATAGATAATATACATACTGATGGGGTTGCTAAGGGGTTGAAATTAATTGCAGGAAGCTTTCTAATTCAAAAACGCGTCGTGATAAATTGAAGCCTTCATACCACACCAGACAACTGAAATTATGTTCTTCCGAGGCATTTATGCAGCACGATGCAATAATTAATGAGGTCCATTTTCGAAATGCACTTAGGACCAACTGATAGCTTCCCAGGCTGCTTTTTTCAGCCTTGTCCCATTCCAATTCAATCTCGTGGGGTGCCATTACCAGGCGCATGGTGATGGTGTCAAGGTACGCGTACCTTGGCTGCAACCAACATCGCGCTTAACAAATGCCCAGGACTATGCAATCCACCTCATTCAGCCTTGATTTCTATTATCGACTGCTGCACAAAAGGTATAATGGATAATGGATCAACAATGTATTAAGTTCCATGCGTTATGCGAGCACAATGAGCGCCAAGACGAATCTTTATCTGCGCCAGATAACAAATTATCTTTAGGCACGAAACGCAAAAGAGGAAACAGTAAAGGATCATATTTCACGATGCCTGAAGAGTGGCCATGTGGGGCCGCAAGACATTTGTATTTGCTTACAGGGGATAAACGAAGCGGGTTGATATTGAAGAACGCTGCCAACAACCCTGCAATTGGATTAATCCTTCACGAGTGATTTCCTATAATCGTGATAGGACACGTTTGCCATATGAATATGTAGGAGGGAGGATGAATGCATGTATCAAGTTTGCAATTTCCACCAAAAACAAACAAGAGCGGTTACTGTTGAAATATTTTACAGTGCATGCAGAAATCACCTTGGATTTTGAACAATAAATTTATTCATAGTAGATTGACGAAGAAAATCGTCGAAAGCTGTTTGTTTAAAATATCACATTTTGTAGGTACTGTAAAATCATTTAGAGATTTGATGCTGAAATGCATAGATAGTACCAAAATGAATAAAGTAAAACCCACAAGTCTTTACATTAAAAAACAATCCAGAGTGCTTTTAAAGGTTCGTTCGACCATTACCAGTTCAAAAAATTATAATATTTTCAAAACATGACCACATGCGATCTAAAATAATTAAAATGCGTTTTTAATCTTACACCAGCGAGAGAATTTTTCAAAATATTTTGCAACAGTCTAAGAAAATTTATTTTTCCAATATCTTTTGAATGAATTTACCACAAAAACTACCTCGAGAAAGTATTTACCACATTTACTTATTTTTAGCTAAAAATAACAACAGCATTTTTAATATTTTTACAAAAATACTTTCAAATGAGTTATTCGAAAATTTTCCTTTCAAAATCGTTACGTGCAAAATTATGTTGATTAATTTTGCTGTAAAAAATTAAATATATTTTCACAGTAATTTCTATGAAAACTTTTTCAAGGACTTCAGAGAAAGCATGAACTGAATAGGTCCAAACAAATTAAATTGACGAACCTTTTCATGGTGAGAATTCCGTGGGTAAATTAATGCAGGAAAATTAGATAACAACTTTTTAATATTTTGATATACATTGTATGCTTTAAAAAACTCAAACATTTCCTTGGGGTCCAAAAACCATCTGGGAGACTGTGTAAAAAAATATCCTGTTGCAATAAATTTACATCGAAGTTTCCCCCTCTATATTGTTTGTTGAAATAAAATCAGCTTTGAACAATTATAAAGAAAGGTGTACTTACAATTTGAACAATGGGCTTTTTAAGCCGACTAGTCGGGTTTGAGCTGTTATAAAAAATTCGTATATTTACCATTGAAGACATTTCAATAAAATAAAAATCTATCAATAGCAGTGGCGGCTCGTGGGAGTTAAGTATGGTGGGGCTACTGGTACGAATTTTTCTATCACCAATATAAGTTCTTATGTGAGTTTCCACTCCACCCAAGAGGTACCACATGTGGAGCGTAAAGCGATTTTAAGTGATCAGTTTCCCCAAAAGTAGATTCGCTGGCAATCAAAGATATATTCCTTTATCGTATTTTGAATAACATTTAAAGCTTTAATAAAAATTCAGTGCACTCTGAATAAAAAAAAATTGTTTAAAAACATTTGAATTCTTGCAACGAAACAACTTTTAGGCCTGTCGCACTTTTCAAAATAAATAATTTCTCTACTAAAATAAATGCAACAAAAACAACAATAACAATCAAAAAAACTAGTAATAAATAAATTCAACTAAAGCAACAATAACAAGAGCAAAAACCATCAATAAATTCAGCAAAAACAGTTTTACATTGTATAGAGTTCTTCAATCAACATCAACAACAAAAGTAACTTCTTTTATCTAGACGTTTTATTTGTATAAGTATTCAGCACGTCGATTTTTTTGTTGAGCACACAAGTAATCACCCTTCCATTCATTTTGAGTATTTCTTTAATGAATTTATTACAAACAGAGAGTACTGCAAGCGAAGACGAACAAAGGTTATTATCTTCAAAAAAACTGTAAAGCTGAACAATGGAAGACATATTTTGAAATATTTCGTTCCAATAGCGTAATATTAATATTAATTATATTTTCTACCGAATTCATATTTTGAAAATACCGGAAAAAAATTTACTAAAATTGAAATTCAAGCTTCTAGCAAGTTTTAACACATGCAAGGAAAATCTTGTTAAAAAGCACTACAAAACTTTAACAAAATACTCAACACTACGAAGGCACACTAAGTACTAATACCATGCACTACACTGATGAGACTACTATTGCATTAACAGTCATCACCTTCACCCCCTGCGGCCTGCCGTAAAAAAATGTTGCTCATGCCTGCTCAAAAATATTATCCAGACCATGCCAAGACTAAACGTTGTCGAAGCACTGAACGGGCTGTATACGATTAGCCCGTCCGTGAAGTATATACATGGTTCTTCAAATACGCACACTCCCGCCGCTTCAGCATAGAATTCACGCAGCCATTCAAATCGAAATTCTCTTAATCGGGGCTTATTTCATGTAGCCCTTCCTCATAGTAAAGGTGGAAAATTGTCAAAGAGAAAATAAGTTTGAATTTTACTCTTAGCTTTTACTCGGTGCAGGCACAACGAAGCGAGTCGAAGAGAAAAACAAATTGTTCTACAGTGCGTGGCAAGAAGATTATGTGAAAGTAACCTACAGCATGAACGAAAAAAATGCTACATTATATTTTGAAATGAAATGAAATTATGAAAACTATATTGAAATCTTTAATGATATTTTATTACATTTGCTCTAATATAGGCTCATGAATAAGTGGTGGGGCTGAGCCCTACTAGCCCCAAAGGTAGAGCCGCCACTGATCAATAGTGTGCAAACCGCCATATTTATTACAACTTTGTAAAGAAAAATGCCACTGATGTGGCTTTTATAAATATTCAAAATTTTGGTTATGAAAATAATAAGATAAAGTTGAATACTTTCGTTTAAACTTTAAGTATTCATTGAACTTGATATCAAAATAACAACACGAAATTTTTTTAGCGGCAACATATAGAAATAGAAATTCAATATTTTATGTAATGGTAATTATTAACATCTAAATCATCAACCAAAATTCAAATTTAACATTACACTTACTTTGTTGCACTTTCTTAGGTTTGCGTTATCATCAAAAATGTTTAATGTAATATTGTGATGTGACGACTTAACATTTTCCGAAATTTTTGAAATAAAATATCATGAAAGTAAAATGTGTTGTGAAAATCGTAAACCGAAATCCAACGTATTTACCAAGTTGTAGCACACAGCGCTCCGCTGGACATTTAGCAGATACTGTTACTGCCGTACTAAATAAAAA
The DNA here is from genome assembly GCA_963942545.1 of Oxycera nigricornis. Taxonomy (NCBI): domain Eukaryota; kingdom Metazoa; phylum Arthropoda; class Insecta; order Diptera; family Stratiomyidae; genus Oxycera; species Oxycera nigricornis. Next base: position 44,683,307 of record OZ012660.1, on the reverse strand, counting down.
GGATGCATCTCCAGTCAATTAGGTAGAGATATTTCACTATTGTGTTTTCACCTAGCGTTTCTGTGTCAATAATTATTAGTAAATGACTCCTACGAAGAAACCAATGAAGCGGGCATAGCTTTAGTTGTAAGTGTATATTGTCTATGAAAAATCTGTTAATAAATCTTTCAATGTGTTTTTAGCGAAACCACTTTTCGGTTACTGGGAAGCAGAACTACAGTTCTAATTTTGCAACGTTGTTCTACACATTAATGGTTAACGTCCGTAACTAAGTGGCAGCACCGTTCACAGTGATACCACACAGTTTTCCATTTGAAATTAATTGTTTCTATGGATAACTTCTGCTATTTTTTCGCAATTTTCGACGAAAAAACACACTTTTTGCAGTTTTGTTGTTTATTAATATAAATTGATAATCCTAGTTCGGACGATAAACACAAGTCTACAACATAAAAATATAATTGACTTTTGGCTTCCATATCATTAGAAATTCAGTGGCGTACCCGGGGGGTTACGGGTTTAACCCCCCCCCCCCCGCTTGGGTAAACAAGTTTAGCCACGTAAATGAAACCAGACATGCAATCGGGCCAAAGTCTGCCAGAATTATTTTTGGAGGACTCCAACTTTGACCGGTGAAAAAGTATAATTAAGTATGATTACATAATTATATCTTCATATCTACACCGAAGCACTAGCAAACGTACCTAGTCAAGACTTCAAAAATATGACCCCCCCCCCTATCAAAATCTACTTTGATCGCAAAAAAGCAAGCCTAAAATTAATAAAAATCATATTTGTTGCTGTATAATTTAAAATATAAATAAAATCGCGCCCAAAAAGCTGAAAACCAATATATTTTATTAGACAGAAAAATCATGCAATAAGCTTAATATAATAGGCGTCGCACCGTAATACTGCTTTAATATAGTTATTTCAATTTGAAAAAAATCAAACAACCAAGAGTTCTGATATAATGCGTGAAGTTTTGCAAACGAATGAGTAAGCCGATTATTCGCCGACTTGTCGGCTTCAAAACAACTGGTTAGTCGTCCCAAACACTAGTCGGATCATCTTTAATTATAATGTTATAATGATTTACACCGTGAAAACATAAATTTAAATTAAAACCATTTCACTTTACCAAATTTATAGAAAATTATAAATTAGAGAAATTGTTCGGAAATTTTCAAGAATTTTGCATTTTTAAAACCTTGTTATTCGTTGCTATAAATCCATTAATCTCAAAATTTCGTCCTGAAAATTAGTTTTCCGTATGCATTATTCGATAAATTATTTATACTTGTAAATTTTAAGCGTTTATCTTGAACATGTTTTCGTAAATATTTGAAAGAAATGATGATGTTCTGAAATTTGTTTAAATGTAATAATTTGTAGCTCTTCTTTCAAACAATATTTCATTAAATTGGCCAGAAGAATTTCGAATTCTAAATAATTTCCGATTTTCAATGCAATGCTGAGCATGACCTCAGAAAATGTTTCGACTGTCGTTTTGGTTGCTATGTGCTTCTCAAGGAGACTATTTAATGAAAATATTACTATTCTTGCTCCTAATTGGGAGGATTATTATGATAATATTCTAATTCTAATTCGCTCGAAAAAAGGTTGGAACAGAAATTTTCAATCAATTTTAATTTGAATTGTTTCATTTGACAGACTGTTTCCACCAAATAATTTATCCTCTCATTATTATTCTGCATGAACTAATCTTGGAGTGTGTGTGTGAGCGGTTGTGTGGCTCCTGATGGCATTGCCGAAGGAAACACTCGTCACTTTTGCAGAGGGAATGCAACCATCATCATTCAGTTCGGTAGCGCGTGGCTTAATCTAATTTGGTTCCTTTCAACCACTTTTATGGCGTTGTCAACAAACTGTTGCCCTAATCATCATAAATTCGAATGGAAATTTTCAAATATGCTCTTTTACTACCGCGGATTAACATTGACGGCGCATTTTATAATCCTGTCTCAGGTTAAGATGACACTCAGCGCCTGGCCGGATGCCTTTGCGGTTTAACTTTCTTTGATGCTTCTTTTACGAAGCCATTGCAGCTTGGATTCGAATGCGACATTGAAGTGAAGACGGGACAGGGATGTATACAGTGCTTGTCGGATAAAGGATAATTGTCAATGGTAAATAGGATGGAACAAACAGTTCGCAGTTGGTATTGATTCGGTTGAGAAAATAATTTCGCCCTTATACTTTCTCGGTGTAATGCAATTAAGTAAACACTATATTTGATTATTTCCGACTGAGTCAGATCTTAATTGGATTAAGAAAACTTTTCGTTATCAAGGCAATGAATGAGCCGCACTTTGGTGGAGTATTTTTACTTTTGCCTGTTGATAATTTTGCTGTATTCAGTAAGAATTTGACAGTCTTACTCTATGAAGTACACAATATATTTTTTTTAAAATAGAATCTTGTGCTACAGCTCGATTTTGTATCAATCATACATCCAAATTTGTTTCATTTATAAAATGAATCACGTTCTATCATTAGAAACAGTAAAAATGGTGTAACATTCGCAAACGCTAGGAACAGAAGCTTTGAATTTGAATATTCTCATAGTAGCAGTAACTTTACACCTGATTCAATTGCGAACTTAGCCGTGAAAGGGTTCTTTAGAGAGTTATCTAAATGAAATTGGAGTGAATATAAAAAACAAACAGCATTTCTGCTGGGTTTTAAACAGGAATATAAGGCATACAATAACATTTTCTTGCGCTTCTTAAATGGTTCTCATAAAATCTTTTGGATTTAGGTTCAAATCCGTGCAATGCCTGCCTCTTTTTTGTAGCTAAAAATATTTACAAACTTTTAGTGCAGACTTTCATCTAAAAACCAAATATTTTTCGTAAAATTAATGTTTAAATATTTGAGATTTTCGTGTTGAAATATTTATCATACCAATAGCCTCATGTAAAATTGTTCAATAATTTCAAAGAAATCAGTTTGAATTTAAATATTTCCGGTATTTATTTTGCATGCTCCATGATATAATTTTTGAAAAACAATATCTAGCCACCATAAAAATTCGTTTAAATTTCTTAGACATTGTCAGAAAATTATTTCGTAGATCGTTTATATGGAATTCTACTTAATATTTATTTATTGAAACAAGTTGTGATGTGCGACTCTTGAGGTCCACATTAACAAATTCCTAGTAATATCACATAGCTATTACAAACAATAGTAAAAATAATAATACTTTACATAGAAATATTATTTCAAACCACGTGCAAATTAGTTTTTTATATTTTTTTTTCTTCAAAAAATTAAGTCAATTTTTTGCGATTATTTTATTGAATTAAAATGTTGGAAAATTTGATGGACTCATCAAAATGTGAACACGATTCGAATAAACGAACCAAACGTGGAATGGTATGACGTTTAGGAAATGGAGAAGTACAACCAAATCATGTAAAAATAAGAACATAAATAATAATAGTACTAGTCTAAGTAGTAAATTTAATTCGACTATATTGACTGAGGTTTATATACAGACAAACAAAGACAGCTCTTCAAACGGACCTCCACAAACCAAACTTACTACCCTACTCAACAACGACACATACAAGACTCCTGTTCCTATTCATTACCCGAATTCCTCTTTAAAACTGCCCTTAATTCAGACAAATCTTACTCCTTACAGTAACTTTGTCCGTGGTGATGACCTGGTTTCAGTTACGGAGGGGTCAATAATCCTTCCTAACACTTCAACGTCTAGTAAGTCGGCCAATGCTGATCCAGGCTTCCTTGATCCACTCATTCTCCCTGTAGTCAAAGCAACTGTTAACTCCTGCGATGATATTGAAGGAAGATATACCCTTTCAAGACTTCGGGATCACAGAATTTACGAAAATGTCCGTTTGTTCCTAGCATATATGCACAATGCTTCAGACTCGGCTTGTTTTGAGGGTAAAACTAAAACTAGTCTGAAAGTTCTTATCCACCAAGAGGGCCTTCCAGTTGACTTGGAAGCGTTAAACCTGCTGTTCATAAAATATCATGAGCAAATGGGAGTCTCTGCAAGTCAAGTTAAACAAGAACTAAATACCTACAGTTCTTATGTTAGGTCTAAACACATTTCTGTGCTTTAAAAGTCAAGAACCGAGCTCAAAAAATACTATTCCTAGCAACTCATCCTCGCGAGTCAGCTTCAAGCTTTTCTACCATAATTGTGGTGGAATGAGAGGCAAAGTAAATAAACTCTTTCTTGACGCGAAATCTTGCCGGTTTAATATCCTAGCGTTCACTGAGACTTGGTTGAGTGATTCTTATAAAAACGAGGAAATTCTCGACGAAAATTGGAAAATATATAGAGACGACCGTGATTATCGCATTACTGCGCAAAGTCGAGGGGGAGGTGTTTTAATTTCAGTTAATTCCAGTATGTCGAGTGAAATTGTCCACACTACTCCTCATAAGAGTTTCCAACATATGATTATCAGGGTTCCTTTTGAAAGAAACTACCTATACATCGGCATTTTCTACATTTCCCCCAGATCTGACGAAGCCACTTACAACGACCTTTTCTTGATAATCTCTTCTTTATCCGCATCTTTAAATGAAGATGACAAAATAATATTGTTAGGTGATTTCAACCGCCCCAATCTATCGTTTATGACGGACGGAGATGATAACAGTCTTCTCCCTACAAATGTTCTCGACTCTTGTGATATGAATCTGGTAAGTGCTTTTTATGGCAATGACTTACAGCAAATCGCTCCCAGTCCCAATCAAAACGGTCATTGGTTGGATTTAATATTCACCAACACTTATGACGATGTAGCGGTCAGTCCTACTAATGCTGAGGAGCATCTCTTCACTAACAGCCCTCACCACTCAGCATTCACAGTTGAACTCTCCACTACTGAAGCTCAAACTCCCTTATCATACAATTGTAATATTGTATATGATTTTCGTAATGCTGACTACGTAAGCATTAAACTTTACCTTGACAATGTTGAATGGTTAGGCACTCTTTCAACGTTAGACCTGAACGAGGCTGTATCCTCATTTTACCTAATAATTCTTGACGCCGTTGCAAGATACGTACCTAAAATTAAGAAGAAAAAGTTATCTGAGCCCTGGCTAGACAGCAATCTGCGCGCATTAAGGAATGAGAGAAACAAAGTCTATAAATTACTAAAGCTTAACAACAATGCTAGCGAGAATTTAAAAAATAGATATTTTGATTTGTCAGAAGATTACAAAATCAAATACCGCGAGGCCTATGAACGCTACGTGAATTTAACTGGTGAAAACATAATCAGAGCCCCTAAGAAGTTCTTTGATTTTGTTAATCTCAAGAGGAAATCATCGGGCTATCACGCGTCAATGACCAAAAATAATACCGTTTCTTCATCTCCGAAAGTAATCTGTGATTTTTTCGCTGACTATTTTCAAGAAGTTTTTTCACCGCCAAAGATTTCGGTAGACACGGAGTCCTCTAAAGTTAATCCAGTGGTAATGCTTATGGACATATATCTCTCAAGGGAAGATGTTGCTCAAGCTATTAACAACCTTGACGTTAATAAGAGTCCTGGCCCAGATTTACTCTCTCCATTTTTTGTGGTACAGTGTATGGACCAGCTTGTAGTACCTCTTCACTTTCTTTTTAATAAATCTTTGACAAATGGGAGTTTCCCAACTTATTGGAAATCTTCCCATATAATTCCTATCTTTAAGAGTGGTGACAAGCGTTCTGTCCTGAACTATAGAGGTATTGCCATTCTATCTATAATCCCTAAACTATTTGAACAAAACGTCTGCCATAAACTCTCAGCTATTATTGAGTCTCTTCTAAATGAACAACAACATGGTTTCCGCAAGGGCCGATCAACTACAACCAATCTCATGGTTTTAGTTTCTGATGTCCTATGTAAAATGGAGATGGGTTACCAAATTGACGCAATCTACACAGATTTTAGTAAAGCATTTGACCGGGTTGATCACTCCATACTTATTTCCAAATTGCAGAAAATAGGAATCACCGGCTCTATGCTCAATTGGCTCAGTTCCTACTCAAGAGACCGAAGTCAATTATTTAAATTTCAGGGATATTTGTCCAAGCCGATTCTCGTACACTCTGGTGTACCTCAAGGCAGTCACCTCGGCCCTCTTCTTTTTAATGTTTTTATATCAGATTTATCTGAAAAACTCTCGGACGTATCACATCTTCTTTACGCTGACGATCTAAAGATATATCACACCATTAAGTCTCAATCTGATACTGTTTTCCTCCAATCAAAACTAACTTACCTCCAACAATGGTGTGATGTTAACAAACTACATCTAAACGTTGGGAAATGTTTTGTAATGACTTTTTCCCGTAAAACCACAATATTGAACAATGCATACGTTCTCAACAATACGGTATTGGATATGAAAGAAAACATTGTTGACCTTGGAGTTGTCCTAGACAAGAAACTATGCTTCAATTCGCACTACGATACTATTCTCTCCAAAGCTCATAAACAGCTTGGCTTTATTAAAAGACGAGCCAAAGAGTTTAAAAATTTGTGGGTAACTAAATCATTATTTATCTCACTGGTTCGCCCATTACTTGAATATGGCTGCAATGTATGGAACCCACATTTCGGAGTTCATGATACATAGAATCTGTCCAAAAACAATTCTTGTTGTTTGCTCTGAGAGACCTTTATAGCCCTGATGACTATCAAATCTTGCCTCCTTATGAAGTTAGATTGGAGCTTCTGAATTTGTCTACTCTTAAAACCAGAAGAACAGTGTTGTCCTCTTGTTTCGCCTTTGACGTGATTGGGGGCCACATTAAAGTAGAGTATTTGACGAATAAAATAAAGCTTAATGTGCCTGTAAGAAGTACGCGTAATACACGTTTACTAACTGAATATCAGCATCTTACTAGGTATGCAGATAATGAACCAGTTGCTGTAAAATATTTAACACTTTGAGCAAACACTACTCCCCTACCATCTTCAAGTTCAATTTTAAATCCAGCATTTCTAAAGCCCTTCCATTATCCATCCCTAAATTGTGACGTGCATACAACAGTATAAATTAACGTTGAATGTAGCACGTATTTTAGGGTTAAGTATATTGTTGTAATGTATATTTTATATTTTCATATTTTTATATGTTGACTGTGATTGCCTTGCTTTGGCGAAATAAATCAATAAATACAACGTTTCGTTCGTGAGATATCACACTTCACAGAAATACCTAGTATGTGTCTAAACAAAAAAAAGAACTAAACCTTACCAAAATCTAATGCTAAAGCACTTAATTTAAGTCGATACGACTTTACTTTCGTGAAATATCGTTCTAGAAAGAAATGATCCAAACGTACATAAGTACACGGAGTCATACTTCCTTCTGAAATATACATTTAAACTACTTTGAAGACCTTAAGGGGGGAAATAGGGTTAAGACAGCGTTTTCTCAATGATGTTCATGATGTTTTTTATAGTATAAAAAATGAATATAATTTATTGAGAATATTTTATACATATATTTAGGTATATACAATAAAATTTTTGAAGAATTTCCTTGAAAAAAACCGAAGATATTAGCGACCCCATATTGCAGGTCACAATCAGACAGCATTTTGCGTACATTCTGGAAGCCGCAATTTTCATCTGAAATCAAACTAGGTTGGAATTTACTTTTATTATATGTCTCTCTTCTATATGAACCTAAATGCTATCAAAAAATAGAAAATTTAATGTTTTACAGGGGTCAAAATAAAACAGCATGATTTTTTGCCATTTTTTACAACTTTTTTGCGAAAAACAATTATTTTAAATAATGATAATATTTTGATTTCTGATTGATTTCATATAGAGCGCAGTACTATGAAGAAAGTAACTGCCAATTTACAAAACGATTGGTTGAAAACTTTTGAAACTAGCTTGTACGCAAGTTCACAAAAGTCGTTTTGAAAAAAAACGCGTTTGAAAAAATAGTAGCCGGAAGGAGAGCTACTCACTTTAATGGCTTATAACAATAGAACGAGTCGGAATTTTCATTTAAAACTTTGGGAACATATTTTCCAATAGTTTTACTAGCAATATATGAAATAATAAAATCGATTTTTTTTAATCATCTAACCCTAAGGGGGGAACTTAAAACGTGAAGATATCTTAAAATTTTGATGTCGACTTCCGGACCAATTACAAAAACTCTCTACATACAGGAAAGTAAATAATACATAATTGATTCATTGAACAAAAAAAATGCTATTTAGAGAAATTATTGCAGAATTGAAAAGGAAAGATTGAAGAACTTAGATTTTTTGGGAAAATCATAATGATAAATTGCATTGTTTGCAAAAAATGCCGTTAGACAGAATTGAATTCACTATTTTCTATTTTTCACTCACATATTCAAATGAAACGATTGGTTTCGAACTCATAGTTCAAATGCAAAATTATAAATTTATGTAATATTCAATCAGGCACATACAATAAAATGAACTAAACATTCTTTAAAATTGGTAAATTTCCACACATTTGTGGTGAGATTTTTGCTATTTAGAACTGTCCGTTACTGAAAACGATAAATTTTTAGTAAATTAAGTTTAACAGTATCATTGAAACGCAAAGATTATGCCCAGTGTACAACTTAAAGTATTTTGCAACTCCTACATTTTGGGCGTTTTATATAAATTTTTCAAATCGAATCATAGTTTTTTTAGTGTTTTAGCAATCTGTATTTCTATAACCAGGACAGGATCCAGCATTTCCGGCAGCCTGATTGAAATTTTTAATGCCGCCCCTCACCCCTCCAGAAACAGTTTGTATTTTTTGTGGATAATTGATAATCTCTCGAATAAGTGATAATTTTTCGGTGAAAAATTGCTTTGAATGCGGTGAACTGCTGAATGGCTATTGAAGAGCCTATCCTCAGGGTTAACTCATTTCCAATTGAAAGGTTTTCTAATAAAGCAACGTTTCCAAAAGGCCCATGCAATAAAACTCTAGAATAATTTCATTTCCATCAAAAAAATCTAAATATTCTTAGCTAAGCAGATCGATCAGTTTAAGTTCGAGTTGTGAAGTGAATACAAACATTTGTAATTATGTGCATAAATGTACTCTATTAGTAGTAAGTTGCACAGTAAATCGTAGTATTGGCTTTTTTGCAAGTATTGCACTTGAATTCAGCGTGACAGGTCCATTTAGGCAGCTTATAAAAGTGATTTTTTTGTGACAAATCCTATTTTCCGACTTAACGAACATTTTTTATTGGTACTTTTACATGTCAATCAGATTTTTTTAATTCATAAAAATAGCATCTGTTCGATAGTTTCATCGAAAACGGTTTCAAGAGTTTCCTATTTTGGTGTGAAATATCAGATTTTTTTTAGATTTACTTGACCAACTTTCTAATTTTCAATTTAAAAGGTGTAGAAAAGTGTGAATTCAAAAAATGGTACAAATGTTCAATTTTTCATAACATTTTTACGATATTCACTAACAAAAACATTATTGTTTTTAATAAATTTCACAGAATTTCAGATTCACATCGCAGATAATTATCTGTTGTCTAAAGTTGTGAGGAATTTCAAAATGAGCTATGGATTAGTTTTAATAGCCGAGCATAAATTGGTAGCGTCCACAGGCTCTAACTTTGAAACGACCGCGAATCTTGTTCTTACACTTAAGGACGATATTCAATACTTGTTTAACGAACAAAAAAAAACATTCTTGGAAGTTGTGAATCGATTGGCCCCTTCATTTTAGTTTGGTTTCATTTGGATGGTATGATGCGCTTATATCTTTTTCTTGTTAATCAGTGAAACAGTAACTAAAAATGAAGACACCATTTTTTTAACTTCGCAGTATATGGGAAGTTCTTGTAATCGCCTCGAAAATCGAAATTGAAATTTTCAACTTTTCTTTACGTTTTGAGGTCTATAGAGTATATATAAAGTGTTTTTAGAAAGGGAGATGTATGTATGTGTGTGTGTGTGTACGTACGTACGTACGTCTGTACGTTCGTGGACAGTTTTTTCTACGAGCATAACTCACGTAAACAAAGTCCGATCGACTTGGTTGAAGTGTCAATCGAAGCGTCCTTGCAATTTTAAGAGCTGATTAGTTTTGGGAAACTTCGGTCGGGGGGATTTGCTGTTTTGCCCGTTTGAAGGTCATTTCTGTCAGGCGCTATATCTCGCGAACGAAACATACGATTTTTTTGAACAAGGTGTCAATCGACGCGTATTAACGTTTGTATCATTCTGTTAAATTTTTAAAAAAATTCTTGGAGCGGTTTTCAAATTTTTTAAAAAATAGTGCAAAAAATTAGGTTTTTTTTCAAAAACAATAAATTTTTAACCTGATTGTCAAGTTTTAGTAATCAATGTTTATAAAATTTATATACTCCAAACAATGTTCGCAAAAACGTCATCAAAAATTTTTCTCATGATTACGTAAAAAAATAAATTAAAAATAAAAAATCATTAAAAGTCATCATGATTTTGAAGGTCATTTTTATCATTCACTATATCTCACGAACCAGATATAATATTTGCATCATTAAGGTGTCAGTTGACGTGTATTAACATCTTTGTGAAGTTTTTAACATTATAAAAATTCGTTTCAGCCGTTTTTTTAATTTAATAGAAGAAAATGCGAAAAATTGTGGTTTTTTTTTTCATAGAAAATATTTTTTAACTTGATTTGCACAGCACAGTGATCCAGTTTATAAAATTTATACATTCTTATCAGTTATTGGAGAGAAACTGGCAAAATTTTATTCCATGATTATGTAAAAACTAAATTAAAAATAAAAAAATCATTCAAAGTTACCATGTAAAGAGGGTTCATACGAGTGCTATTATTTTATATCTTTTATTCTAAAAAAATTGTTGTAAATTCAATTAAAGTTTTAAGATATTTGCATAATTTGAGCAGATTTTCAATAGTTTTTATAGTCTTTTAATTAAAAAAATTTGCTTAAATTTTGAAAATCAACAAAATTTTTCAACACCAAAAATACCCCCACCGATTGATCCGCGTGAATATTCAATCTGTCCTCATCGACCAGAAACCTTACGTAATCAATGGACCCTCCCGTAGACGATATGATTCATATTAACTCATTCCTGTTACTACTGCCTCTCATTGTTGTAATGTTGTTGATGTTTATGTAGATATTACTGGGAAGTTGACCGTGTGGACCTCAATGGTCGCACTTCGCGGCTTGTTTTAGAAAACTGATAAGAAAAGAGAAAAGTAAATTTTAAAAGGATATTGCTTAAGGCTGGAATCGCAAATGTTCATCCATTGATTGCCTAAGATCAGATGATGATGTCCAAAGAAAGTTCTCGGTAGGAACCTGGAATGCATTGAACCAATAAGTGTGTCGAAACAAACTGGGTAGCTAAAATAACACTGCAAGAAAGACAGTTCCAAGTTTGCTGTGTTGAAATAGATGGAATATAAAAATTTTAAAAAATTCTAATGTTTCAAAAATGTGTGTATAGTGGCTATACTCAATCATCAAAGTAGATCAAAATTCTAGCATCAAAACTTTTAAAAACATTGAAATTTTTTTAAAATTGTAAGAGAAGATTAACAAAAAAGAAGACGAAAATTAAGCTACAATATTTCCTATTTACATTCTCGTTTTCTAAAAAAAAATTAATGAGCTTAAAAACAAATTTACTTCTTTATCCATTCTGTTTTTCTTTACTTGTTGAAAAGAGTGTGGGAGCAAGAAAAAATTATGAGCGATAATTAGCATGAAAAACTTCAGAGCGTATAAAGGTGTGAAACTAACATTTTTCTACAGCTTCCAATTACACTAATGAAACCTGAAACGTTTAAATAGTAAAACATAAAAATTAGTTGAACTGTTAATAAAATTTTAATGTGTCAAGTCTTTTACTGCTGCTTGCAAGGTGCCAAAATAGCCACAAACCTCCATTTCAGGGCTCATCATGGCTTCCCATTAACTCTTTGACTAATGAATTGTTGTTAGATTTACGAGTATATGTTAGTTAAAACGTACTAGCAGCAATGAAAATTCTTTAGCTCCACATTTTCTTTGAATTCATAAACTCGTTCTACGTCAACTCGAGCTGTGAAAATCCAGCAAAGGTCCCAAATGCAAACACAACATTAAATCACGAGAAGTAGATAGAATGCTGTAGCAGCTATTGTACATATCAATGTACATACTTTGTGTTTCAAGAAAAACAGAATAAAGAATAATAATAATTTTATGTGCATTTTGGTGTTTGGTATCGCGTTTACACTCGAAGAATGTCCAGCTGTCAGCTCCGCATTAAATTAATAATTTATCTGGGAGTTAACATCTATAATATCTTTGAAACACAACCCGGGTCGCTTACAGATCGTTATCTATCTACGCTCTACGACGAGATGGTTACGAATTCAAAACAAAGACCTCACCTTGATCAAAAGTGATATCTCGATTGGAGATCTTTGTCGTTTGGAATCTCTGGATTATTTTCACGAAAGGTCATTTGAGAAGACGAGATGTAGGGTTTGTTGGAAATGGTAAAAATCGAGAGGCCGTTTTTTTTTCGTTGCAGTCACATTGAACTGGTGTCGTGCTCAAGAAGATACAAGTATCTTAAAATTGATGCATGGATTGTTTTGTATGATTATTTTCTTTCAAAGTCCTTCATTTTCTGTAGAGAAATGTAGTAATGAATAATAACGAGTTGATTTTCAGGATCAATGTCAGATGATGGTCGATTACTCTTGAGTTGTAAATTCCGAAATGTAGGTCTAACCTCTAGATTTTTTAGTAGAACTGAGATGCGTTCTTAGGTCCAAAAGCACATGATTTTCGGAGTATATTCGTTAAAATAAAAAGTGCTGTAATAGCTGTCTTCTGCTGCAGTAACCCTGAAAAATCTTACAACAAATACCAGGCAACCTAGATCTAAGCTGCATATTTTCGACTGCGTACCCATGCTACCCCACATTTTCAAACCCGGCTCGGCCTAACCCATTCCGGCTACTTTCATTCCTTAGCCTGACCCCGAGCTGAAGACAAACCCCGAAGGTACGACACAATGTTTCTCTACTGTTCTACATGTTGGCTGGTGATGTAATTTATTGTTGATAGTTGAATCGTTGTCAACAGGGATTTGTTTCCTTTAGCAGTTACTCCAAGCTTTCATTCTTCTACCAGCCAGCAAGCGACGCAGGAGGAATTCCATCGAACAAACATCATTGGTTGCGTCCACGGACGAGATGATGATAATGATGAGGATGATGTTGATACCACGATAAAGTTCACGATCATGTGATCTTTTCTCCAGCTTCAAGAATTTTGTGTATTTTCTTGGGTTATTAATGTCGTTCGTCTTCGTCGTTTACTTTGGCTAGTGTCGATTTCGCGGAATCCAGCTTGTGAACAAAGCTTGAAATTTATCGTTGTCGATTGATATCAGTCGAAATATTAATGTCGAAAATGTATTAGGTAAGGCTTGAATCGCATATTTTTGTAGATAAAACCCCGAAGAAATATCATGGGAAAATATAGTATTGGCTTTCTTTGGAACAACTTAGATATGAACAATTTTTTTTTAATTTCATGCTAATTCAAATGCAATATAAAATTCATTGCATAGTGAGGCCAATGAACCTTTGAAGAGGATATTATGCTATTCTTCTTTTGGAAAATTTTTAGGGACGACCAAGTAACTTTCAAGCAATATTTTTTAGCTGAATTCATTCATTTCTTCAATCAATAGCGATATACAATGAGAAAACAAACGTAACAAGCCGCGAGGTGCGACCCTTGAGGTCCACACGGTCAACTTCCCAGTAATATCTACATAAACATCAACAACATTACAACAATGAGAGGTATTCATAGCAGTAACAGGAATGAGTTAATATTAATCATATCATCTACGGGAGCATCCGTTGATTACGCAAGGCTTTGATGATGATTGATTACCACAAATGCAAATTTGATTGAAATTTTGATGGTTTTCAAAATTTAAGCCGCTTTTTTTTAATTAAAAGACTGCAAAAACTATTAAAAATCTGCTCAAATTATCCAAACATTTTAAAACTTTGATTGACTTTACAACAAAGTCTTTAGAATAAAAGATATAAGGTAATATCATCCATAAGAACCATTTTCATATGGTAACTTAGGATTTTTTTTTTTTAATTGAATTTTTTTCAGAATCATGAAAACAGTTTTGCCGGTTTCTCTTCAAAACCTGAGAAGAATGTATAAATTTAATAAACATTTATTACTGAGTTGTGAAAATCAGGTTAAAAAAATATTTTTTATGAAAAAAACCCTAATTTTTCGCATTTTCTTCTATTAAATTGAAAAAAAAACGGCTGAAACGAATTTTTATAATGTTAAAAAAATCACAACTATGTTAATACACATCGATTGACACCTTAATGATGCAAATATTATATTTAGTGCGTGAGATATAGTGAATGACAGAAATGACCTTGAAGATCATGATGACTGTTAAATGATTTTTTATTTAATGTTTTTTGTAATTATGAGAAAAAGGTTTGATGATATTTTTACAGGTACTGCTTGGCGCATATAAATTTTATAAGAATTGATTACTGTGTTTCGTAAATCAGGTTAAAAATTTGTTGTTTATGAAAAAAACATATTTTTTTGCACTTTTTTTCTTAAATTAAAAAATGGATACAACGACTTTTTTTTCAAAATTTGACACATTTACAAACGCTTCGATTGACATCTTAATGATGCAAAACGTATGTTTGGTTCGCGAGATATAACGCATGACAGAAATGACCTTCAAACGGGCAAAACAGCAAACCCCCTGACCGAAGTTTCCCAAAAACTAATCAGCTCTTAAGATTGCAAAGACGCTTCGATTGATACCTTAACAACGTCGATACGACTTTGTTTACGTGAGTTATGCTCGTAGAAAAAAGTGTGCACACACACATACATCTCCCTTTCTAAAAACACTTTATATATTAATTTGAGGAAAAACAGTTAATTTTAACCAATAAAACCACAACTTTAATTTTAATTATAAACATATATATATTTCGGGACACAGTTAGTCCCTTCTTCAGTGTTATTAAAAGAAGAAAACCTTAATACCTAGTTCTTAAATATCTATAACTTTTAATCCGGCTATCCTAATTGTATCCGCAAGATATTCTAATTACTTCACGAGTTTAACGAGTCCAGAAAACCCATTTCCCAGGTCATGGTTGATTCGTCGCGTTTCCGGGGTTCTGGCTATAAATAGGCTCTCGTACGCATCGAGTTGAGACCTTTTTTGGACCTGTTTTATGCATGCTGCGTCTTCCATACCAATCGTGTGGCCTTTGTCAATTATATGTTTGGCCACCGATGACCTTACTTCCGTTTTTTGGGATCTGCCAGCTATCTCGGCCTCTTACGTACGTACATACACACGACACACATACATCTCCCTTTCTAAAAACACTTTATATATACTCTATAGACCTCAAAACCTAAAAAAATGTTGAAAATTTCAATTTCGATTTTCGAGGCGATTACAAGAACTTCCCATATACTGGGAAGTTAAAAAGCGAGTGCACCAGCAGCAATAAAGTTTTTAATGCGGCAAAAGAACCAATTATGGGAGCCACGATTCTTTTCGTGGCTCAAGACGAATAGGTAGTCTCTTCCGAAGCTGCGGTGACGTCATGTGTGCAGCAATCATGACATTTTGCCCAACAGAAATTTCAGCAACACTTTGCGGCATACAAGATGTGATTTTCCTTCTGGGTGGAGTGACACGTTTTGGAAGAAAAAGATAAATAATGTGCCATTTGAATATTCTTTAGAGAATATTTATTTGTTTCCTAAGCTATAATATTGATTACAGTAAACATTCGTTTTTGTTACCTGACAATTTGCTAAATTTTAATATGTGGCGTTTTTGCAACGCCAGATTCAAATGTGACATTTCGCTATATTTTGGCATGCCATACGCGCCGTCTCCGATTTTTTACTTTGGTAGCCCTAATTTCAGTGAATACGTGACGCAATGTGAGTCAGATGTGAGAGCGAAATAGGATGACGATTTTCTAGTGGGGTTACCTTTGTTAGTCTTTATACCATGCGAAAAGAATATCCTGTCTTACTCTTACTGGACAACCACAGCTCACATGTAAATGTGAAATAGTAAACAAGGCTAAGGACAACAATATTGTTTTGTTGTCATTTCCACCACATTGCTCCCATCACCTAAAACCTCTCGATGTTGGAGTCTCTGGTCCACTGAAAAATTGTATAAACAAAGCACAAACTTCTTGGATGAGCAACAGCCCCGGAAAAACTATGTCTATATATGTATAGTCTGCCTGGTACTAGCCTATGAATGTAATCAACGCATTCAAAAAATTTGCCATCACTGGCCATGCATCGAAGATGTCTCTCAAGAATCCGAGTTTGGGCCATCTTTTGTAACTGACCGTCCAGATTCCAGCAATCAAAATCAGTCACTTGATTCCAAACCATCTGTTGAGAATGAGGTCAATGATGATGATTTGTCATGAAATTTAGAAAATCTTGATGTTTTGAATTATATGCCCAATTTAGACTTAAGTGTAACTGAAGTAATTGCACACATGTCTAATGATCCGGTAGCTGGACTATCAGGCATTCAGAGAGATGCTAGTGATTTCTCAGTTGAAACCGTTCCAAAAGCTCCACCACGAGCTCCATCTAATCGTAAACGGGCCAAACAATCTGCCATTCTCACCGATACACCAGAAAAAATGCTTTGGAGAAGAACATCATATCAAAGAACTGAAAAAGAGGAAAATGGCAGAAAAAACCAGAACAAAGAGAACAAAAAAAAACGCAGGAAGAGGTAAAGGGAAGGGTAAAAGCAAAGCAATACAGAAAAAAGTAAAGACGAGAAAATAGAAAAGATAGAGAAAAAAATACTGAAAGAATTCAGTGATTCTGTCATGTCATGTCATAAGTCATAAGAGAAAATGTGAAGAAAACGTCTGTATTGATTGCAATTTCATTGATAAAGAATAGTGCCAAGCATATATTTGTTTTCTTTTATACTAGTTTGTAGAACATAACGTTAATACTTACCCCATAGCTGTTAATTTTAGCCCCAAACATGAATTAACAAACGATTTTTTTGAGAAGAAAAATTCTATTTAAAACAACACTTATTTTATATTTGATTTAGGTTAATAAAATGATACCTAAATAGTTAAAGCATCATGTGACGTAAAAATCAGGTCAAAATGTTAAATAATTTTGGAGGTACACCTAAAAATGCATTTTATGTTATTTGTAGCCTTGCCCTCCTCTATTATATTTTTCATTGTTATTAATAATTTTTAATACTTTTATGGATATTACTAGGAAGTAATCCGTGTGGACCTCCAGGTTTACACCTCGCGGCTTGTTTTTTTAAACATTTCAATATTTGTTACAATACATCATGTTTACCTAAATATTTCCACAGATTACTTTCCAGCCAGTATTCAATCACCGTAACATTTATTCATTGTGTAAGATTTACTGCTATAAAGTTTGTTTATTTTTCAATAGGAGACTATTTTGTGGGTGAAAAGATGGTACTATGGAAAAATACCTTCCAATACGAATTTTAAGACAATTTTCATTAATCAAGTTCGAAAATTGATGCTGAATCGCGAAATTTTTTTTAACCATCATCGACTCAATATTCAAAGGAATCTACATTGTACTAATTTGTTGATATTTACTCGACGGAATGCTGAATAAAAAATGACTAAATTAATGCACACATCCCTAATTTATAGATATATATATATTATTTTTACGACAGAAAGTTGATAACGAATTAATAATCAAAAAACTTGATTTGAAGTTATAGATCCTTTAATCTATACTCAAAGGCAATGCTTAAAGAAAGCAATAAAATACAAATGAGAGAATGTCTTTCTATTACACTCTCCCTTTTCCTTCTTAATTTACGACATCGTATTTTATAGACATGAAAGAGTGCATTCTCCTTGATGTCATAATCAACCCTTTTACCGTGGTGAGGAGCAGCTGCCACCATGAATAATTCCCGCGGCTCGTTTGCTCCAAATCACATTCCTCATTCGGGAAAGTCCATATTTCAAGGGACTCGTCTCAAAAACACCGAAGATGCCACCACATCAATTATTTACAACGATAATTGACTCATCATCTTTAATGTTGATAGCCAGTCATCCAAATATCCTGGCAATTAATTAGTTGCGCGCGCAATTAAATCATCGAGGTAAAGCGGCGACAGTGCAGCAGACGTGCCGGGAATGAGAATAGTGAACAAATGTCGTGGAAAAAATCTGGAATGGACGACAAATAATTAAAATTTCACTTTCATCCCGCCTGCACTTTGGGTGCATTGTGGTGGATGTTCCATGGAGACTATAAAAGGGTTGGCGATTGCATTGGGCGAAAATTTCTCTTGGTTTTGGTGGTTAGTATTTTGGCGACATAATCTTGAATTGGGTAGGCGAATAATGCAAAGCAGATGTTTCTTCTTCAGGAAAAATCAATAGATATATATCCGCCGTTGAAATCCTCTTTTATACAAAAGGAAGCCAGACTTTAATTTTATGATGGAAGCAAAGACTACCAGGCTTTTATTCGGATAATTTATTATTTCAAATGCAGGCTGTTTGAAAACTTCTTCAAATGATTTTTTATTCCAAAAGACTCGTTCATAAAAATGTAGATCCTTGTCCTGTTTCGATGTTGCTTCAAACTACACTGCATTGTTAATTTCATGGGAGGCATGCACTGCATTTCCACCATCAAACCGGCAACCCGATTGGTTTCTTCTAAAAATACATCCTTAATATGCCTTTCCGCTTCGTACTGCATCCAATTTTCATATTTTCCACGTGTTTTTGATAATCACCGGCTAATTAAGATTGAGTGGGGCTGAGTGCCGCCACCACCGCCGCCGCCAGCTCTAAACGGGGCGCGATTCGAAATAATTAAAACGCTCTTAGGCTCAGGACCTGCACTTTTTGCTACTTGGTCACAGCATCCGTCGAGGGAGAACAGACTCGATTTAATGCTCTTTTAATTTGGCAGGAAGGATTCGATTCGTTCTGAATGCCTCGGAACGCTTGGTGACCATAGTGTTCTTCTTTTCCTTCCATTTCTTCCCTCATCATTTGTGAACTGTAATTTATGGCCGTCTATCGAACACTATTTGGTGGCGGACAAAGTATTATGTGAAAATGTGTCTATTTTTGGACGACAATTTAAAAAATATGTCGAGGAATTTGTAGCTGTTCAAGCGGATATTTATTTCAAGGAAATAATCATGAAATTTTATGCATTGTAAGAATTTGATGTGGAATCGGGAGATACATGAGAAATAACTCAAGTGAGATTTTTTTTTCGATTGAAGTGGAAAAATATTTCATGGCTAATTCTATACTGAAAAATCATCAATGTTTGTTAGATTTTCTTCTAGAATCATCAAAAGATCTATCTTATCGGATCAAATATATATATAACCTTTTTTTTACTGGAACGATGGCACTTTCACTTGTTTCGCATTTAGCAGAAAATCGTTTAGCGAAAATAAAGATACATAAGGAGCTTACTCCAACGTGATAATGATCATATACGAGAAAATCAAATGTATTCTCAACTTCCTAGTATATGCGAAGTTATTGTATACGCTCCGAAAAATCAAGGTTGAAATTTTCAACACATTTTTACGTTTTAAAGTCTCTAGAATTTATTTACAGTATTTTTGTATAAAAGTAAGTATGTATGTACGTACATTTGGACAGTCAATCACAAAAGCATAAACTCACTTCATGCATGCTGCTCAAATTCAATTTTTTCATATTTTATCCATGTCCCAAGTCAAAACATTTCTTAAAAATATTATCTACATTACATTTGCTAGTAAATTTCATGTAAAAATGTTGGTCATCAAAGGATTGGCGAGGCGAGTATGATAGGAGGTAAAGGTTAAGATTATGGCCCCCACTCCCATCTTATATAATAGGACTAAGATTTTAGGAATGAGCTGGAGAAGTTTTCTTTTACTGAATTGTCTATTAGGTTGGTTGGTTGGTTGTAGTGGCAGCCCCTTTTTATCCAAAGGTAGCTCACTTAGGCCACGAGAGGCCCATTGTGATACCACAGAATTTAAGGGCGGCACTAGAACCTGCGGGATGACGAGAACCATCCAGATTCTCGAATAAAGCCGGCTATGCAGCCAATGTCCAGATCAGCCACTTCCGTGAGGTTCTCCAGGAAGGGCGTGCCCAAGATTTGCATGCGCTTCCTGGACATTCACACAGAAAGTGTTTAATAGTTTCTTCCTCTTCCTCCGATCTGCAACTTCGGCAGAAATCATTGAAAGGGACACCCAATCTTTCTGCGTGTCTGCCGATCAGACACTGTCCCGTCAGTACGGAAACGACGGAACTCAGGGTTTCGCGGCTTATATTGAGGAGCCGCTTGGTGCGTTTGGAGCACAGTGCGTGCCAAGTTTGCCTGGTTGTGCTACAGCTTTCTTCGAGCAGCCAGGCCCTATTCGCAGCCTCCACGTAGTGCTGCTTAAATCCTAGCTTTATGGAAGCTAAAGGTTGGCCGACTTCGGGGGTAAGTGTATTCTCTTGGAGGTCAGTGCCAGCTCGTGCTAGGGCATCTGCTTCGCAGTTTCCAGGTATATCACTATGTCCCGGTACCCAACAAAGAATTACTTCACAGTGAAGCGACATCACGTTCAGTTGTGAGCGGCATTCCGTAGCTATTTTAGATGAAGTATGCACGCTGGATAATGATTGGATAGCAGCTTGACTGTCAGAAAAGATGTTTAAATTTCTTATGGAAATTTGCTGATTTCTCAGCCAGTCAACTGCCTTATAAATTGCAATGACCTCTGCCTGAAAAACGCTGCAGTGGTCTGGTAATCGGAAGGATAGTTTCAGGCCTAGCTGTTCTGAGAACACGCCACAGCCAACTCTTCCCTCCATTTTTGATCCATCAGTGTATATGTCGACCGATTCCTGTATCCCATCTCTTTCTGTGGTCCAGTCCTCCCTACTCGGGATGACTGACCTGAAACCATGGTGAAAACAGGGTATCGGAGATGCAATGTCCACTTTCCCTGACGTTGGCCCATCTCTCCGTAGTATTGTGGAGTGGCCAAAGTTCTCCTCACGCCAGAGTCGCAGGGCTTTTAATCGAACAGCAGTGCACTTGGCCTGCTGTCTCGTAAGTAGCTCTGTCGGAAGCCAGTTTAATAGCATGAATAATGCCTTTGTCGGGGTAGTTCGTAGAGCCCCGGTGATTGCAATAGCCGCACTCCTTCTGACCTTGTTTAGCAGGTTTACGTTTGATGCTTTCGCCATAGCAGGCCACCAAATAACTGCGCCATACAGAAGGGTTGGTTCCACTATCGCCGTATAGAGCCATGATACAATTTTGGGTTTTAATCCCCACCTTTTCCCAATAGCTCGTTTGCAGCAGTAGATTGCGCATGCAGCCTTGCGTGCTCTTTCTGCTGTGTTCGCTTTCCACGCGAGTTTGGAGTCCAGAATTAGACCTAAATATTTGACCTGATGAGATGGGTTGAGACTTATCTCCTCAAGTTTAGGTGGGACAACTCGTGGAATTTTGTACCTTCTTGTGAAGAGCATAAAATATTTTTTCAAAAAAAAAATTGACGGTAATAGTACCTTAAATAAAACATTACATTGATAGAGACTTAAAATCTCGTTAAATTTAAGCCAGTAGTTTCAGAGAGGTCCACAAATATTCTCCATATGAATCTGCTTGGTATCTACTCCCTTAAAATATAAAATAAGCTTATGGTCAATTTAAACTGCCTTTAAAGTATAGATTTATGATTTATGTTTACATTGTATTGAGATCGTTTTATTTGTCAAATTCACATGGTCAACAGTTTTAATTTCAAAGTATGGATGCCTAAATGTTTATAAAAGCTCTTATGAATGAAGATAATCTCAGGAATGTAATTATTCCCTTCGAAACAAAAGAAAAAATCGACGCATATACACTTTAGGCAGTTGTTTGCATTCACACCTGTTTGAAGTCGATTTATTTTTGTTGCAGTGAACACACTGTTCTTAGGAGCTCTGCATTTCCTTGACATATTGTGTCAAACAGAGAGATGACAGATAAAATGTCAACTAGCGACATCTGTTGCATATTTCAACATTGATTACTAGCTTGTTTTGATCCGTGATTTTATCCTAAATAAGTTCTAGAGGTAATTTGGAAATACATAGAAAAATATGACTTTGAACCTGATATGATCAAAATCACGAATGAAGCCAAAGCTATTCTGCTTCATGCCAATGCAAAAAGGATACTACGCCTGCCAAATTGTCCCTTCAAAATGAAAGCTCCTCAGGTAACACAAAATGCATTACCATGCCAGGTAGTAAAATGGATATAGGACCGTTTACGATGAAAATTGTTTATGAATATTGTGGGTCTACTGATTCAATGTGTAATGTAAATTATTTTGTAGAAAATTCAATTTTTTAAAGTTCTTACGAAACATTTTCTCATTCAGACATGACGATAAAAAAGGAGCTTAAAACAGGAAAACAAAAGTATTTTTCTGAGGTTATAACTTCTTTCTTTCCTAGTTGACTCCATGCTATGAAAGATCTTTGTGGAAACATTGTGTTGTGAGCAATTTGAGATATTATCAATTAGTTTTATAGCTCCCGCTATTACGGGTAGATAGAAGTGGTAGATGTAAAATTGGATTCCATTTCATTAAAATAAATGTGAGAACAGCCTATGGTAGAAACTATCATATACTTTCGAAAGACTACCAAATTGCTTAAGACTCTACCCATCCAGCGAATAAAGGCTAGTTTAAGTCGAAGTTTCTGATGCACTTCATCCTTGCAATGAGCCGTCATTAAAAAAATCAAGTAGATAGTTTTTCGAGTGTGATACCAAAATTGAAGCAATTTTTTAAACGGTAAACAATTTTTCAATTCGATTCATTCACTTCGTTTTCATTTAAATCTTACGCTTGAACATGGGTAACCCAAAAAGTTAGTTAAAACTATTTGCTGTTTTAATTTTTCCATTTTCGTTTTTGGGAGATCATGGATATAATTTACCAGTTCAAATATCTGCGGTGTAACTGTTAATTTCGTAGAGAATAGCCTTAATCTAAACTTATTTACTAAATTGAAACAAACTTTTCTATTCTCAATAGTCTACGATTTTATTTTAAATATTAATATGATATAAATCATTCTTCTCACGCATATGTCGTTCACCACTTATTTGATGTTCAAGAACTTCACTCCTTCAGCTATTTTCTTTCTTTTTCTATTTTTTTTTGTTGCCGTGTTTGTGATCAATTAAGAATTCTCGATCACTACTGAATTGGTATGATTAAAATTTTAATATTGCCATTTGTTATTGATTTCTAAGAGAATCTTTGCTTTAGAAACTATTTTCTTGAGTAATTGGCTTTGTTACTTTGTTCTTACATTTTTGTTTTGTTTTTTAGAATATTCGTAGAATGGGAGAAACGCAGCTATGCTGGAAGTACTAGTAAAAATTAGTATCACAGTATTATTTTATTAATGCGATTTGTATTTTGTTCTTTTACAATTTTCTGTTCATTCGTTATTAGTATGATGATATTGTCTAGGTGACAAAGAAGAAAATTAACAAGTGTTTTGTGATGATGTGATGAAATAGCGGCGAAATGAAAGGTTACAGTGGTTTCATAGGAAGGATTCATAAAATATTTTGTCTACGAAAAAATCAAGTTTGACGCAATGTTCTTTTCGAAGAACTTGTTTAAATCTAATCTAAAACTAAAGTCATTCCTTCAAGCATTCCAAATTAGGTAATTTTACAGTATTTAAAGATAACAATTCAAATAAACTAATTTCAACACACACAAATAAACGGGCACTTCAGTTAAAAAAGATTTATCGCTAAAAATTCGTATTCATTTTCCACTTATTAGAATTTCACGCAGCAAAATTTGGTGAAAAATTAGATAAAGTTCTGCTCAAATTACAAACGTACTTTCTTCTTTCAAGTGAAATATTTTAATGTCTAATTTAGCATTGATTTTATTCAGTGTGGAATTGAGGGAAACGAGACAGTCGCCGCATGCTTTCGTTCGTGTTTTCGCGCGTGAATTTACGAATGAAAATCAGAGCGCACTTTTCGATGGAAGGGTAAGTTTTTCATTTTTTGTTTCACGTTTATTGTGCCGCCTTGATTTTTTTGTGACATGTACCACAATGGGCCTATTGTGGCCTAAGAGAGCCACTTTTTGCCAAAGGAGTCTGCCGCTACAATCAAACAACCTATTATGACAGCTCAGAGTGTCCATCCTGCATATTTTTTATGCTATGCACTAGTATTGATCCCTTACTCTTTCACCATGACATTTTCTGAGTGCGCTATGTTTCAATAAACTTCTCGTTTAGATTAATTTATTCTCAAATATATTTAATCCACAAACCAATGCGCAAACAAATAATAAACATTTTATAAGGGCGGCTCACATAACAAACTAAAGAAAGTATCTAAGTTTTGGTTTAATGTTGGAGATAATTCAAAATTAAATAGACTTATTGATTTTCTGTTGTATGCCAATGACCGTATAATGAGATTGCTTGAACAGCATAGCCTTACCCTCATCTCACACAGCAGGATAGTTAAAAATGTAACTTCGATTATCTGGAAAAATGAATGACGAAATAAGAAAATGATAATAGCACTATTTGAATAAGATATCGCCTATGACTGAGAGACGGCATAGTGAAGTTTTTAAAACTCAGAACAAGGATAAATGATTTACATGTTATGTAAGCTTCTTCTCTGAAGTCTTATTATATTTCAGGTCAATCATCGAAATAAACATTCTTTCCATGGAAATATTTTCTAATATGGCCAACTTGTTACCGTGTTCCCTTATGCTCAATTTATCTCCCAAAATTATAAACAGTATATAAACAATATACAATACAATTTACAAGTTTCGAGATTTGTTTTTAAAACTAAAACCTATTTTGAAAAATTGAATGCTTAGAAATTGTCTGCATCGAAATTGAGAACAAAACAGCATTGTATTCATCGATGGGATGTCGGACGTTGTTTGGGCGTTTTTGATTCATCTTTAAATTGTAATCTGGGAAAGTTGACTTACGTAAATTTCAATATTCGTCTAATGTAAAATTAGAACCGTTTATATCCTAGTGGAATACAGGTTTCGTACTTTTTTGTTTTAAAAAATAGACAAAATTCGGGAGAGTTTTGATGCAGAATGAAACTGAAAATAAATTTGCATTCGTCAACGTTAGATCCATGAGGTAGAGAATATTTTATGTCTTTTAAAAAATATCAGATTTCAGAATTTTAAAACGAATAGAAATCGCCGCAAAAAAATTACGCTTTCCAAGCTTTTATACGATATCAATTACTTACGCTTCGAGACTTGAAGCAAAAAAATATCACTTCATGTGCATTCGAAAATGAGAAGCAAATATATTTTCTATCAATTAATATTTGTGATAATTCAATGCTCTTCGCATTTAACTTAAAGCTACCACCATATCGAACTAAGATATCATGCTCACATGCTTTTAAATTTTAAATTAGAGTTGCGAATCCAACTGCCATACACACGCCACACAACAGAAAAATACTTAAAAAATAATAATAATCAAATAACCAGTTTCTATTAAGATATCTATACCAACCTATCAACAAATTAAGATTAACTAAGGAAAAATGTTTATTATATAACGGAATCTAAATTATTTTATTGTTCAAATTCCTTGAAATTTTCGTTTCTACCAAACAAAACAGCAAGCAGCACACATATCCTTTTGTTTATATGTATGATGTGATAGACATATGAAAGGACACAGTTTAAGGCGATAGCAAAAGAAGTGCATGATAGCCAAAAAGAAAGAAATGATTCGATGAAATGCAAACGCTATTACACGACAATAATGCCATAATACTTTTTTACTTAGTTCCAGCAAATCAGCTGCATTCTATTCTAGAAATATTCCAGAGTGAAAGTTCTTTTTCTCTTTTGCCTCCTCCATTTTCATTTCACGTGTACAATTAATACTACTCAATATCTTATTAACATCATCACTACAATCATAATGTTGATCAACACTACATAATAATAGCGCTTTAAAATCTTTGGAGAATTTTAGCGAATCTACCAACAAGAATTTGGTATTTTTGTATGAATCCTTATTCAGATGGCTATTTTTCAAAAGTGTTTTTACTAAACGGCACCAAGTCATCGCAAAGTTATAATTTAAATAGTAGCTGTAATAATTGTAGTTGGAGTTGTAGTAAAAGTAGCAATCAATGGATTCTCCGAAATTGTCTAAAATCAATTTTAGATAATACTTTAGTGAAAGTTTGATAGTTACGAACAGCGCAGGAGTAGCTAGTCATTCAGGAAGACAGAATTCATCTTGTTCAATTGGTTTCTTCAACCAATTGCCCAGATCCTCGCGACGAAATGCATCGAAGAGTTCACGTTTAGCAATCTGTGGAGAAGATAATTAATTGTTATGAAATGGTATTTATTTTATGTTGAATATAATACAAAAAAATTAGCATAAAGTTTGTACAAAGTAAGAGAAGCGTTTCTTATCATGGAACCGTGTGAAAATTGCCAGTTTTTTATAGTTATTTCCATAACGTTTCACAAAAAAATTGTACGAATTTAAATTCAATTGGTTACAAAACACAACAGTATTAAATGTTTTGTTATGTACTTTTATTCTGCTTGTTCAAAATAAAAAAATTGAAATTTCTCCTAAATGATGACAAAACATGCGCAAGGGAAGTGGTTAAATTCGCTGTTATAAATATGTTACGATAACAGATCGTCGCGGCCCAGCAATGATAAAAAATAAATAAAGTCCTGACCGACTTTCACTGGAGGTGAAAATCACTCATGACTCAGACAAATTATCTTGAGGAATTAAGGCCACCCACCCCTTCCGGCTTCCAGACCCCTGCAGTGTTTTTCAGGCAGAGGTCATTGCGATATACAAGGCAGTAGACTGGCTGAGAAATCAGAAAATTTCCATAAGAAACCTGAATATTTTCTCCGACAGTCAAGCTGCTATCCAAGCACTATCCAACGCGTACACCTCATCCATGATGGTGACGGAATGCCGTGCACAGCTGAACGTGATGTCACTTCACTGTGAAGTGACTCTACACTGGGTACCGGGACATAGTGATATACCGGGAAATTGCGAAGCGGATGCCTTAGCGAGAGCTGGCACTGTGCTCCAGGAGTATACACTCACACCCCAAGATTTAAGCAGCAGCAAATAGAGCTTGGTTGTTGGAGGAAACCTGCAGGACAACCAGGTAAACTTGGCGTGCACTGAGTTCCAGACGCACCAAGCAGCTCCTGAACACGAGTCGTGAAACCTTGAGTTCTATCGTGTCCATACTGACGGGGCACTGTCTGATTGGCAGACACGCAGAGAGGTTGGGCGTTCCCTTCAACGATTTCTGCCGGAGTTGCAGATCGGAAGAAGAGGAAGAGACAGTCCAACACTTTCTGTGTGAATGCCCGGCACTGTCCAGGAAACGCATGAAAACCTTAGGCTCACCATTCCTGGACAGCCTCACGGAAGTAGGTGATATGAATATCGGCTGCATAGCCGGCTTCATACGAGAATCGAAATGGTTCTCGTCATCTCACAGGTTCTAGTGCCGCCCTCGTCTTTTTGTGGTATCACAATGGGCCTATCTTGGCCTAAGTGAGCCATATTTTTGACAAAGAGGGCTGCCACTACAACCAACCAACCAACCAACCAACCAAGGCCACCCACCAGTAGCAATCTTCTTCGATATCGCTAAATTAAAAATTTAGGTTCGTAGAGTAAAGGTTTGAATTTGACAATGGCAGTTCTTGGAGTTTAAATGAATTCTATAAATCAGAATTCGATTCTAGTAAATAAGGAAATTAGATAAATTGTTAGAAGGTAAGTTATTCGTAAACAGAACATTGAATGGTAGCGCCGAGATAACATCGAAAGCAATCGCCAAGTAACACGAGATGTACAAAGATGAAGTTATGTTCATGTCTCGGCCAAACGGCATGTCACATTACAGTGGGGGCTCAAACCATGCAAGTTTAACTAGGAGAGGCTCAGGTTATGGAATCTCAGATTTGGACGAAATTTGGCACATAAGTAGAAGACGTCAAGAATATTCGATCCTTAAAATATTAGAGCGCAACACTCCTCCTTTTTTGAGAAAAACGTCCTTAAAGTTTTTAGCGTCGCTAATGGATTATTAAGTTTTTACATCTGGCAGAAGCGGTCCAGTGTAGGTAGCAGAACTACCAGCTCGCGGTCATGGGGTCGTGTGTTCGATTCCCGTCGGGGTATTGTTTTTCTTTTTGAATAATTGTCGTCGTCGTGTGTTCGATCACCGGTGGGTACTGTTCTTTTCAATATTCGTGGATGTGATTATTTTAAGGTAAATCAGCAATGTTCAACTGCAAAAACATTTATTTTGAGAAATCAGCAAATTGTTCGATCATTTATACAAGAAACTCATTGTCAAACTATACAAGAAACTCATTGTTGAACGGATAGAGTCTTAAAAACTGTTGTAATCGAAGCAAAATCATAGCTAATGGTAAGATCATCCTTTGTTTCTCGAATCAACCATGCATCCTCTTCGTGTCTCAAAGCCAAGTCGGCAAAAGGCAACAAACCAGAGTGGCGCCCAACGTGGCCATGAATGCTATGGTGTTAAATGATTGACCACCATAACATTTATGACTCGATACAATGGGCGTCACCCTGGTTTATTGTCTTTTGCCGACTTTTTAAAGACCATCTAAACCACCACCAAAAATTTCTTATAAGATTCGCATTCGGAAATTTTGGTGACTACTTCAACACCGAAGATTCGCAATTACTAAATTATCTATTTGTTGCGTTGTTACACATAAAACCATTTGAAATCTATGTGATCGAACCAAAAAGTACAGGTACCTGTCAGACACTTTTGCCTTTACTGTTCTTTTATTTTTAAAAAATTACGTTTCACACAAGAGGACTGAGATATATTTTTGAGTTTCAGTATGATTACCTGCAGACAAATTCTAAATTTCTGACCGAAAATGAATTGTCAACTGTTATTCAGAACGTAAAGCAGATTTTCTTTTGAAAATTCGCCAAGAAGCAGACCTTAAAAAGGCACAATTAACACTGTTTTAAAAGTATCAATGAGATTCAGGTCAAAGCACAGCAGCCTAGAATTTATGGTTGCGGTTTCTGCTGCAACAATAACTCGTCATCTAGCAGTACTTATATCACGTAACAATAAAGAGAAGCTTCAAAAATTGAGATTCCTTAAGGGGGGAAGTACATTTAGAGGCCGAAAAAAAGGTATTTTTTGCAACTGATTTGTGGGGAAATGATGGCAGTTCTTATTAAATCAGTATAATATTTATTTTAGGCGATGTTTGAGGTTGAAAAAAAAACATATTCTACAAAAGTGAAAGTTGAACATTAACAAATTTTTCAAGGATCTTGAAAGCCATGTCGTCGCTGACGTCGTAAATTGCGTAAGCGATGCTGGCTGCAATTTTCATCTGAAATCAACAAGCCAAACATTTTCTTACTCGAGAGGGATTTTTTTAGTAGATAGACTTAAATATTTGCGAAATTCGAAAATTAACTCTACAAAACAGGCTCAATCAAAAAATTACGATTTTGACGAAAAATTTCGTTGTACTTCCAGTCAAAAATAGTCCCAAAATAATTTTTTTTATCTTTAGTCTATATAGAACAGTTTTTATGCTCTTTAAAATGAATGCTAGATGATGAAAATCAATTCACTAGTTTTTTTACTTACGCAATTTTAAAAAAACATAGTTTCGAGAAAAGGCCGTTTAAAGTTTGTGGTCAAGAGCTATGCGGGCTCGGCGCCAAGCACTTCCGGGATGCATCTCTTCCACAATTTTGAGAATTAGCTTTTGAATCTTTGACATGATATTTTTAGGCGATATATCTATCGATTAGAACAATTTAAAAAAATCGATTTTTTGAAGTGTCTAAAGGTACTTCCCCCCTTAAATTGACACAAATACGATGCTTGGAAGTGGAAATACGTACAATTTAAGAGTGAAGAATCTTTATTTGTTTACTGATAAATATTGATACGACTGTGCATTACATGCCACCCTTTTCGGTTATGATAACGGTTGGCAAGTTTGAAATAAAGATTTTCGTGAAACTTATATGGCCCAATTTTCGAATAATTATGCTGCGCCGCATGTCTAATAGATAATTGTAACCTGAATAAGTTTGACTTTAATGTCCTGGTTCGTTCACCATATTCACAAGAACTTTCCGCCACGGATTACTACAGGCTTGAGTAATCATTTACGAAATTATATGATTCGAAAGCCACGAGGCAGTCGTTTCGAACTTTGAGCAGTTTATTTATATTATAATATATGAATGATGGTTTTCTAAGGATTTTTTCGAATATTTTTTTTCGGTTTACAAACTGGTTTTTATGAAGAGTATAGACTTTTCAATCGCATCAATAAAATCGAAAATGATATATTTGGTGATAATATTAGCGCGATTTTATATTTATGCACAAAAAATGCTAATAATGTACAGCAGGTAGGTAAATCCTCGTTACTACGGTTTTTTACGAAAGATTCAGGCAATTGAAATTGTTTACTAAAAATCAATGTTAATAGTCACTTTTAAATGTTTCATCAGTTATCAACCAGTTCCAAACCAATTAAGTGTTAAATACTTAGATAAGATGAGGCGACAAGGAAAAAAATTTCGCTATTAAAGGAGATTGAATTAAAATGTTATGAAATAGAAAAACGATGTTTTGGAGAGCGATTTATTTCGTACCGAAGTTGATTGATAAGATGTTGAACACTTGAGAAAATTCTTAATGACATTAGTTCAAAAATCAACAGAAAGCCTTTTTAAACGCGGAAAACGCGGAGTGACATGGTACAATTTGCTGAAAATTAGGAATCATAATTGAGTGAAAGGTATTTTTTACGGGCGAGTGTAAAATTAATCTGAGGTGCCTTTGCAAGAAATAACACGCGTAGCTCGAGAAAGATTTTCAGACGAATATGTTAAGCATTCGTCCTATTTTCTGTCTGGAGAGAGATTACATCTTAGAGAGTTGGTGTCTTTTTTTGCTAGAAGAGTAAGTTAACGCCCAGAAATACGAAGCAGTAATCAAAGAAGGAGTTGAAACAACCATCAAAGAGCTATCTGGAGAGTGTGTGGTTTCAAGACGATTCAGCGTCGTGTCATTGAGCTTTTTCGTATGTAACACACATAGTTAAAACTAGACTTTTTCCTATTATTACATTCATGTACTATTAAATATATACAAGTGCAATTGCACATATGTCGCTGATAACGGATGATAAAATAACTAAAGCATCTACTTTTGCATTACATTTTTCCCCAAACGAGGGCTATGTAATTTAGATCAACAATTTTGAGATGTTTTGATATGTCAGTCACTTACGACTTGAAGGCTAAGATTGTTAGAATTTACAAACGCATTTTCAATTGTACCTATTTTGTCTGGCAAAAGTGAAGCAATCCACTTCGTATCTAGGGGTGAACTAATGGTACAGGACTTTTTTCTAATCGATTTGGTTCACTCGGAGAACTATGTGATCAGAATCGCGTCTCGACCGCACATTTACTTCTCCAAACAATGATCGAGTACTCATTTCCAGTAGAGTGAACTGAAAACGGCCTTATTGTTATATTGGAGACCTTAGGCGGGTTATGATGGAAGACAATGAATTTCGGTAAATTTTTGCAACTTTTGACGCCAATTACAAAAATATCGCTTGATTTTGTTTTAGGTAACGTTTGGTTAACCTTTTGTGGTTTTATGACTGTTGCGACGATATTCTAAGCTTCATTAAGTTGTACTTTATGAAGTAATAAATGGAAAAGTCAATTTTTCTTCTTTGGCACAATGAGTAATAGTTTGAAGTGGCAATTGCTTGTGGGCTATTGAATACACAAAAATTCTTGCTGGAATTGAACGAAATTAATTTTTAAAGTTCACTATAAACTGTTTCCAAAATTTTCTTGATTTTTTAAAAGGCCCAGCTGCCATGCACCTTAGATTTGGATTTTCAAGAATATTAACATTGTATATCAATTTTTATTGAAGTTTTTGGTTAAATTTATATGTAAAATGAATGCTTTGCTTGAAAACAGCATAGAAAAAATTACACAGCTATTCATAACGAATGAGAACAACTTACCTGATAATCTTCTACTTTAATTTTTGTCTCTCCATAATCATTGGACAATCGTCGACTTTGCAGCCCCGGCAACATTTTAACGACATTTCCGAATTTTCGGAAGAATGCCGCCTTCGTTATACGCGACGATAGATTATTGATGGTTTTCCCAGTTAGGGAGTTCACAACCTCAACTTCCGTATCACCAATGGTCCAATTGATACCAAAATTTGGTGCTTTCGCTTGATTTCTTGGTTCGGCCGATGTGACTTGTGCCAATCTCGGCTTGTTCAAATGATATGGCGGCGGAAGACCTTGTATAGCTTTCTCGATTCGACCACAAACAGCCCGATACATGTGCTCCGGATGCAATAAGCTACCCAAAACGATTGAATGCAAGTAAATTGGTTCGACGACCGACGATAGTAGTGAACCTTGTACACCAAGTATATTCCATCGAGCAATTTTGTCGGAGCAGGACATCGTAAGTAGTCGTTGGCCCTAAAAATAGTTTTTGAAATAGGTTATCCATTTGATATTATTGTATTGAGTCGCAGAATATAAAACTTCAGAGTGATGAAAATTAGGGGATTATAAACACGACGGCAACAGACCAAAATTCTATAGCTTCACGATAAATAAAGGGTTTCCTGAAAAACACAAGCAACAATTCAAGGAGAGCATTCAAAGGATGAACCCAAGCGGTGAGTGACGCAACGAAACTAGAAGTGTTAGACAAGCAACGAATAAATGACATCGCGCCAAAAGCCTAAATCAACAAGCCGCGAGGTGCGACCCTTGAGGTCCACACGGACAACTTCCCAGTAATATTTACAGAAATATTAAAAATATTAAACACAATAATAATTATGGAAATAAGACTAATTTTAATAATAAAAATATACTTCTCATAAAAGCTATTGGGATGACTTAATATTAATCGTAAAAGTAAGTAAAATATATGTATTACAAATGATGAAGGAAGTAACTGAAATTTTACGAATACTAAAGAACAAAACTCCTAAAAACTACAATTTTTTATTTGATGAAAGCTTTTCAAAGCATATGATCTCAAAAAGTGTCGACTACAAAACATTTTACCATTCAAAACGTTGATTATCACAATTGCAAGTTTGATTTGATTTGTATTGGTTTTCAAAATTTAAGCAGTTTTTTTATTAAAGTTAAAACACGGTTCTGTGAACACTATTAAAAATCTCCGCAAATTATGCAAATAATAATAAACTTTGATTGACTTTACAATAATGTCTTTAGAATAAGAGATTTAAGGTATAAAAATTCGTATGAACCCTTTTTCCATGGTGACTTTGAATGATTTTTTTTATTTTTTATTTAATTTGTTTTGAAATCATGAGAAAATATTTTGCTAGTCTCTACAGAAATTGATAAAAGTTTATAAATTTTATAAACATTTATTATTACGATGTTAATTTTATTAAATATTAATAATTTTTTTACTACACTCATTTTCAATATTTTTTTATGAAATTTAAAAAATGGCTACAAAGATTTTTTTCTTAAATTTAAAAACATCATTAAAATTTTCATACGCATTGATTGACTTCCTAATGATGCAAAGATTATATATGACTTTTAATGATTTTTTATTTTTAATTTAATTTTTTTTGTGATCAGGAAAAAAATTTTGGTGTTTTTTTTTACAAAAAGTGTTTGGAGTATATAAATTTTATAAATTTTGATTACTGCGACTTGAAAATAAAGTTAAAAATTTGATGTTTTTGAAAAAAACTTAATTTTTTGCATTTTTTTAAAAAAATTAAAAAACAGGTCCAACGATTTTTTTTTAAAATTTTGATAGAATCACGAAAATGTTAATACGCGTCGATTGACACCTTGATGAAGCAAATCGTACGTTTGGTTCGCGAGATATAACGCATGACAGGTTTGACCTTCAAGGGGTGAAAACAGCAACCCCCCCCCCCCCCCCGACCGAAGTTTCCCAAAAACTAATCAGCTCTTAACATTGCAAATACGCTTCGATTGACACCTTAACGAAGTCGATACGACTTTGTTTACGTGAGTTATGCTTGTAGAAAATCTGTCCGCGAACGCACGTACGTACGTACATACACACACACATACATAATTCTTTCTAAAAACACTTAAAATATACTCGTAAGACCTCAAACCGTAAAGATATGTTGAAAATTTCAATTTCGATTTTCGAGGCGATTACAAGAACTTCCCATATACTGGGAAGTTAATAAAGAGGTACCAAGGGAGCAAATTTTTAATTAAGATGAAAGCCAAGTGGCACAATTTTGCAGAAATTCCATGAAAAAATGATGGAAGATATATACATACAGAGGGGGACAAAAGTATTGGCACACCCGTAATGTTTATAAGAAAGTACAAATAAATCATATATAAATGAAACAATCTATTCCGTCTTCATACAAAACTTTTCTTCCTTATGCGAAATACAAGTATTCATAAAAAAGTTCCAACAAAAGCATAAATGTTATTAAACAATTTAAAAGATACTTCAAAATATCACATTTTCCTATGGACAAAAGTATTGGCACAATTGGAGTAGACTGTACCGTGTTCCCAGTAACATAATTTCACATCTGATTTATGGGGGGAAGTCCTGTTGTAATTTCGTAGATGTTTGCTTGTGAAATCAGTTTGTTTTATTTGATTTAATAAGTCAGTTCTTGTAGCCATGCGCCGAAAAAGTAAGGAAGCAAGTGGAAGTGAAAGAAAAATTATTTTAAATTTAAGTAATTAAAATAAAAGTTACGCGGAAATAGCGAACATTGTTGGGAGAAATCGGTATACAGTTCCCAGTATAATCAAGAGATTTCAAGATTGTCCAAATTTAAAAAATCGTATTCGCACAAGCCGACCGCGGAAACTTAATGCTAGAGAAAAAGCAAAAATTGTCCGTGAAAATAAAAAAAATCCCAAAACTAGTGCATCACAGATAGCGACGCAGTTGAAGGAAGAAGATAATAAAGATGTACATGTAAAAACTGTACGCAGGGTGCTTCACCGGGCAGGTTATAATGCAAGAGGGCCTCGAAAAAAACCTTATATAAGTCCAATTAATAAGAAAAAAAGAATGAACTTCGCAAATGAATACGTGCATAAAGATAATGGTTTTTGGAGTAACGTTTGATTTTCTGATGAAAGCACATTTAACATTTTTAATAGTGATGGTAGAGTTTTAGTGTGACGAAGACCTAATACGGAACTAGATCCGAAACACTTGGAAATTACATTCAAGCATGGTGGCGGAGGAATCAAGGTATGGGGGTGTATGGCTTCTTCTGGTGTTGGTTAGTTGGTTTTTATAGAAGATACGATGGATGAGACATATTATTTACATATTTTAAAAAATAACTTGAAAAAAGTGCAGAAAAGTTGAGACTTGGAGAGGATTATTATTTTCTACAAGATAATGATCCTAAACACACTGCCAATATCGTTCGTCAGTGGATTGTTTACAACATTCCCCACATGTTACAGACCCCTCCGCTATCACCCGACTTCAACCCATTGGGATGAATTAGGAAAGCGGGTTAGAAAACACAATATATCCAGCAAATCGCAGTTAAAACAACTAATTTCTGAAAAATGGAATAAAATTGGTGCAACCGTAACCCAGAAGCTAGTATTTTCTATGGAAAACAGGTTAAAAGAAGTGATTAAGAACAAAGGATGGCCAACTAAATATTGATGGCATGTATTTTTTTGTAATATCCCATGTTCATTTAGAGTGTGCAAATACTTTTGTCTATAGGCAAATGCGATATTTTGAAGTATTTTTTTAATTTGTTTATAACATTCATGCTATTGTTGGATTTTTTTATGAATAATTGTACTTCGCATAAAAAAGAAGTTTTGTATAAAGACGGAATAGATTGTTTCATTTATATATGATTTATTTGTAATTTCTTATAAAAATTACGGGTGTGCCAATACTTTTGTCCCCCTCTGTATGTGAAGGCTATCATAACATGCTTTATTACTGAAAAGTGAGACAACTACATATTACGTAAATTCGGACTGAACACGGAGACGCTACGAAAATTGAACAATGAAAAGATACTGAGTTGGAAGTTCACCGACAGTCAAATGAATGAAGTCTCCTATTAATTAATGGGAAACAATTATACAAATGATAATACAAGATGATAAATTCGCACCTATAAATAGATTTGCAGCATAATTTTTCGAAAAGAAAATTGAGAAAAAAATAAACTGATATCCCATGATGCACGTATTTGAAGATTTAATCAACACACGGTTGTTTGATAAAAATTGGATCAACAATATTACTGACCAATTAATCTCTATTATTTACCAAAATATTTTTCCACAGAATAACGATCGCCGACCAAGCAATAATAATTGATTGATTCAGAACCCACAGTGAGAATGCTTAAGAAAAAACTTGAACTCGTTAACAAAATTAATTGGCTGTTGATTTTATGCCTTACAATCAGTCATAAAACTGTGGGCGTAGCACTTAAAGTAGAATTTCAACACACAATGCTGAGAGCTAATAAACACAAAACGAATTCGTAAGAATTTTCAACGAAATTATGTCCCGAGATGTCTTAAGTACACATTCCTCAAGTAAACAGAGAGTGAAAGTCGATTACACGTGAATGTTTAGCTCCCGGCGAGGTGCTCATAGAAAATGCCCAAGTGGCCAGGTTTAAAGGTCCAGAAGATTAACTTTAAAATATCAATGAAATATAAAATAGGCTCTTATTCCAGAAACAAAGCTTTAATAACACTTCTGACTCGTTTGCAGACTGTGGTGGGAAATACAGTTGCTTGAAAACGTGTTGGAAATGGTTTTATTAAGGAATTATTATTTTTTCAGACATCATTGCAATTACTTTGCTCCAATTTGTATTTGTGATCACTAGTAACAAAATTCGAGGGTTGCGTTTAAAAATAGGCTGTTATTTCATCCGTAAGAATCCGATGTTTAAAAAAACATGATAAAAATTCAATTCAAATCTTAATATCTCCATTCAAAACGACCATCGTGATTTTTTTTACCTGCATTACTCCATCCCACGTTTGGATACCATCACTACTTTTAACTGGAATCGTTCCTTCGCCGGATTCAATTTTTGTTCGTAGCTGTCCTCTGGCTTTCCTGAAAACAATGAAACTCGAAGTCAAGGTGCTTTCCACACACGTACACAAAAAGCAGTACATGAAACCATTATACAAAAACCATAGCGGTGTACTATCAAGGGTGTACTTACCTATTGGGATGCTTATCAACGCCAGTATCATTTTCATGGGGGCTGAAGATCCTGGCGTCACCGCAGGGCGCTGTGTTAATGTACAAATGGAAATGAACGCCATTTCTCAGTTTGTATGGATATTTTGTATTGCCGTTGTTTCGCATGAAAATTGACTGACTTTGCGATGCTGTTTCGGTTAATTAATCACAGTGTGAAAAACAAAATTGGGTTCATGTTAGAGCCGGGATAGTTTTCATTCGGTTTACCTTGGTTCGCATGGAGTTCTAGCTGTGAGTACAAAAACTTCACTAAACATCTTCGCGACACGATTTCGGCATGGGAGTCATTCAAAACGGCACCATGCACACTCATATGCTCTCCATTCACACATTTCGTCCCTGTCGAAACGCAGATTACCTGAATAGAATGAGCAAACAAATTATCATCAATACGGACGTTATGAAAAATGGTGCAAAATAAATTTTATTTGCGAGCAACCTTTGCTTCATTGAAATTCAAATTCTCCGTCATAACAATGCCAGCTAAAACTTTTCGCCGCGAATAAGATTCCTGTCCTTTGATGATTTGCATGAATTTTTCAGTGACCAGACGTCCTATTGTGTCCGCTTGGATTTGTGGTAATTCTATTGACGAGATTTTGTCATCCACCGGCACCGGAGCATTTTTTTGTGAGCTTATCATCGGACTGTACGAGATGTTGCAAAGTGAGGCGAGCGCCGCCTTGGCAGCAGCGTTTTTAGCTAGTTTCTTCGAAGGACCTTGAGTGGGACGAGAGAAATGGATCTATTAATCATTCCAACGACTTTAGGCATCACGCTTAGGGACACAATCACAAGACATTTAGATACATTTCCAAACGAAATATCTGATAAATTGAATCTGTCACGGATAAAGATGTCTTCTGATATTCTAAGCAATTAGATTACCACTGAATAAGTTAGCTCTAATTGCTTTGAATTACGCCAGAAAGTGCTTAGACATTTGCATTGATAATTATATTAAGCGAATTTCTTACCTGTGCCTTCGAACATTGAATTATTCACGTGAACAGTCATTTTGAAGCGACAGTTTTGAATTCCATCCACTCCTGAGCAATCGAACCGAACATCATTGAACAATTCATACAATAGCATAACTGGTCCTTTGTCTGGAACTCGTTTTTGACCCTCGTTTGAGATCACATTGCGTGTCAATTCTTTAAATTAAATTGGCAATTAAAGTATCGATGATTATTTCATATATAGTTTGCGGCTATTGGTTAGCGAAGAAAACATTCGAGCTTATTGAAACTTGGTTAAATCGACAAAAAATTCTAAACTAGGGAAAAATTTAACGCACTATTAGGCTTCAAAAGATTCTATCTAGGTATGCAGGATCCAAAACAATTGTTGATTTCAAAGGGGCAAAAATGAAAAGAATTAAATCAATCAATAAATCATATTAAATGATGAACATTAAAAACACAGTGAAAACTTTTAATGAAAGTAAACCATTTGTCAATACTTAAGCTTTCCTATTCATGCCAATTCGTCTTGCAATTTATTTTTGGGTTCAAAATTTATCTGAATAGCAGCATTGACCCCGTGAAGACAGTCATATTGTGTCCTTTCAGTAGGGTTACTTACTTGCACTGCAAAATTAACTATTTAATGATGTAAAAGTGTTTCGATGACTGACAAAATTACATTCGGAAATGTATGATTGGCGCCATTTGGAGTACTTTAACTCCTTCAATAAAACTGCTCAGGTATATTCGGTAGATAATTCAAGGATCTATAACTTTGAAGGTTTTTCTCTGCATAAAGTCTATAGTGTCTGATATGTAATGAAAAAAACTTGTTTAAAATACTTTAAGACCATGTAGTTCTAAAAGTGGAAACTTTACAACAATATTTGATCAACAAGTTTGGATATTTAGTTTTGAATAAAAACTTCCTGCAAATTTATTTCACGAAATCAACGCTTTCCAAGATAATAGCAAAAATCTTCAGTCCAAGAGGGCTGTGAACTTTCCCAGCAGCCAGTTGGTAGACTTATGATATTATTGTTGAAACAATTCAAAGGGATATGTGATGGAAATTTTAAAGTAAAATGACAAGGCGTCATTCTGCGAAAAGATGTAGAAAAGAAAGATGTTTCCAGAAAACTTGCAGACATTACTCAAATGATATCCACACGTTTAGAGAATCTCATGTTATATTATCCTAGAGAGAGTTTATCGTGAACAGATCCAAGGATTCTTTCGGAAAGTAGCAAATGGAGTTCAGCCTAGGGCTCGACTACGATGTTAAAAACAATCAAGCCCCAAAAGATGATACTGTGGTCGAACTAGAAGCTGCGACTAAGTTTTGTAATAGCAAAAATAGATGGCTTCCGCCGAAAAGTTGGCAAACACGCACTACTATACTAAGGAACAAAAGTTAAGGTACAATATTAGCTGGACGCATTAAATGCTGCCTGTTCCTGCATCTGCAATGCTCCAAATTAGTGAAATGATCTTATTGCAATTTTGATACTACAGGGTTTTCCAATAAGAGGTTTCAGTTTGAACAGCCCGCTATTTTGGCAGTTGTCACTTTTGAAGCTGTAAAAGCAAGTAAAAACTACGCCATTATTAAAAATGGAACGATACACGCTTCAACAACGCATTGAAATTGTAGAAATTCACTACAAAAATGGTCAAAATTTTGCAGTCACAGTTCGCAGAACTAAAGCACGTTTTGGTCGTCGTGAAGCACTTTCTCGGCCGGCAATAGTAAAACTGGTGGAAAAATTTGAGCTGTTGGGGCAAGTTAGTGATGTGAAGAATCGACACCGTGTGTGTCGCTCAAGAGCATCTAAAAATATTGCTGCTGTAGCCCATAGTGTTGACGAAAACCCAGGATTGTCGATTCCTCGTCGATCTTTGGAATAAGGCATGCCACAAACAAAACAACAACAACAACAGAAATACATTTTCGATGATTTTTTCAATTTTTTTCGATAAATATTCAATAAATTCAATAACTGGCAACCATATTTGATCTAATAGCACCACCTTATAGACGCGAAAAAATCTGTATGGATTGGTTAATCCGATCGCGAGAAAATTGCTGATTTATCCGGAAAAACACCTTTTTTTCAGGAGAGACAAAAATACGGGGCCATTCATATTTTCCGCTCGTATTGACGTTTTGAACCGATTTTGCTTACTCGATTCAGTAAATTAACTTAACTGCAAGGAAGTTGTTCTCTTTCACCATTTGTCTATTGAAACGAGAAAATCTTCCTTACTCTATTATTTAAACTTTCCTTTCGACTTCTGTTTTGTTACCCACCAAAGTTCTACACGACTGGCTATGAATTAAGGGAGATCATCAGGGCCAATGGTTCTCCAACGTATAAGTTAATAAGTAGAAGAGGTCAACACGTTATCCAGGCAGATCAGCAATCACCATTTTAAAAATTCAATAGGATTGATGTATCGAATACGCGAAGAGAAGATCAAAGAAGAATTTATGTATGTTAAAGCCTCTTGATGTCGAGTTGTTACCATTGAGTGTACTTATTAAGGAGTTCCTGTATCTTCTAACAAAATGATTATGTGTACATATTAGCACAATAGAACGCAAGAGAAAGATTCATTTATGCATAAAACTAACAGTGCTATGCATAAGAGAAAACTACTTTGTATTTGGAGAAGGTACTAAAATACATGAAGAGTGGCAATAGGGAACCCACTTTCATTACTTCTAAGTGAAATATTCATAAGCTCTATCGAAAAGGATTAGCGTTGCAGCGTAGTAGATTGGACGGATACTTTTGAAGACCTGAATAAAACATATATATACATCACTTCCACAATGAAGACGGACGAGCAGCAGCAAAGTGTTTACTTGGATCTGAAGATAATCAAAAGTGGAATCAATATCGAGCTTCAAATATATAGAGAATCAATCTACACCCAACAGGACACTTTTCCAGATATTTCGCCACTCTTACTTACGAAAATGATCCATATTTCGCAATATCTCTGAATGCGGAATATATAAAGAAAGCCAATGCCTTTTTGCGACATCCAATTTGAACGGATACCAAACAGAAATAATCGAGAGCTGCATAAGACAAAAACGATAGTAGATGCCGAGGAAAGAAAGAACAACAATGTATTATATTGCGATGGAGGATCGATTTCAGAAGCGAACAACAATCAGACATAGATGAGAAAATCAAAAGAATTATATTTCAACAGAATCAACACTGAAAACGATATTGGATACAACAACTTGTTTCGAGATCACTGAATCAAAATAGTGGCATCTTTAAAAAATCCTGGTTAGAATAGTTTACATTAGACCAACCATCTATATAATACCTACGAGAGTTAAGGATCATATTAAAAGAAGTAGAATTGGCAATTACAGATAACAGAACAAACCGAATATAGTAGAAAGGGCACATCATGGAATATAGTGAGACAAGCGTAAGAAAAGCAAGAAAGAAAAAGAAATCAATTCGATACTCTTGAATTCAAGGCAGTTAAACCATGCCTCAGAAGATGGTTTCTCGGACCTTATTGAACTGATCATGTACAACTTTTTGAGAGGATGTCATTCCTAATCTTTTTGAGAAGATATTCTCGGCTTTGAGTAAGAATTTTATGCATGCAATTAAGGTCATGAAGGTAACATTGAAATATCTGTTGCTCATTGTTTGAGGCAGAAGCTGCCACTGGAAAAGAAACAATTATTAAAATACACATATGAAATGTACAAAAATATTCAACCGTAACCTAAAGATTTTTTTTTGTTTTTTGTTGCTTTATTTCTAGAAAGTTTTAACGATTTATCGATACTCGTTAACTATTTATACATCGGTAAAAGTCATCTTGATGAGTATTTCTATAGGGAAACAGCAATTGACAGCATAAATTTTAATGATTTTCAAATTTGAATTGTTCAGAAAGAGTTTCTATTGTGGTTTATTAATTATTTTGTAGCACTTTCATATAATTCAAGACAAAGTTGATAAAACCCTATGGGAAACTTTGAATTCTTGGATTATTGTTGAGTTAATTATTGTTCGAAAAAGCGTTTCTATCGAAAAGTATCTGAGCTGTTTGTTGAAGCTGAAAAAACATATGAAATTCATCGCCAGTTGCACGTAGAAGTTCGTTCGTTTGTACGCGCATAGGGATTTCATTTCTTCTCTCTCACTATATTAGAAAATTTAGAGCGAATATATTTCATGATGGGCTTGACACTGTTGGATAGATTATTTTATGTTGTGTGATTTATATTTTTGAATAAAACATTTGAACCATACGATTTTTCATTTATATTTAAGCATAGGATGATGAACTTTGAAGATTCATTGCGTAGCCTAATTTTGCCGCAATTTCTGTGCTATGAACAATTATTTATGTTTTTTTAGTGTTTTTGCTTCATAAAGTTTCCTAGCCAAAAGTTTTTAATTTAATTTTCTAGAATAAAATGTCATTCATCAGTTTTTTTTCATAATTGTTGTTTCAGAAAATATTTTCACTCCATAAAGATTTGTCATGTCTTTTGGCTCAGAACATTTCTTCTGTACTTCCGGCTCAAAAATGTTTCCTTTTGTTAATCAACTTTGATTGTTTAAACTTGAGTACATTTTTGTGCTTAAGAATAGCACGATTTGTGTTTTGAATATAAAATTTTCACTTAAACAAATAAGACTCCGGCAATTTATTGTTGTCAAAAATAAATAAATAATTTTTAAGCAAAAATTTCAAAATTATTTGTTGGAGATATCAATCAATCGAGAAATCTTATTATGGTATTTTCATATCAGAATTTTCTACATACTAAAGCCATCGCTGAAGCAATTTCCTAGTTCGAAGACTTTGTTTTATTGCAATTTTTTGCCTCTAAAATTTTTACTTCAATTTTTTTTTTCGTTGAAATATGTTATTTCAAGCATTTTAATTATTGAATTGTTTTAAACTTTTTAATTTGTGAATTATGAGTTTCATTCCACAAAAATTTGATGTTTCGTAACTAAAGGGTGTTTTTAGAGGCATTTAACTTTTTTAACAAATGACTTAATTAGCTTGCAAATTTCTTAGCATTTAGAGTTTAAAAATTATTTCTGGCATATGA
This sequence comes from Oxycera nigricornis, assembly GCA_963942545.1. Lineage (NCBI taxonomy): Eukaryota > Metazoa > Arthropoda > Insecta > Diptera > Stratiomyidae > Oxycera > Oxycera nigricornis. The sequence goes on along the minus strand of OZ012660.1, from coordinate 44,639,607 downwards.
CGACTGTGCCTTTGAATGGCCATTTTGTCGGTCCAATGTTGCACCTCTTTTTCCAGCATAGCAGGCCTTGTTTCGCCAGTAACGCGTTAATTGACCTTAAATTGTCAGTTCGCAGATCTATTGCTTGAGGTAATTCGTTTAACAACGGCTCGGCACAATAAAGTAATGGATTCACGCGCTGTATGACATGTTGCGCCATCCTGTTGGGACCATTTGTCCCCCAGACGATCGGCATTGATGTTAGGAATCAAAAAATTACGAATCATTTATCATTTCATTATCAGACAATGACTTTTCGGGGTGTAATGGGATTTTGAAAGTCTCTTGAGGATTATCCTCACATCGAAGCAGCAATTTGCTTATTTACGAATCCATCGCTCAAAATTATTTGGCGGTAAAAATCCGGATCAACTTATAACTAACTGATTCTCAGCCCATTTATCGAACGTACGACGCAAACTATGGTCCAATAGCTTTAATTGCTGCACTAGTTGCTAGTTGGATCTTATAGGGCTTTAGTCCAATATCTTTTCTTAAAATTTTCCATGAAGTGGCCGGGCAGAGGCCAAGTTGAGAACGACGTCGAATCGGTAAATTTGGTTGCTCAGAACACTATTTTCTACAGCAGCGATAGCTGATTCGGTACGCCCTATACGAGCTCGTGTTGGATGAAAATTGTTTAAGGGGTTACACCACAGTAGAAATTTCACAAAGAGGATTTTATTTTTATTGGCTTAAAAAATCCTTTAAACCTTCTAGCATAACAGACAAACTATTTTATATCTGCCAGAAATCGTTTTCATTGAAATTTCGAGCTTTTTTTCGACCCCTCCCGACTGTTCCGAAACGACTACCTGCGGTAAATACGACACCTGCCCGTCGGGTACAGCATTATGTCTTTTCATTTGGTTTCTGATTTCTCTAATATATTAATAGATGCTGTTAGAAACATTTTGTAGCATGTTAAACACAAAGTACGTTAAATTTTTAAAATCAATTTTTTTACTTTATCATGTTCGAAACACGAGTCAAAACTATAAACGCGTTTTTCTCGAAACACGTTTTTTTTTTCAAATCGGCACGCAGCATAACTGGAACATTTTTTTAATTTCTCCACTCCAAATTAATATCAGATCTTGAAAACAACATTTCGCATAGAAATACGTAGCAGATTTTCGGATTTTTTAGGTACAAATAGCTGCCCATTTTTTGATAGTAAAATGTACCTTTTTTAAATGCTCGCCAGTTTAACAAAAATGAATATTTTCAAAATCTCCTACACATTTCTTTAGCTATACTAATGTAGTTTGAAAAAAAAATTATTTTGTTCCAGATTAATTTTTGATGTACTTTTACTGCGTGCCGCGGAGCCCTTTAAAAAAAAACCGTCCCGCAGAAACGGCTGTTGGGTAGCCATTTTGTAATATTTTTTAATAAACAATTTTTTTTTCAAACTTCAAAACATGCTTAACAAGGTCCTTAAATAGAATTACCGTGATACTTTTCCTTCCACTTGAAAAAAATCACAAAAAAACGTTAAATTTTCGCTCTCTACTGTGGTGTAACCCCTTTATAGAGTATAAGTGAACATAAACCATTCTATCGTATTGCGTACGAGCTTCTCATATGGAGAATTATGAGCACCATAAATTGGACGAAGTGCTCTATAGGTCAGATATCCCTACCGAAAATTCTATACCTCTAAAACAACACTCTGTATTTCTGCAAGAACTATTCATTATATTTTTGCGATCACACAATTCTCACAGAAATAAATTGTAAACTTTAGAAGCATTTCTTATTGCAGATTGTCGTGGTTTGAAATATTTTTCATTTTCTGAAAACTGCTTTTAATAATAGTCATTCCATCCCAAGAATGATTTTTGAATCCAAATAAACTTACTATTTTGAAACACCTTTTATGCCACTGGTTACTATTAGAGATCATAGAGTGAGCGAAACATTTTTTTTTATCAAACTCGAGACAAATTAGTTACAACGTATTAAAGCTTCACACCTTCTTAGTCTTAGCGAATATAATTCGATTTACTTGATACTCAGCAAATATAACGATGAAATATTGAAAAAGAGTCTGGAATTCATAACCAGTGATTTTAAAATAAAGGCACATCAAATATCCAATAAAATTAAAAGTGATCTATTTTATCACCGAAGTTTTGATCCAGCCAAGCTTAAACAGAGGATTTGTATGTTGCAATATTTTCTTTGTAAAGGCTGAAACCTCAAATGGATTTTCCTGTGGGTTTTGGTCACATAAATTTCCATGCATTTAATTAGTTTTCATATCATGATAAACATCATCATTATCAATGGCGCACCAGCCCAAATCGAGCCTTGGCCTCCCGAAGACACTGCCTCTAACTGTCTCGGTCCAGCGACCGCGTCCTCCAATTAGCGAATCCCAGCAAGGATTCGCTGTCGTTGTCAACTGCATCCTCCCATCGTTTGCGTGGTTTTCCTGGTGGGCGGCTTCCTGTTGCTCGGCCTTTCATGGAGCGCTTGGGAATTCGCCTGTCATCCATACGCTCCACATGGCCAGCCCACTGAAGTCGTAGCAGTTTCGTCAGAATCGATACCGGTGGCTCGTCATAAAGAGCGTACAACTCATGGTTGTACCGGATTCCCCAGTCCGGTCCGTCCTTCACGGGCCCCAGAATACGTCTCAAAATGCGGCGTTCGAAGACGTCAATCCTTTTTTCTGAGGCTTGAGTCAAAGTCCATGTTTCACATCCGTAAATCAATACAGGACGGATGATCGTTTTATAGACGCGCAGCTTATTTTTTCGGTGCACTTTGTTACTTTTAATCACCGAGAGGAATGAAAAATACATTTTATTGGCTAGACCAATTCGCCGTTCAATTTCGTCCTTTTCATTCCCGTCTTTGGCGAGGTTGACACCAAGATAAATAAAAGATTTGATAAACATAAAGTCAGTAAATTCAAAGAGATTGTGAGAGTTGAGTTAAAGTTCACTTAAAAACACAAGCAAGTTATTTATATCGAGCCTCCTTATTTATACAAATTACTGTTTTGGCTTCCCTTCCGACTCTTTGAAGTTGATCCTCGCATGAATTGATTTTAATGGAAATATGAAAATTCAATATTGACATTATATTTTTTCTGAATAAACGAATATTGGAATGTAAACGGCAAACAAATTGAATATTAATTTGCTTCATGGTAATGATGGTCTTATAAAATATCGATAGACAAATTCAATGGAAATACTTTGGGAATTCCGAAACTAAAAAGGATTAGCTTACTTGACTTTACGATGAAACGACTTAATCAAGGAGTATAGAGTGTTAAATGAATATACTTTTCAAAATATAACTTCACTGAAATTTATACGAAATATTTTTCATAAATCATGGTGTTAATATTAAACTTTTCTTTGCATTGAAAAACAACAATAATTGAATTGAATTACGAAACACAGTAGAGCACAAAAAATTAAATTAATTATTGAATTGAATGCAACTATTACAACAAAAACTCATCATGAGCCGTTAATGTTTTGCATATTCTTCGTGTATTTATAATCACATGTAACCACACTATATGGTGTGAAACCATAAATATGCATTTCAATTTGTAAAGTGAGGAAAACGATTTGTTTCCACAACATGACTTATTATTTCAAAAAGAAACAGGTGCACGTTGAAATATCCGCTACATGAAAATCTGAAACATGCAACATGTTACTGCACTTTTGCCGAAACTTTATACCTCGAAGGCTTGTGTGTCAGCCCGGAAAATGCGGAAATGCATTATGCAGTCCAATATGATTTTCAAGTGAGTGACGTGTTAGGAATAACAAGCAAGCAATTGGACCTTATGTGCTCTAAATTTATTCGTGCGAAGGAGGAAAACTGATGAAACCACTTAATTTTCCTAACACATAATACACGTAGCGATTCTACAACTCAGATTGTTGGAACTTTGATAATAGGATACGTAAATAACGAAAGGACTCACTTTATCTTTCTTGAATTGCAGGCATGATAGTACAATTTATAAACAAGGAATGAAACGTATCGCCTCTATTATAGACTAAAATATATTTTACACGATTCAAGAGATTGCCGGCTAACTAGGAAATTAATCCTTATGGTAAACGTAGGACACATTCCGTCTAATAAATTTTCAGTTTGTTTTATTTCAATTAAACATGGAGATAAAATTGGCAACGTTTTTTAATGAAGGGTGTGCGTAAACAAGTGAATGTGGGGTGCTACACTTAACAGAATGGATGTAATTAATTTTAACCATTTCTGCAGAGCAAAAAATGTCAAAGTTCAAAACATTTCTAAATTTTATTGTTCAATGGGTGATGTAAGAGCGTGTTCAGCAGTATTTTAATATAGAATTATTTTTTTCGATGTATTTTAACCTTAATCGGTAGACCTTAATTGCATTCGCACTTTGTTGCTAATGCATTAATAGCTTGTGTAATCCCCTACATAATTAATTTTTACCTGTCACACATCTAAGCTGTACTTTGACCGAAATTTGGGCGAATTTTTCGGTAAATATGTTCCGATGGTATCAATTTGTTTTTGATACTTGCAAGTGTTTTTCTTGGAATTATTTATTACACAAAATTTACGCACAAGTAAATTCCATGCTTTAGGGTATTTATTCGACAGATAGTGTTCCAAAATACTATTTATGCACCATACATTTCTAAAGAAATCCACTATTTTGTTTGATACATGTAAAGCTTCAATTGAAAAATCCTTTCAGATTATGCTATATTTCACAGGCAGAAAATATTTCAACGTCTTTAAATCATAAATTGATGGCTACTCATCTTCTCAAAAATATTACGGTTGAACGGTGCATCCTTTTGGTTCATGAATATCTTTTATTTAAAAAATCTCTGCAGTTAAACCGATTTTTAAAGGGGGTGATGAAACTGACCCAAACAATTACAGACCAAGCCCACTCTTGAATTCCTTAAGGAGGGAAGTACCTTTAGAGGCCGAAAAATAGTCTTTTTTGCAACTGATTTGTGGGGAAATGAAGACAGTTCTTATTAAATCAGTATAATATTTATTTTAGGTGATGTTTGAGGTTGAAAAAAAAACATATTCTACAAAAGTGAAAGTTGAAAATTAACAAATTTTTCAAGGATCTTGAAAGCCATGTCGTCGCTGACGTCGTAAATTGCGTAAGCGATCCTGGCTGCAATTTTCATCTGAAATCAACAAACCAAACATTTTCTTACTCAAGAGGGTTTTTTTAGTAAATAGACTAAAATATTTGCGAAATTCGAAAATTAACCCTTCAAAACAGGCTCAAAAAAAACAAATTACGATTTTGACGAAAAATTTCGTTGTACTTCCAGTCAAAACTAGTCCCAAAATAATTTGTTTTTTTAATCTTTAGTCTATATAGAACAGTTTTTTATGCTCTTTAAAATGAATGCTAGATGATGAAAATCGATTCACTAATTTTTTTTATTATCACTTACGCAATGTTGAAAAACATGGTTTCGAGAAAAGGCCGTTTAAAATTTGTGGTCAAGAGAAAAAGAACTCGGCGCCAGGCACTTCCGGGATGCATATCTTCCACAATTTTGAGAATTAGCTTTTGAAACTTTGACATGATATTCTTAGGCGATATATCTATCGATTAAAACAATTTTAAAAAAAATCGATTTTAAAAAGTGTCTAAAGGTAATTCCCCCCTTAAGTAAAATCCTCGAAAAAATTGTAGATTCTCGAATCAAAGAATTCTTATTGCAAAACGAAATCTTGGATAGAAACCAGTACGGATTCCAGATGGGAAAGGGAACAACAGATGCCGTTCCTGCTGTAATTAGATTTGTAAATGAATACTTGGATAAGGGCCACTACGTTGCAGCAGTTTTCGTGGACTTAAAGAAAGCCTTCACAGTTACACATGAAACTTTAATCAACAGGCTCGGTGAATATGGAATTGTTGGAAAAGCAAATAAATTTATACGCAGTTACTTGACGGATAGATTTCAAAATACACTAATCGGAGGTGTCAAAAGTAAAACTGCTGAATTTAGCATAGGTGTTCCGCAGGGCTCGATCCTAGGACCAACGTTATTTCTACTTTATATCAACTCCATAAAAAAAACAGACCTTGTTGCGAAAGTGGTTATGTACGCAGATGACACTGTGCTCGTATACTCAGGTAAAACTAGTCTCAAAATTGAACAAAAAGTAAATACTGACCTGGTATTGACTTCTTCAAAGTAGATTGGCAATAAATGCGCGGAAAACAAAATATATTATTTTCAAACAAAAGTACAAGATTGAAATACAACCACACGTAAAAATCAATGACACAAGCCTCCAGAGAGTAGAACAAATAAAATATCTAGGACTTCTAATAGACGAGAAACTAACATGGATTCCACACATAAATGATCTAAGGAAAAAACTGGCTGTCTTCATTGGTCTTCTACGTCGCTTCTACTTCTTTCCAAAGAAAAACAAAATCCAAATTATGTATGCGCATCTCCTTTCCAAAATTTCCTACGGCATCTTGAATTGGAGCCAAACATCTAAAGGTAACCTCATGATCATTTCCAGACTAGTAACCAAGGCGTATAAAACCATTTACAATCTCCCTATGCTAACTCCAACGAGCGAAGTTTTCAAAACAGCCCAAGAATTGAATTTGCAAGGCATGATTTCCATGGAAAGAGAAATTCATACATAGAAATTTACACCATAATGAGTATACCGCTGTGAAATTAGATAGAATTGAGGGCAAAAACACTTACAGAATGAGAAACATGAATAATATAGCTATTGCAGTTGCCAGCACTGATCGGCTAAAACAAGACCCTTTCAACAAAGCAGCTAACTTTCACAATACACTACCGGACAAAATTAAAAACATAGCGAACCCAACTTCCTCGAAAACGACACTAAAAAACTCCTTCAGGACCAACTTTCGCAGTAAGATTCAAGTACAATCAGCTCCACTAAACTCAAAACCAAAAATTTAATCAACAGGAAATAATTCATAAACATATAGTCTGAACTATTAATCTAAATAAAAGGACACTAAAATTTACAGATTTGGTACTATCCCTTATACCGATTCTTTTCGTCTGGGAAGTACTATGTCCTAAAATTTTAAATACGGAGAATTACTACATTTTGATGAAAAGAGTGATTGACGGAAACGGAGGTGGTTGTAGTCGGTAGAAATTCAGCATGCCGAGAGGCAGGAGCTGATCGGTATCTTTTGAAGATTTCCACCTCCCAACGTTGAAAAAAAACTACTTGCTCTTTAGATTTTCCAATTTAGCAAGATGATTATTTCAAACTCTAATGTAATTGAGAAAGCATTTTTCATCAACTTTGCAAACAGTTGCGAGGCACCGCATCCTTTGGATAATTAAGTGTGATATGAGTTTAATTGGAAATGTGTATGTAGGTATGTACAACGAATCCTTTAATTAACATGTAACCACAACAAGCTTAGCTATGAAATTCATAGGACATCTTTGCGGAGGAGAGAAATAAGAAAGGTAAGACAAATTTTTGACGATTCAATTCGAAAGAGAGGCATGTGAAAGCGACATGTGATTTCCAGGAACTCGATCTAAATTGCTAATGAATAAGGCCTAGATTTTACTTAAAATAATATGACGATGGTTTTAATGAATTTGCCAAGAAAACATTAAGAGCATTTCAAAATATGTCTAGTAAGTAATCTTTTCTTACGCTGCGACATTATAAGATGTGATGGGGTTTGCATAATTTTATTTCATCTTTAAAGAATTATGGAAAGCTCCTAATATTTCTATGCATAAGATCCAGACAACTCTTTCACGGGTGGAATTTTACAGGTGAATAATTTTTCATCATACTTTCCGAAACGGAAAAGATTGCTGGTAGCTTTGCTGTGAGCATCATCGAGTATGATTTCATTTCATTTAAAATGCTGGCACATCTTGAGAATTTATGAAAAATAACGAATCAGAGGCAGGTTTATGATTTTAAGGATAAAAATAACTGATTTGCAATGTTTATGCATGCTTTAACGTATGACACTCTGGCAAATAAATTAGACTGCATTGTACTAACATCATATCTTTCAACAGATTAACACTTTGCAATATTTTTGCATAAACTTGAGATTAAGAAAGACATCAGAATAGAAGGTTTTAAGTTCGCAATAAAATAAAGTGCAACATATTTTAATTTGCATGAATGTCTTTCCATGTAGATCCATGATAATAATGGAATGCGTTCTCTTTGGCCGACTTCAAACAAAATGCTGAGAATAATAATAGACTGAAACTATATTTTTGCTTTATTTTTTATTTTAATGTTTGATCGATTTTCTATTATTTTGATTTATTATTTAGTACGTTCATCAACAGCTCCTTGCAAATCTTGTTTGAAGTGTCATTGCCTGCAGCATTGATTCTTTTTTAAGTTGCCTTAAACATTCAATCTTGTTTTCCCTGATCACGATTGAATTTACATCGGGACGTAAAGCTGGCACGGCAGTAAATTCAATTCGAACCAAAATGAAACATTTTTTTGTTGGATTTCTGGATGAAATGCAGCAGGAAAATATTCGAATTGTTTTCGATTTATGCTATCATCGGTAGAAAATAGTTTTCCGACGCTTCTCAATATTTGACAAAATTGATTCCTTCGCCTAAGAACGCTCTTTTTTTAAACACTTTCAAAATGCTGCCCAAACCGTAACAGATCCTGCGTTGTGAGCCATTTACGAAATGATTTCTTTTTCAAATTAGGTAAATATCGACGAAAACCGTTCGGAACGTAAAAATTTAATATTTTGCTATGGAAAAAGATTGAACCTCCTTGAATCGAATTCTATGCTTGAACAATTAATCGGTATTCAGTTGCTTTTTAAGTCGCTTGCTGTACATACGTTGCTGCACCGTCATTTATACTGAATATTGTGTTGGGGTTTCACGTTTTGAAAAAAGGAAAAAAAAATAACCGTAAAGTTAATAGGAACGTTAGAGCAAGAGCTGCCCAAAACGAAAAAATTTGAATTTTCTCGTAATAGATATGAGATTGAATAAGATGGAACGAGTGCTTCGAAAACAAAAATGACAAACGACATTAATGTTAATTTACATGTAAGCTATACAGTTTTAAACTTTTTCCCTCTTGTTACTGTGCTTTATGATATTCCATGCAAAAACTGTGGTAGTAAGACAAATTTTACTAAAGAGATAGATTTTGAACTTACAATTATTGCGAAACAAGTGATTCTGTGTCGATTGAGAATGTATATCTAATCAATCGAAGATTCATATGAGCCATGAAACTCATTGATGTTGGGTTATGTGACGCTGAAAATATTTATGCATTTGTGAATTTACCACGAACAATGTTTCACAGCTTTTATGAGACAGTTCAAAAATGCAGCAAAAATTGTTTACGATATTGTTGTCACTAATTCTGTCAAAGAAGACGTGGAAGAAACTTCCAAAACATTGGGTTCGATTAGTGTTTCTAAAATTTCAGGGTCTGAGGATAAGAGCTGGTAAAAAGAGAATTTCCATCTCTAAAACATACAAAAATATTTGCGATGGAAAACCTTATGAAGATGTCCCGATTGCAAAAAAAAAGAATGCATCAACTACATCCAAAAAATAATGGGTAGTCGACTCAGGGCACTCAAAAGAATGACTAAAGACTTGGGAGAAGGGTGATGTAATTCACAAGCTGAACAATATTAATGACATGTATAATTTCTTTTCCCAACAAGACATATCAACTGATGCCTTGATGATATTGAATATGGTCCACAAAATCCCTAAAAACCAGGGAGATGCCAATAAAAACTGTTATACGACTCCGGACTAGATAGTTAAATGTAAGTATGAATCTTTATTCTATGAACAACATAGCTTTATATCATTTTACTATCTGTACATAGCCGATTTTCAAAATTTTGATTATTACTATTGACTTTTAAGGGCTGTTTGAATAATAAGAAGGGTTTTAAAATAGATTTTGTTCAACTCGGCAACATTTTATAAAGAAAAAATGACTACCCATGACGATTGCTACATTTGTATAGATTTTGATGTATTTTTTTTTTAATTCTCAGATAGCTCTTCACTAAGATATCGATGGGACAATGGAAAGGACTCTTTCGCCGTCAAATCAAGGCGCATCTGAATTTTTTTTAAATTTTTTTTAAAGTTGGAAATTGAACAAGTGGAATATATACTTGATAAAATAATCTTAATGTGATTTTTCATTAATTAGCTATAACTGAAGAAAAATATTCAAACACAGTTTTGCGAACCGTCACGATAGCCTTCCCCCTTCATAAAACCAAGTAGATGACAAAATATTTTATTTGTTTACTACAAAGCAAGTCAAAGTAACTATTCTTATTGAAAATTATGTGATATTTTGATTAATCAAGTTTTTCTGAGATACAAAAAAAAATCAAAAAATCAACTTTGCGGATCATATTTGTATTTTCTTAGAGGTTTCTATAATTTTAATTAGAAAATATTTGATTTAAGCATGGATATTATTTCTAAGTAATATTTGACTTTTTAAAAGTGATGCGTATCCTTGAATATTTTGCATTCTGAAGAACGTTAAATAATTCTTTAGATATTTTTTTCATCAATTGTTTTAATACTTTGTTATCAAATTAGGTTCATCAAATTTTAATGCCGAAAATTTTCATGGAGCTGCACATTCGTTGTGTTCTTTGTAGACATTTTCCTTAAGCTTTATGAAATTATTTATGAAAATCAAGAAAAATTATGAAGGAATTCCTTTACACTAGAAAATTCATAAAATAAAATTCATGAAAGTATGGGAGGTATCGCCGACCCAAAAACGCATTGATTTTATCGAAAAAAAATCTGATGTAAGTTTTTTTCATACTTCAATCTCTCTTAATTGTTTTTTTTCTATTTCCAAAACTATTGGCAATTTAATTTCCTCTTTCAAGTCACAAATTGATCCGTTAAATTAATTTTGCAGCAAAATTGATTAATTTTTCGGGAAGCAGCATAATCGTCCTGACATACAAATCATAACCTGCACGGTAGTATGGGAAATGAAAGAAAAGAAACGCTCATGATCACGAAAACGATGATATTCCAGCACAAGGCTCTTGAATATCGGATTACAACGTAGTCTATCACAGAATAATGAAACGTTGTACATTATATCCTACAAGCGTTATTGGGAGCTAAATACTATATAACGTTTCGTAGTGATATAAAAGTTAAAGAAATACCGTTCATATTCAAGTTTGTTCAGTAATAAAATTTATGTGGTTTGTCGATAATTTACTATTTATTTATGCAGTCCAGGGACACACAAAAGTCTCGCTATTTCAGACAAAATAAGGGCTCATCTGGACCAATACGAAACTAAGAAAGTAACCATTCGCCCTACAGTTCAAATTTCAACTCTAGTGAATATTTTTTATTAAGTATCTCAAAAAATCTGCGTGGAAAAATACCTGGGGACGAAAATAAATGAAATGAATCGTCGGTAAATGAGCATTTTGAGATCCAAATAAAAATGTAGGCATTCGTTTTAATGGATATAAAAACTTGTGAAACATTTTTGAAACTATGTATCGAAATAAAATAAACATGGTTTTTTATACCTTTTCTATTCATCTCAAAGCCAGAACTCGTATCTGAAATATAAACTGGACCTCTGCGAGTTGCATCCTTACAATCTAAGAAAATCGTAGAAATTTTTCAAGCATTTCAAATTCCACAAATCATTCAATCATAAATACTATACGGCAAAGATGCACGCTAAAGATTCTATCACTTCATCTTTATTTTATTTTCACAAAGATTTATTTTCCGAATCATTATTTGGAATGTTTTTCCGAAGGGAACGAGTTCCACCCTCTTTAGTTTTCGACTGCAACATTAATAATAATGATAAATCATTCTACTCTCATACTGTTCTCTCCTTTTAACAATTGTTTGGCAGTATTAACCATTTCTTTCCATTATCAGATTGAGGATGAAAATGAAAGTGAAATTACCAGAGGAATTCCATTTTAAAAGACAAATTACTCTCGGAATAGGTTTTAATGGCGTGAAAGATGTTCATTTCATTTTTTAGCGTACCAGACCGGACGAAAGCTTGTTTAGTTTTTGCCGACATCAAGTTTTCAATAATAAATCAATGAAAATATCAAATGTTAGATATTAATTAACACAATAAAAGATGTTAAAAATAAATTATAAAAAATGATCAAATGAAAAAGGAACAAACACTTGCTTTCTACACGAGCGCCGATATCAACGTTTGACTTAGCATGCCTGAAATATTGCTCTAAAACTCCAACTAATTCATCTTTGCCAATATTTGAAATACCATTTTCCAAGTGCTCATCGCTAGTGAAATCAACATTGATGGCTGGTTTTATGGGTGTTAAAACGGCACCATCTTTGAATTGTATAAAACTACGTAGTGCCGCAGCGGCTGCTTCGACACGCGCAATTTTCTTGCTTCGTCCTTGTCCTGCATACTTTTGTCCGTCCACCTGAAATCAAATGCAATTTGAATTTTTATTAACACACACATATATCGCGGAAGCAAGGATAATTCAAATTTCAAGTGGTACATGAGCGAAAAATAAGGCTCCTAACAAAATGCATTGCCAGTTGAAATCGTTTTGCATACACGGAATAAATATTTCCGCTGTGTATATGATCAAACTGTCGCCTGGCACGCATGGTGAAAAGATATGTGAAATTGCTGTTGGCAAAGGTGCAAGACTTCGTTACATTTCTTGGGAAGTTCGCATGTGGAACATAAAAGGCAATAATATTGATGGGAAGACGATTGAAATGACGTTAGGGGGTATTTGATAAAGCCACGGAATTTGATTTGATGTAGGATAACATGCCATCCGAAGGAAGAAGCCAGATTATTGACAAGGAACAGTAACTATTGCGAGTAAATGTATTTACATTTATATTCTTTGCTTGAAATACGAAAAACTATTCATGTTTCTACTTGTATTTGATTAGTTATTTTTATTCATTTTTAAATAAATATCTTGTTTAGGCTCATTTATTTTAATTAGAGTATTTGATGAGCTTCGACATAAGTTAATTTATTTCTAAGGGAAATCACGTTATATTCTCAAGTAGAAACAAACAAGACTATGGAAGAACTCTTGCTTGTAATTACAATTCAACTTCATTTATATATATTGTCAAATTTATTTTTCCCTTAGTAGTTACACATTTTTCCATTGAAACTTCTATTCAATACGATTGTCACAATGTATCTTCTAATGAAGTTATAATATGTTTTAATGAATTGCGCTTGACAGTTGAATTATCATTGAATAGGTGTTTCAAAATAAGTGCAAATGTAAAATTGCAAAAAAAAATATTACACTGTTGTATCATGACTTCGACATTTAAATTAAAAATCGTTTGAAAATCAACGCTAAATGCCGAATTGACAATACAATTGCAATATGTACTCCAATCGTTGACTTACTGCATTCAATTTCCAATAAGATAATGAGATATCTCTTCCTTAGTTACGAACCATATTTCTTTCATTATGAAGTTCTACTTCATTATGAAGTATATCGTATCACTGATATCAAAAACTGTTCGCAATTTACAATTGAAATATTAACTGAAAAATTGTTGATTTGAAAAGGACGTAAGTGCTCCCAGAAGAGTTTGAATGTTGTCTTTGCATGAAAAATGTAAAATATGTCAACACAGTGAGAGCCGCTTATTATTATAGCGGTTAACGTTATACACCGGTTAAAGTTATTGAAAAAGTTCGGTCCCATTTTTGTCATTTATTTCCATAAGTCGTGTTAGCCATTCTAATTTATCATTTCGTTTCGTTCCATCAGGACTATCTTTTGTTTGAATTGAAAATTTTACAATACAGCAAATTTAAACTTGATATACACACCCGGACAAAATAATAGGTGTGGACTCCAAAAATTTGTAGAGAAAAAATTAGACAATATGTTAGTAACAGCCACGCATAAAATGCAACATGTTTGCATTATTATAATAGCCATGCAAGATGTTTGCCGCATGCATTTAGAGTTAAGAACTCTGCATTCGAATTGTTAAGGATCTTGTTCAAACAACACATGGTGTGAACTCGTTGTTGTTCAAATCACACATGGTGCGAACTCGTTGTTGTTCAACTGATTGTTTGAACAAGATCAAACACCATGTAATGGAATTTTCCGTCCACCCTGACCTGCGCGTCAGAAGGTTTCCTGGTGGATAATAGAATTAAGAAATTTAGTCTTAAGTTGGTATTAAACGAGATCATACGATCTCAATAACTTATAACTCGAAGAGTTTTATTTAAAAACTTAATTGGCGCCCAACGTAAGTTCAGAAGTCCTAGTACTAGGACTATGTATATCAAAAGATACCCATAACCCCGCGATAAAGTTTTTTGTGAAAAGGAAGTTTATAATACGAACATATTCAGTGATTCCTAGAAAAAGTGGAAAAATAAGTTTAATTCACTTCATACAAACATCAGACATTTACGTATTCAATCGCTGAGCGTGCGAAGGAGCTGCGATTAGGAATTCTACGGGAAAAGTCACACGGAATAGTGAACATCAACTGGGAAATTCATCGTCATCGGCAGACAACATCAGATGGCAACGAACGAGGAAATGTAAAATTGATTAATGTATGTACTTTAGGAAATTACTTTTTATATTCTGCTGTTATAATTTTATTTATATACTTTGTATAACATATTTGTAGTGTTGTGTGAAAATCTTGTGTTGAAATTTGTCAAGCCGAGTAGACAGTGGTTTCCAAATTTTTTTTTTGTTTTGTTAAAAATGTCGTTGACTGCTGAAGCCATCACCGAGATGATGGAAAGGATTACCCTTTCGGTCGCTACTCAATTGAGGCAAGAATTCCAAGCTTCATTAAGGGAGCTAAGACAGTCAGATTCGTCCGTCCAAAGGTCTGAAGAAGTTAGCGCCGTAGCCACTCAGCTAAGGCAAGAATTTCAAGCTTCGTTAATGGAGCTAAAACAGCCAGGACCTTCCGTCCAAAGATATGAGGAAATTAACATTTCTAGAAGAGTTGATTGTAACCTAAGACTTGATCTTCCTAAATCAATGCAGGAGTTTAGTGGCATTATGGAAAGATATCCATCTTGGCGACAATCAGCAAGAGCTGCGATTAAGCCATACCAAGAATACTCTGGCTCTGATATATATTACCAGGCTGTTGCTATAATCCGCAATAAGATTACTGGTTCAGCTGATATGGTCTTGTCATCATTTATTACTCCGCTCAATTTTGAGGCCATAATTGCTCGACTAGACCATACATATTCCGACAAGAGACCATTATATTTGTTGGAGCAGGAACTGTCTACTCTTAGACAAGGTAGATTGTCAATATCTGAATTTTACGACGTGGTTAAGAAACAGCTGACCTCCATAACAAATAAAGCTATCATGCAATATGGAGACGATAGCGATGTTCTAAAGTCCCTGAACGAAAAATATCGAAGCGACGCATTGCGCATATTCGTTTCTGGGCTTAAACGGCCAATCGGGGATATCTTGTTCGCGAGTCAACCAGCAGATTTACCATCAGCGTTAGCCCTCGCACAAGAACTGGAATCCAATAGACAAAGGTACAATTTCGCTACAGCGTTCGCTAATTCTAATATTAATAGGGAACAGGGTTTAGGAAAAAATCCACAATATAAAGTTGTCCACAAAGAGCAGGAATATAAAAATCAACCTCCAACCAACCAAAAAGTAACAACGGTGTTAGGATTTTAGAATCGGGAGCATGCCTTCCTTATATTGAGCATGATTTGATCAACGGACATAAAATTAAACTCCTTTTGGATACAGGAGCCGACAGGAATTACATTAAAAACCTTCCATTTTTAGTTGGCATATCAAGGATAAAAAATGCTTTTAGTGTGCACTCTATCCATGGGGAAACTCGCATTAAATCAAAATGCCAAATAAGTATTTTGGGTCAAATTTCTGACTTTTATATACCTCCCATAATAAACGATATCGATGGAATAATAGGTTACGATTTTCTGAAGAAAATTAACGGAATTGTTGACTCTTCCAATAGCACTCTACGCTATAAAGATGGAATTAAAGAACTTGTTCTCGATACTAATTACCAAATAAATTTTCTAAAGAATATTGATCAGAATTGTATTCCCAAAAAGGTACTAGATAAATTTCAAAAAATTATGACGGAAAATCGGGAAGTGTTTGCGGATCCAAGCAAGGCATTACCGTATAACACCAACGTGGTGGCTACAATAAAAACCACCACCGACGAACCAATTTATTCGAGAAGCTATCCGTACCAAATGACCGCAACGAAGTTTGTTAACTCAGAAGTAGAGTCAATGCTGCGCGATGGATTAATAAGGAAAAGTTCATCACCATACAACAACCCCATATGGGTAGTGAGTAAAAAAGGTGTAGATGAATTAGGTAACCCTAAACTTCGCCTCGTGGTAGATTTTCGGAAGCTTAATGAGAAAACCACTCCCGACAGATATCCTATCCCGGATACGTCCGTCATATTATCAAATCTGGGTAAGTCAAGATATTACTCCACCATTGATTTGAAGTCTGGTTTTCATCAAATTCTGTTAGCCGAGGATGATCGGAAAAAGACTGCCTTCTCAGTCAACAATGGCAAGTACGAATATTGTCGTTTGCCATTTGGGTTAAAAAACGCTCAAAGTATTTTTCAGAGAGCAATTGATGACATATTACGTGACGGCATAGGTGTTCGTTGTCATGTCTATATAGACGATGTCATAATCTTTTCCCCCGATACTGAGAGCCATTTAAAGGACAAACAGATCGTAATAAAAAAGCTGCTCGATGCGAACATGCGCATTTCATTAGAAAAATATAAATTTTTCAAATCAGAACATGAGTTTTTGGGTTTTATCGTATCCGAGAACGGACTTAAGACAGCCCAGAACAAGGTGAGCGCTATTCTAAATTTTAAAGAGCCAACTTCCGTCAAAGCCCTCAGATCGTTCCTAGGATTGTCGGGATATTACCGACGCTTCATACGCGATTATGCAAGAATAGCGAAGCCCTTGACTGAAATATTACGGGGAGAAAATGGTAATGTAAGCTCAAAAAAATCAGAAAAAAAGAAAATGACTCTATCAAAGGATGCTAGGGAAGCTTTTAGTAAGTTAAAACATATTTTAGCCTCAGAAGATGTTACTTTAAGTTTTCCAGACTTTAGCAAGCCTTTCGAGCTCACAACGGATGCTTCATCAGTGGCCATTGGTGCCGTGTTGTCCCAAGACAAACACCCAATTACATTTGTGTCACGAACACTTAGCGCTACAGAACAGAACTATGCAACCAACGAGCGAGAAATGCTCGCTATTGTATGGGCATTACAGTCTGAGAAACTATCTCTATGGAGTAAATAACCTCCATATATACACTGATCATCAGCCACGGACATTTTCGATATCCGATCGAAATCCGAACACGAAGCTGAAACGTTGAAAAAGCTTCATAGAAGAATTTGCACCGGTAATTCATTACAAACCTGGGTCCGAAAATTTGGTCGCGGATGCACTGTCCCGCCAATATATTCAAAACCTTACCGGTAATAATAGTTCTAGCGAGAACTGCACAAATAGCGAGATTTCATCGTCCCAAACCATAAGGTCAGTCCCGACACCTATAAATTGTTTCAAGAATCAAATTATTCTTACAATGGGCGAAAGAACAAAATTGAGAACAATTAGGCTATTTAACGGTTATTTACGTCATGAAATTCAATTTCCTGACTTCGACAACTTATGTCCCAAATTGAAAAAAGTAGTTGATACCAAGGTAGTAAATGGCGTTCACTGTCCACTCGAAATTCTAGGGAAAGTACAAAAGGAAATTGTACAACACTTTCCTTCAGCTCGTTTCAGACATACTGAAAAACTAGTCCTGGACTTAATTAATGAGAATGACCAGCTTGAAACGATTGCGTTGGAGCATAATAGAGCACATCGGTCATCCAAGGAAAATTATGCCCAAATACTCGACGCGTATTTCTTTCCAAGCCTACGCAGCGATATAAAGAGCGTAGCAAACTGCAAAATTTGTGCAGAGTCCAAATACCAAAGGTATCCGAAAAGGCAAACATTGAAGCCTACACCAATACCCAAATATCCAGGCGAAATATTGCACATGGATATCTATATCACACAGAACCACTATTTCTTAACATGTGTGGACAAGTTTTCGAAATTTGCGCTAATAGAACAAATTGCCTCACGTTCTATAGTAGATCTGAAAATACCTATTATCAAAATAATTGGGCACTTTAAAAATCCGAGAGTATTAGTGACGGATAACGAGCCATCATTCTGTTCTAGTGTTATACAATCTCTTATAAGGGACCACTTTGGAATGTCCCATCATAAAGTTCCAGCTATGCACAGCACAAGCAATGGACAGGTCGAGAGATTCCATTCAACTCTAAGTGAGATATCTAGGGCAATTAAAAGGGAGATGCAGCTTAGGATTTTAGTGAAATCATACAAATAGCTGTAATAAGGTATAATGGTTCTATACACTCCGTGACGAAAAAAAGACCAATTGACTCGCTGTGGGAAATTTCTGAGTCGAGTAGATCCAATACCCAGGAATTGTTATTAAATGCGCAAAGGACGCAGAACGCACACCTTAACAAAAAACGTTTTAGTAGAGCCTTCAGGGAGGGACAGATAATCTATGTAAAAACTAATAAGCGTTGCGGAAATAAATTATCGAACAAGTACGATAAAAAAGTAGTGCAAAAAGATCTAGGTACTGTAGTACTAGTAGATGGTAAGGAGGTACACAAGGATAACATCCGTTAATTTCACTCTTCCATAATGACACTACTCGCCACCGCCAATTGCAAAATTTTTGATTATACTTCCTCAAAGTACATAACCTAACCGATTCTGAAGAAATTGGGGCGGACATAGTTAATTTAGGAAACATGTTTGGAGTATCCGAACAAAAGGAGTCACTGGACGCGGATGCAAACGCAATATCTAGATTACTTAAATCATTAAGACTTGGTAGGCAAAAGCGGTCAATTGACTTCATCGGTTCTGTTATTAAATTTATAGCTGGTACGTCAGATCATGACGATTCTCTTTTACTGGGCGAACGTCAATCTAGATTAATAGATGCCGAAAATCAGCAGGTAGGAATAAATTGAGAGTTAACTGGTAAAATAAACGAATTAACTAGTCATTTTAACTCAATGAAACATGGTTATTATGATACTAATAATACAAAATTCCCAAATTTATTCCAAACAATTCCATTTAGAAACCATTTAGAAAGGGTCATATTACTATTAATAAACGCTGTCTGCTCGGTTGCACTACCACAACTAAACATTTTTAATCCTGTTAAAAAAGGATGAATTACCTATAACGACTAATGAATTAATTGCATCATCAAATGTAAAAAGTTTTATAAGCAATAATATGTTTAAATGTATTATCAAAATACCACATATAAAAAGATGTGTTATAGTAGTCTATATTAGATTTAAGAGACAAGTATGCTGCCGAACGTAAAAATGAAACATTTCCATTGTTCAACTGTAAAGAAGGCAAGATATACAAGCTTGCAAGCACGACCGTTTCGACAAATGCCTCTCGATGATATTAATAGCAACGTCGCCACAAGTAAGACAACACCCTTCTA
The DNA here is from genome assembly GCA_963942545.1 of Oxycera nigricornis. Classification (NCBI taxonomy): domain Eukaryota; kingdom Metazoa; phylum Arthropoda; class Insecta; order Diptera; family Stratiomyidae; genus Oxycera; species Oxycera nigricornis. The sequence goes on along the minus strand of OZ012660.1, from coordinate 44,619,842 downwards.
CCAAATCGCTCCTATCGAATCGACGAAAATACAATCATTATAAATGACGACACTGCCACGATCTCCGAGAAAACCAGGAACATAATGCCACGGTTTACCCATTAATGAGCCCACAAACGCCAAATAATTTGAACATCGAAAAGTATCGTTTGGAAGCAAACTCGGTAAACGAAATCTGTAAGCCAATGATTGTCACACCGACTATCACACAGATCACGATGTTCAACATGGAGAATAAAATCGAAAAGATCATAAACAACACTGTCTTCAATCGTCAACAGATTCGGGACGAATCAGTTTAAGGGGAGGGGTAGTAACAGCCACGCATGAAATGCAACATGTTTGCATTATTATAATAGCCATGCAAGATGTTTGCCGCATGCATTTAGAGTTAAGAACTCTGCATTCGAATTGTTAAGGATCTTGTTCAAACAACACATGGTGTGAACTCGTTGTTGTTCAAATCACACATGGTGCGAACTCGTTGTTGTTCAACTGATTGTTTGAACAAGATCAAACACCATGTAATGGAATTTTCCGTCCACCCTGACCCTGGTGGATAATAGAATTAAGAAATTTAGTCTTAAGTTGGTATTAAACGAGATCATACGATCTCAATAACTTATAACTCGAAGAGTTTTATTTAAAAACTTAATTTGTTCTGTAATCAAAAAACCACTACGGCAAGTGATTAGCACTCTTTTTGAATGAAATGGAGCAATCCCCGCAATAAAACTACTTCTTGGAAAATATTGCGGGTTGTTTCTTTGTCCGATCTTCAAATTAAAGCTGGACAATATAATAGGTGTGCGCTGGTAAAAATTTAAAGTGAATAAATTTAAATAGTTATATAGTTGCAGACGGTGAGATTTTGAAGATATTAAACTAAATGAAGGTATAATTTTAATGTTGTCATCTCGATTGGTCAAAGCATGGTTCTAAGAATATATTGTGCACGTTCTTGAGTGGCCAAATCAATCCCCACACCTCAATCCTATTGAGAACCTCTGGAGTGTACTTAAACGTGATGGTTCAAAGACGGTTTGCCAAAACAAAACGCAGTTATGGGAGAATATTCAAAAAGTTTGGTACAATATGCCCGGAAGAATTGAAAAAGTCATCAAGACTAATGGCGGATAATCAGGGTATTAAATGTGTCCTACCGAATTAAGTATAAAAAGAGGCCCTAACTATCAAAATTTCAATGTTAATTACTAAGTTTGTTGGGCACACCTATTATTCTGGCCATATGAAAATTGGCGTATTTTATGAATTAACTAAATTTTAAATTTTTTTTAAAGAGTTCGTGAAGCCTTTTGTATTTTGTTATGACGATGAAGTGTGTTTATGTTGAAAACTACTTAATTTAATTTTTGAGGGATAGTAAAGAAATATAAAAAACCCAAGCTTGTTTTAAAAAAAATTGTTCACATATTATATTGCCCAGGTGTGTTTATTAATATTGTTAAAGACTAAATAATAGTTAAGGTTAAGTAGTCTTTTTTAAATATGTGTATGTCTTCTATGTATGGTTCTAAAGAGTCTGTCTATGTATGGTTCTAAAGAGTGAACGACATTTTTGTGTTAATAAAAGGTGTTTTTTTAAAGATATAGAACTACCGATAAAAATATCTGCCATTGCCAATGTCGTTTAGCTATTATGTTTAATTTACTATGTAAATTACCATGCAAAGTAAATTACCGAACAACGTCTCCACATAATGGAAATTTATTTCAGAAATTCGTGTTCTGTGCGCGAAACTTTCAGAGCACTTCGTTCAATTTATGCTGCTCATAATCGTCCTTCTGAGCAGGCCATACGTAATACAACGGAGAGATTTATTTCTATTAGATAAGGTTCATTCAACACGAGCTCGTACAGTGCGTACCGAGGCAGCTAACGCTACTATAGAGAGTAGTGTGACTGAAGATCCAAATTCAGCGATTCGACCCCGTTCTCGGCAACTTGGCCTATGTCGGTCCACTATATGGGAAATTTTGAAGAAAGACCTTGGACTAAAGCCCTATAAGATTCAACTAGAGCAGCAAATGAAGCAATTAGACCATCGTTTGCGTGAATAGGCTGAGAAGGAGTTGGAAGCTCAACCGCATTTTTATCGTCAAATCATTTTCAGCGATGAGGCTAATTTCAGGCTTGATGGGTTCGTAAATAATGGTAAATATCCTGAAAAAGTCACTGTATGGTGCGTTTGGTTCTTTCTGCTTCAAATCTAAAGACGAAAGCAATGTTGCCGTTAATGGCGATCACTAACGACAAATGATTCATAATTTTTGATTCAAAACAACAATGACAATCGTCTGAAGGACACAACAATGCCAATCGTCTGAAGGACAAATGGTTCTAACAGGATAGCACAATATGCCATACAGCGCATGAAATCATTATTTTACTGGGCCGAACCTTCGGTGCACTACTTACCTCAGGAAATGGACCTGTGAACTGGCCGCCCAGTTCATTTGTTTTGACTCCATTGGACTACTTTTTGGTGGGAATACGTCAAGGTATTTCTCTAATGTCGAGTAATGGAATTAATGTAATGGATGCCGACATTCGACGCGTTATTGGCGGAATAAGGACGGCTATGCTAGAAAAAGTGATGCAAAATTGGACCGACAAGATGGCTTTCCTAAGACGCAGTCGCGGTGAGCATATGCGAAAAATCATTTTTAAACCTTTATGAGAAGCTCGTGGTGTTAAGGCTATCTGGTCAGGCCACCACGTTAAACACTAGGAACGCTTTTAAACCTTTAATGCCACATAATTTGCAAGCTAATAAAGAAAATGGCCATTGCAATAATTTTCCAATGTTTTATTTGTTTATGTGTGTGAATTTACTGTCTTGTAAAATTTTCAATTTGGACAAGGCTTGAACTGAGGTAGCGATTTGGTCGTCTTTTGTTCATCGAAAGACATTTGATATCCACTGGTGTTCTAACATATTCTAAAAGTGTTCTCTAATGTCTATGAAGTATGCAAGTTTGTATAAATTATCCGTTTTCATATGTACAGGTTGCATAATACAAAAAATTAATTTTTGAAGCTATGAATTTTGTATTTGTTTCGATTTTTTTACTTTTGTTTGTGTTGGGCCAGATGCGATAAAAATAAGCGGCTTTGACTGTATCAATGATTGAGAAAATGTTACATGTATCAGAAGTATTTACTTTAACCGCTTTACTATTTTTTTTCTTCCAGTGAAAAAGTTGTCAACAAATTTTACAACAGTTTCTCCATAATTTTGTTTGACACATATACTTTTCTATTTACATGAATAACAAATAATATCATTTTATGCTGTATACGATTGTCTCGAGGACGCGTATGTTTCTATAATACCATATACATACATTCGAAAATTAACACAAATATAAGTTGTAGGTGTCAACAGGACTCGAATTGAATTGCATAATTAATTTACATCAAATAATATTCAGGCTCTGATGGAAGATGACATACTTGCAGAATAACTAGAAACAATTTTTCAAATGGTTCTTAAAAATTACCGAAGAATTTTTTAAATGTTTGCGTAATTTGAACACAATTTACCCATTCTGAGTAAATTTCTAATCATCAGTCAAAAAAATGTTTAGAGAGTCAACAAGCACGCTTCTCCTTAGAGTCAAAATGATAAGATAATTTCCAATGCAATATCTAAGGAAATAAATAGTCCTTCCATTGAAAATATAAAAAAAAAGTCTTAGAAAATGCTGCAAATGTTGAAACATGACTGCAAATTAACAATTTAGTGAATTCGTCAAATAATTCTATGATTGATCCTTCAAGTTAAACATATTCTGATAAGACTGTAGGAAAGGGTAAATGTAAACGCCTATGAATTTTTAGAACGCAAGGCTAAACTGCCATTTTATGAACTTGACTTGTAAAAGAAGGTTTATTAGTTTATTTTTTATTGCAGACAAATCTGAATTGTATTGAAGGAAAGTGATCATCCCAGGGCAGTCCTATAAAATAATCCTTTCTTTTTGTGGAAGGGATAGTTGGTTTTTGATTTCTACTCTGCAAACCTTTGAAGTTTACTTAGGATTATTACTATAGTTGTGCGATAAATCTGTTACTTTACATCCATATTTCAGAAGATGTGAATGTTTTTTAGTATCCTTTTGTGTACAATAACCCCAGGAACTTTCCACAGTCTACAGTTTTTCAGACTTTATTGGCGGAAGTGAAGTTTTGCGTGAACCTATTCTTCCCAAAAGTCATGCCAGAAGGATATCTTTTAAAATCTTGTAAAACACCTGGTTTTTCTTTTGTCTCCTTCATTTTGGCAACACACTCGGATCAGCAAGATTTTTATTTTATTTGATAGTCGAAATAACGGCACGTTTCTTTGGTGACTGTTTATCAGATTTTTTTTCATGAGGTTTATGAATAATAGTAGCATCAATCGTGAACTCCTTTACAGTGCTATTGAGTGTATTGTCGAGTACTATTCATACTTTGGTTGAGACAAAGCTCTGCAATATAAGTACATATAAAAGAACAGAGGATTTCGCGAAAATAATTCAAGAATGGGTCATGGGTCAATGACTGATGTAAATATAAGATAAGGATAAGAACAGTCAAGGCTCAGATACCTAATTTATTTACAATGAGCGATCGAATAACTACTAATTCCTGTATTTCAGGATATGAAAAGTGGCTTTCATTTATCAAAACAATAATAAATCCAGTTGAAATATTCGACGAGGACGTAAGTTTATGACTGTTTTTATAGTATGGAAATTTTCGTAGAAGACACTCAAATATCAGAGGACGAAAATAGTTCTCCATATAGAAGCGAAAATTTTAAAGGACAAATATAAAAAATAGAAAGCCAGGAATATATAAATAGCTATATCTCATAAAAATGTACATTTTCAGCCTTCATTTCAGCCATACTAATTCGATGAAAAGGAAGAAATTTCGTCCTAAAAGGAAATTTAATCTAGAATAGTTGGTTTTGATTTCTACTTTCAATATTTTTGCAAGAACCGAACCATTCTGAATCTTCTTCGAATGATGTTGATGGCAAGATAATGATGGCATTAGGTAAAGCCAAAGTAGGATACACAGGATGGATGGAAATGCTTACATTAATAGCTACATTTTGATAAACACAAGAAGCTTTAATAAGCATATTAAAAATATGTAGAGGAGCATTTGCTTTCATTTCCTTATTAAACTACAAGACAGATCCTATTTTTTAATGGACCAAAACAAGTCGTGTTGAAAGAAAAATCTAATTCTGAAATAGCTGGCTAGATTACCTTTGCATTACAGTAGTACTAAAAATGTTTTAATGGTTTAGAGGAAGAATCAAAATGGTTAAAGTAGATTAAAGCTTCGATGCCTCGGAGAATGCATGATTAGAGTATAGTATGCATAAAAAGTGGTAATACTATCTGTATGTCTCTTTTTACAAAAAGATTTTGTTTTTATTTGCTTCTTTATCATAGAAAGAAATTTGATAGCATTCATTGTTCAATTGAATTTCTAAGAAAACACTCTAGAAACTATATAAGAATTTGAATTCTATTTTGTCAATTTTCTCATGGTGCAATTGGTGAGAAACATGAGCAAATACACTGTCTTTTACTTGAAATATGATAAGATATTCAATTTGAAAGAAACACTCATATATGTAAATGAAAACTGATGGCAACGTGATAGATTGAATTCAAATTTAAGTGTTCAAAAGTCTAGATTTTAGATTCTTCGCAGAAATTGATTTCGAGTTCAAGTAAATTTTGAGAAAATTTTCAATATGCTGAGACATCACTATAAGCTCTCCGTTTTATGAAAGGAGCACAATTTGTTACATCAAGCAAAGCAAATATTGTTTTTCAATTTTCCGCAGAGCTTTTTGTGAAGTATAATCCGATTTCAACGTACGTTTTTAACTCTAGTCCAGGGGGATGGAATTGGATAGTAAACATTTTGTTTTTATGATCACACTATAGAGAGCAGAGCATGTATTTTAAATAAGGTTTTAAAACAAATATTCCTGAAAGACAGATCAAATATATCGAGATTTACACAAAAAACCATTCAATAATGTATTAATGTCGAACTCCATTACATATTTTAATAATTATATTTTTTTGAGACTTTAACCTCAAACCCACCTTCTTCTTATTATTCAAATTGCCACCACTAGTAAGTCTAGAATCTAGTAATGATCTCTCTTCTTCGCTTTGCTTCCAACACAATCCTATATGACAATGGCGAACATTACTACCACTACGACTATTGTTAACGATTCTTCCCAACAATGTCTACTTACTTAATGCATCAATAATTCTAGTGTATTTACAAAGGTTAGCTCATCATGACTACGTCTTCTGAATATGCTATATTATACCGGAGGATGCCTATTATGGTGCTCTACTTAAAGGACGTGTCATCTCACAATCGAGAAGCATTACCATATAGAAGGATGTACATGAAGGATACTAGACTGAGATTTACATTGTGGTTTACGGCAAAGAATGAATGAAAGAAGGAAGATAAAGCTGATGGGCAAAGTGTTTGGGATGTGTTGAACATACCATTGTAGGTTCACGTGTTCACATTTACGTATACAACTTTCAATTTTCATGTGTGGCTTGAAATTGAATAGAAGAATAAAGTCATCCTTTACAAGTCATCAAGTTTCGTAAACAGAATTTGGAAAGTTTGTTGAAGTTTTATTGGGTCAAGTGTTTGGCATCTTTGAGGGAGCATTTGTAACCAGCAAAGCTCAAGACCATGTTTAAATTTGCTTGTGAAAATATGTTTATTATCTAGTTGCCACCTGCCGCTGAGTTAATATGGTTTATCCTTGCCAGTTTCAACGTACGTAATAAAAGTTGTTCGACGGTATAGATTTTTTAGTTTTTCAAACAATAAATGCCTAGATGTTTGATGGACTAAATCCGCCATATCATTCAATTAGGTACTAACAAAACATACATACATTTTCGTCTTAAACGATTCAAGAAGATTTGCAAGCAATACAATACCAACGTTTCAAATTTACAATAATTCGGTCTGCGTACCGAATATCTCAATTAAATATTTCTTAGGATATCCACATTCACCTAACGTTATCATATTCTACATTCTCGTGTCATCAATTGCACCACAGGACACTCTTTGGAAGCCTTCACATTTGCCTTTTCAAACAACGATAGTCCCTTCAATGATGCCTTGCACTTACTACGTCTTACCGAGTTCCGTGAAATATGCAGGCAATCCCTTTTATGTTGGAATATGCAAAGCTTGCAATTTTTCACTAGCTCAGCATTTTCATTTCCTAGACGCAAGTGAAATGTCCCTGTTAAAGCTTTAAAGGCATGCTGTAAGCCGTACGGAATTTTAAATAGAATTTTTGAAAATCCTTCTTGAATGAGGATAGTGGTCTAGATTCTTTTATACGATATTATATAGAGATTGCAAACAAAATGGCTCTATGATACACCCGTAAATGATGGAACAACTAATTGAAAGGTTGCGCAAGTATGCGGTAAAGCTTCATATTTCAACTTCTACAAAATGTCAAATATTTTCCAGTGAGCGATAAATTATTCATGGTGATCTAAAAATGTTACTTTGAAGACTGGAGCTAAAGGCAAAAGGACATGTAGACTATAGTTTACATGTATGCGTATGTGGATGCAGTTCATGCTGATGTTGTAGGGAAAAGGATATCTCTTTAAAGTGAGAACTGATGGGTACTTTTGCTACGGCTTATTGGGATTTTGTGTAAATTTAGAATAATACCATGCGATGGGAATCGATATAGACTTTAAAAATGTATGTTAGCTTAGTCAACCGGCTAAACCCAACTATTTGGAAGGCAAAACTTATAAATATATTGAACAAACAATTGGCTGCTCCAGTAAAATGGTCTCAAATGCAAAGACGTGGAAAGATAAGAATGAAACTCGTGGAAGAAAAAAGAAACTCATCGCGAGTTTGTTCGGCTTGCACGGAGAGACTCTTTTTGACATCAACGTGTAGAAAACAGAAACTCATCAATTAGATGTCAACACTTGCGCACTTGTCAATAGAGCACTTATTAACACGAAACTAAAAGTTAGAAGTCTGAGAAAAACACCGTTATTAAAGAAAAAACACATTCGAGACAGGCTGAAATTTTCACGAGACCATAAAGACTGGTCTGCCAATTGGAGGAATATCCTTTGGACTGATGAGTCCAAAGTTGTATTATTTGGCTGTCCAGGAAGAAGGCAATACATAAGGAGACCGTGAAGTGCTTCTTATGATCCGTGGTGCACGACGAAAACATTTAGCAAGGAGAGGCTAAAAATCAATTTTAGGGGATCATTTCATTTTATGGGCCTGGCCTCATATTTTGGATCTAACCACTCAATGGATGCAAAAAATTTGTGTGTAAATGTTGGAAAATGCCATGTTTTGCGGAAGAAAATGTGTCATTATGCAAGATAACGACCCTAAACATACCAGCCGCTGTTTTTCGACCAATATGGTTGAAGCTATGGCCTGGCCAGCTCAAACTTAAGATCTAAACCCCATAGAGAAATTATGGACTAATGTTAATGTAGTGTAATACAAGCCACAACAAACAAAACAATATTCATACATTGCCATCTGATAGCCCGGCACGAGTCAAAACATTGTGAGTCAGGCTTTGTGGGTATATCCCGAATCCAATTATAAACAATCAAATTAGAGCGACTCAGCAAAACAATTGAAGACTAACAATGTGCACTGGGAACGAGTTCAGTATGGCATAACAATGAAAATGATCTGAAGTTGTTGGCATTTTATTGCTTACATCTGCAGTAAGGTACTTGAAGTCAATAAACTACACTTTATTGCTTTCACTTGCATTTTTGAACATGGGAAAATATTGGAAATAGATTTAGGTCAGGAATATGTAAATAATATTTGATTAGTTAGCAAGTTGTACATAGGGAATATTTTAGTATAAAAGAAATGATAATCAACGAATAAATCAACATTCATACAAGTGAATTTGGACTGCCTGCATCGGCACCCTTTTCATATTGACTGTTCATTGCGGCGCTTGCGCTGTTTCAGAAATATAGGCAGCTCACGCATGCCAACAGCTTTGGCGCTAGACGCCGACATCTAGGTGAGTCTCTCCTTCTCTAAGTAAAATCACAATGGCCCCTAACAAAGCGTATTTCATTAAGAAGGCTGTTTTCAAACCAAAGCCGAATGCGTTTAATGATCTTTAGCGGGTAGTGGAATCTGCATGGAATTCAGTTACTCCTGAACGATGTCAAACAATAGCAGAGCCGATACCACGTCGATGAGCTAAAGTAATAACTAACAACGGCAATAAACTACTAATTGAATTCTTCAATAGTATTACTTTTTCCGATTAAATACATGTTTAACTGCTATTTTTTGCACACCCCATTTCAAACAAGTTTATCAAAATTTCTTTGCTATATTTGCATTGCCACATATGTATATGAACACATTTCATAATTTCGTTACAATAAAACCGTCAATTTTTGGAAATTTAATCGAATTTTCCGGGACTGATATTATTTTGCACACAGTTATAAATGATTTTATATCTGTTTTTTTACATTGGAATACTGAATTTATTAAAAAATAAAATAATAAAAAATTCTTGAAGATAAATGAAATATGTATGCAAGATTGAGTAAATTTATACTGCCGCGAAAACATGTGGTTATGATTCAAACATTCAAAACATATCGAAACGTTTACATAACACGACTTTGGTGTTGTTTAACTGGCACACATGTTAAACAGTTGCGGTCTTGATATATGGATGCATCATTCTATCAAATAGCTCCATTAAACATTGAAGTTTTGCAAGAAAAATTTGAAATTTGTTGCAAGGGAAACACCAATTTAAAAACGTGTACTCTTTAGGGAAAAGGAAAAAGTGCACAAATTGTAAGATTTTTTTAAAATCGTGCTAGATAATGAATACGATTGCATCAATGCTATTTATTTCCTTAAAACCAAAGATTTAAGTTCAATTTCGAATTCTAGAAATGGAAAAAATTTGATGGAAGCACTGCAGTTCTTGTGCTCAACAGCTGAATTTGAAGAAAATGTCACATCAATTGCACAAGACAACAAAGTCTTCTTGTTTTAAGAATGGTCTTATCAAAATCACATTCAAAATATGTTTTTGCAATGTACGAAGATCACATTGTGTTTTGGACCCGAGGCTATTCAATATCATGAGCAGTCGCAAAAGTATGTGTTTTCGTGGCAATATAAATAGGCGATTGCCTTATATAATAAACTTTCTGTGGTTTTGTATCTTCTAGTTCAAGAGTTTTGAGAGTTACAATTTTTCATAAATAAGAAGGCACCAATAAATAAAGCTAAAATCGGTGACGCCATATGATGGTCCCAAATCCTGGTTGTCGTCTAGTAGGGCATTCAATTTAGTAGACAAAGACAAGTTACTGCTGAGCTTCTTTCGATTGAAGCACATTTGGTTGATGAGACATTGATAAAAAAAATTTAAAAAAAATCAAGTACAAGGAAAAATTCAATATACGTTCTAATTGTTGTAAAATACATGATAATTGATATATACCAAAATAATTGAAATTGTCGCTAATGAACTTTTGGACGAAGTAATTTAAATTAAATAATCTACGCAATTGTGTTTTGATGTGCATATTCCCAAAAGCTTGTTGAATTTTTATGACTTGACATTTCAGCACTCTAAAAATTCACTTTATTCTATATTTCATATTATTTGTGTTTGCTTACTTTACTAACTCCCTTTCTTAAGGTCAGGAGGTTTGTTCCACGGCTACACAAATCTTTTTTCGACAATGGCGAAAATTTTCGTAAAATATCGATCAAATATAACTTTTTGATATAAACCCTGATTTCAAGTCTTTATTCAAGAAGTAAACAAAAGGATTATTTTGGCTTGCAATAGCTCTTTCGATTAAGAATGGCTGAAACTACCAACTTTGACGAAAATATATGCGGTTGCTACTATTTTTCCGAATATACCAAAGCCGAAAACTCTGAAAACTTTTGGAAATTGTCGAGTGTCTGAAAAATCAATTTTTTAATTTCAGTTGTTTCAAGATTTGACATTTTTTCTCTCTAAAAAATTTGCAAGAAATTCATAACGACAGCCATTCGCAAGGATTTCATCGACAAATTTGTGCAAAAACTTTACTACATAGGGTAGACTGGGTATGGTTGAAACAAAACAAATATCTCACAACCGGTTACGCGGGGAGTGAGCGGTTCACAGGAAGAAAGAGGCAGCTGAAAGGTCCGAACATGAATCTCAGTATTTTGCCGCTCATCGTGCGTTGCTGTTATTTATCAGAGGCCTGCTTGTATTTTGATATCCAAAAGTAAGTATTTTTTTTTCTGAGAATTATGTTATTATCATGTGATTTATTCAAGTGAAAATAGTGAGTGTGTTTTTGTGATATGAGTGAAGCCTGTAGATACCGGAATCATGACTAGTTTTACTGTGTTATTTTTATTTCCGTAATTATAGACTGTTTTTTTACTAAAGTGGGGTTGGGGACGGTTGAAACAATTTTAGTAGGTACGGTTGAAACCGTAAATATAGTCATCCTCTTGTTTTCTAGATGCCGAGATTTCGCGAAAAAAAAATTCCAGAGGAAAGATTGGCTTCTCGAGGTATAAAGACGCATATGAGGATGTAAAATCTGGAGATTCTCTACGTAAAGCGGCGGACAAGCATGGAATAAACCACTCTACTCTCCTAAGATACATTAGGAAGCGAAATGCATCTGGCAAAGAAGATGAAAATATGGGGTATAGAGCACACAACCGAGTTTTTAATAACGAGAAAGAGGGAGAACTATCAAAATATTTGATTCGATGTTCAGATATATATTTTGGACTATCTAAGAAAGAGGTGAGGAGATTGGCGTACGAGCTTACAATTAAATATAATTTATCACGACCTCGAACTTGGGTGGACAACCAGATGGCTGGTGAGGAATGGTTTCGCATGTTTATAAGAAGAAACCCTGACCTTTCCATACGCGTCGCGCAAGTTACAAGCCTGTCAAGAGCAAGTAGCTTTAATAAAAGTAACGTCGACAATTTGACTATTGTTATGGACCGGCATAAGTTTGAGCCCCAAGGCATATATAACGCCGATGAAACAGGTGTAACAACGGTGCAAAAACCCGATAGAGTTGTTGCTAGGCGTGGTGCTCGTGAAGTAGGCTCAATAACTTCAGCTGAAAGGGGTACTTTAGTGGCCGTAACCTTTGCCGCGAACGACATCGGAAATGTAATTCCTCCATTTTTTATTTTTCCACGGGTGCGATACCAAGACCATTTTGTCAGGGATGGACCAATAGGATCTGCTGGAACCGCAAATCCCTCTGGATGGATGCAGGATGAATCATACATGCATTTCCTGGAACACTTCAAGGAACATTCAAATGTATCTCCATCGCATAAAGTGTTACTCATACTTGATAATCACTCCTGACACATTCATATTAACGCACTCGACTTTTGTAAGAACAATGGCATTGTCATACTATCTTTTCCTCCTAATTGCTCTCACAAGCTCCAGCCACTTGATCGATCTGCATATCGTCCTTTAAAAAGGGCTGTGAATTCGACCTGTGATGCGTGGATGCGAAGCCATCCAGGAAAAACGATGTCAATTTATGACATTCCAGGGATTGTAGCGTCTGCTGCTATGGTTGCTCTGACTTCATCTAACATTCAAGCCGGCTTTCGCAAAACGGGAATTTACCCATATAATCGGAATCTGTTTACTGAGTTCGATTTTGCTCCTGCATTTGTAACGGATAGGCCCAATCCTGAAAATATAACTGAGGGTGAGGTTGTTCCTACGTTGAATGCAACCCCACCTGAAGAAGAAACACCGCCATTATCGCCTTCTCTCTTAACTCATGAAACACGAACAGAGGCGACGTTTCAAAGACAGGGTGTCAAGGACTCACCAGTCCCAACAACTGAGCAGGAAAACGTTCATAAACGTCAGGAAACTTCAATCAGTCAAGAAATTTCATCAAGATCATCTACAAGTTCACAAGTAGTTTCTAGTGACCCTGTTGTATTTACACCGGAAACAGTACGACCATTGCCGAAAGCCCTCCCTAGGAAATTTAATAGAGAACGAAAAACCAGCAAGTCTGCAATTTACACTGATACACTAGAGAGAGAACAGATAAGAAAGGAACATGAAGCACGTTTAAAACGGACCAAAAAGCTAAGGTAGTTAAGAAAAGATCGAATGGACTAAAAGTAGAAAAAAATACTTCAAAAGGAAATTAATACCTAATATACAGCAGGAAATTTTATCAGAAGAGAAGGAATGCTACGTTTTTTGTTTGTCATCATGTCCAGAGAGCAAATCCGGAGAAAAGAGAATTCAATGAAGCATCTGTAAATAAAGAGCTGACGAAGAGTGTATAAAATGTTATCTTAGCTTTGTTTGCCACAATTTTGAAGGAGCTAAATTTTTGTTTGATTTAAGAAATGTTACCTTTTAGTTTACTTTCAAATTACTTTCGTTTACTTTGCTTGGTTTTATAAAATACAGTTGATTATTATTATGTTTGTTAATTACGTTAAGAACGATGCGATAATCAATCTAATAATTAGAATATATGGTAAATTAAAAATGTTGCAATATTATATTTTATATTCTTTGCATGCGTTGGGGACATGGGGACGGTTGAAACAAATCGTTTTTATTTTTAATTTTGTATGCTTCTTGAAAGTCATACGGCGGAAACTAAAATGGTGTAGCTCTTTCGCAGTTAGAAATACGCTCTTGAATTTAACATATCATCATTACTATTCGGCGCATAAACAACAATAATATGAACAATAAAAGCTAAATCGTTTCAACCGTACCCAGTCTACCCTACTTGGTAGTAGAGATTTTCACAGATTTCCAAGATTTACATTTTTAAGTCTGGCTGTGCATTTTCATCCATGCGATATGATCGATTGGGCTATCATCAGAAACGATTTAATGCAACTTTAATTTTTTTGGCACATAACGATTTTTTAAACACTGAATGTACTACGGGCAGTTTTCTGCTTTTTTCAGTGGTAGATGGGCTACATTTTATTTCTTGCAATTCGAGGCGCCGCATAATTGTGTTTAATTTATCTGTTTCTTACAGATTATTGAGTAATTGGGCAATGTTTTTTAGTGTATCATATTTGAAAACGAAAAGTTGTTTTGGGTTTGAACCTAACAGTCCAAAAAGTTATCTAGTCGCAAGGAAATTAGTCAATTTCAAAGGACTATCAAATCCAGCCAAACCAACGCAAACTTTATTTTCCCTACTAAATAAATGAGGTGAAACAAACTAAACATAGAAATTCAAACTTGCCTGCAATTTTCGTAGTCCGTACAAGTCGTTAATCGATTAAGCCTTTTTGCATTGCCGGCAAAATCAATCGATGAATCAATTTGATATAGAGGACAGTTCGAATGCATATTCACATTACATATCCCATTCAAATGATATGCAATCCGCTACATAAATCAACTGAGCTTCCTACGTATTGATTTTAGCACCATTAAAAACTCGATACGAACTCTTTAAAAGATCGTTTGGAATCGCACATCCATGCTCTGGAATTTTATCTCCGCAACATATCACTTGCCGCTATTTTCAGTCATTTCTCGCGCAGAATTGCATTTGTGATTTGATTTGTGCCCATTTGACTTGGATTTAACTTGTAAGTGCGACCACAAGTGCTCAATGGTCGTTGTTTGTAATAATAAATTGGCATTCCTGAATAGAAAATTGGAATCATTGATTGCCTTTCACGTCGATGTCGTCGTCGTCGTCGTCTACCTCGCAACCAATCTCGTTTGACAATTTTCATTGGATTCTATTAACGACTCACAAAATGAGCTGTACCGCCTTATATGCACGGTTGTGTTTTTCTTTTGGGACTTTCCCAATCGCGATTGAACGAAGCGGTCGTTGTGTGTAAACATATTCATTTGAAGAAGAGAACCATTTATAAGAACTTTGAAATGAAAATACCATGGAACTTCATATCCCTTTACTCCTTCTAATGATTTCAAACTTTTCATTATATTCTGTTGATATTGCGAAAGTATGTAATGTTTAGCATGCGAAATTTTGCAATCAAAAAACACACATAGTGCTAAAAACTTCTATCGATTTTTGTTATTGTTGTTCAGACAAAAGAAACTGGAATACTAAAGATGATATTGTGTCACTATGTCGAGTCTTATGGAAATATGTTTGAAACGAGAATGCTGCATTGCGTTTCTCTAGTTTTGTGGAATTTGCCGAAATCGGAGATCGATGTTGTTAAAACAATGAAATATAAATATGATTCACATTTCATTTATGGATAAGTATAATCTAGGTATTATTTCCATGATGGGCGGGAAAAGAACTATAAATAAAAAAATCTGAAAAACAACAATTTGGAGTCCGTCCGTACGTACCAATTTTACGTTTATATTGTTTTGAGGAAAATGTTGACTTATACCTAGCTTATTTGTCGCACACGAAAAATTTAATTTAAAGCCACTTTTCAAAAGAATAAATTAATCCTAACTCCCAATCAAAGTGGTTATTTCTGTTAAAAGTAGATACACTTCAATAAATTCTACTACATTCTAATTCTTCTACATATAAAAATAAATCGATTTTTTTTAAACTTTTGCAAACAATACATGTCATGTCATGACAGATATTTTTTTATATTTTGAAATTAAATCAAATTTTATTTTTCCTTTCTTTTTGAAAGTAAAATGTGTAAATGGATGTGTATGTAAATAATGTGCATAAAAATTTACCTTAAATCGAGCAAGTATTTTTTTGAAACGGGATCAAAGCGGCTACAATTATAATCTTATTTTTCTATAAAGTGATTATTCGATGATCACGATCGCTCGAAAAGTACCAAATCTATTCCCTTTAAATTTTCTCAGCTTTTTAACTTTCCAGTATATGGGAAGTTCTTGTAATCGCCTCGAAAATCCAAATTGAAAGTTTCAACCTTTCTTTACGTTTTGAGGTCTATAGAGAATATATAAAGTGTTTTTAGAAAGAAGTATGTATGTGTGTGTGTACGTACGTGCGTACGTACGTCTGTACGTTCGTGGACAGTTTTTTCTACGAGCATAACTCACGTAAACACAGTCCTATCGACTTCGTTAAGGTGTCAATCGAAGCGTCTTTGCAATCTTAAGAGCTGATTAGTTTTTGGGAAACTTCGGTCGGGGGCGTTTGCTGTTTTGCCCGTTTGAAGGTCATTTCTGTGATGCGTTATATCTCGCGAACCCAAAGTACGATTTCTTTGAACAAGGTGTCAATCGATGCGTATTGACATTTATGTGATTCTGTCAAGTTTCTAAAAAAATTCTTGGAGCCGTTTTTAATTTAAAAAAAAAGTGCAAAAACTTGGGTTTTTTTCAAAAACAATAAATTTTTAACCATATTTTCAAGTCCAAGTAATCAATGTTTATATAATATATATACTCCAAACACTTTTCCTAAAACTGCCATCAAATTTTTTTCTCAGGATTACAAAAAAATCCAAATGAAAAATCATTAACAGTCACAATGATATTCAAGATCATTTCTGTCATGCGTTATATCTCGCGAACAAAACATACGATTTGCATCGTTTAGATGTCAATGGACGCGTATTAACATTTTACTGAATCTTTCGAATTTTTTAAAAAAATCGTTGGAGCCGCTTTTTTGATTTAAGAAAAAAAAAGTGCAAAAAATTAGGTTTTTTCACAAATAATAAATGTTTAACCTGATTTACGAAATATAGTAATCAATGCTTATAAAATTTATATACTCCAAACAATGTTTGTAGAAACACCATCAAAACCTTTTCTCATGTATACGTAAAAAATTAAATTAAACATAAAAAATCATTAAAAGTCATCATGATTTTCAAGGTCATTTTTATCATTCACTATATCTCACGAACCAGATATAATATTTGCATCATTATGGTATCAGTTGACGTGTATTAACCTCTTTGTGAAGTTTTTAACATTATAAAAATTCATTTCAGCCGTTTTTTTAATTTAACAGAAGAAAATGCGAAAAACCATGGTTTTTTCATAAAAAATATTTTTTTAACTTGATTTTCACAGCACAGTGATATCAGTTTATAAAATTTATAAGTTCTTATCAGTTTTTGAAGAGAAACCAGCAAAATTTTCTTCCATGATTATGAAAAAAAAACTAAATAAAAAATAAAAAAATCATTCAAAGTTTCCATTTAAAGAGGGTTCATACGAATGATATTACTTTATATCTTTTATTCTAAAAAAACGTTGTAAATTCAATCAAAGTTTTAAAATATTTGCATGATTTGAGCAGATTTTTAGTAGTTTTTAAAGTCTTTTAATTAAAAAAAACTGCTTAAATTTTGAAAACCAACAAAATTTCAATCAAATTTGCATTTGCGGTATCAACGCTTTGAATGGTAAAATGTTTTGTAGTCAATACTTTCCAAGATCATATGCTTTGAAAACCTTTCATCGAATAAAAAATTGTAGTTTTCAGTAGATTCATTCCTTAGTAATCGTAAGATTTCAATAACCATCATCATTTGTAATACATTTTACTTTTTACATGCAATTGAACCTATTTTTGACTGCATATATAAAATTTTTCAAGACCAAAAAGGCCCCCACCGATTGATCCGCGTGAATATTCAATCTGTCCTCATCGACCAAAAATCTAACGTAATCAATGGATACTCCCGTAGATGATATGATTAATAACAACTCATTCCTGTTTCTGCTATGAATGCCTCTCATTATTATTATTTAAAGTAGTATTATTTTCAAAATAATTATTGTGTTTAATATTTTTAATGTTTATCTAGATATTACTGCGAAGCTGACCGTGTGGACCTCAAGGGTCGCACCTCGCGGCTTGTTTCTTATATAGTTTTGTAGATATTGAATGAAGCATTTATTTTGTGCGGTTTGATCGCGTTCACATCATTAAAACATTTGTTTTCAGAATAAAAATTGAAATTTTTCTTTTACACTTTGAAGCAAGAATAAAACTAAGAAATATTGTAAACGGTACGTAACCTGAAGATGATCTAAGGATCGAAATGCGTCGTGCTAATAAAAATTTGTGAGTCAGGCATTTTCAAAAACTGTTGGTCATCATCAAAGAACATTATAAGGTGACAGTTATAGTTTCTCGAGTCAGTTTTTTTTTCTTTTACCGAATAAAAATTTGCTACACACAAATTTCTATAACTGATTTTAAAAAAATTATTGTTCGAGGTGCTGGACGTATGTGACCCCGTAAGGCTTTTACCGAAATTGAGTTTCACTAATTTTCTTGGCGATGTGTCAATTGGAACATATTTTCATTAGGTATATTAGATTTTAGGATCTCTATGTAGCAGATTGGGGTGTGTTTTCATTTTATGTTCTCCATTCAATTTCGGATGATAATTTACCAACAACTTTTTCATATCCATTTGATGATACACGAATAAAGTTATAAATTATTCTGAATGTCATTTGCACTTGATAAGACGTCTTTGTCGGCTTATAGCAATGTTATCCTTAGCTTGTGGATTGAATAAATGGCTTAACGGTTCGTCCTGCTCGAATTTTCAGTTAGTTTAATTAGAAAGCACACCAAAAGAATTCAACAGACTTCAGTCTTTTTTGGAAATTGGTATATAAAAATTTAGAGATGAAGACAAGCGCACTCCCACTCAAAGTGGTGGAATCAGTTTAACTTAAGTTCAAATTGGAAACCGAGTGGATACAAGGCTCACTTAATCTTCTGGCGACCTTTTGGTCCCTACATCATGTTGATTTTGAACCACGTCCTGAAATCATGGTAGCATTAGAGCTCTTCGTACTCACTCATAAGTAAAATAAACTCGAAGCGCACTCGTAAAACATCATCAGCATAAGGGTGGTAAGAATATCCGTCAAGTTTCATGCAAAGAAGTTGCACATTGGAAATGGTGAGAAGTGCCAGTACTTGCGGTAGCATATTGATCCCTGGCAAGGTCAGAACCCCTCACAGACGCAACTCGGTTGTATCCCCTTGCAGTCATTAGGCCGATTATCATCTTGAGGTGCGCGAAAAAAATAAAACTCATAAGCTTCACTAAAACTGTCTAAGGTTTTGTCATTTCTATGCAACCTTAGTTTTTCGTCTAGTATGTACTACAGATTTATTTTTGATCAAACTTATGATTTTAATTTTTGCTTTGAAGGAATAAATCATGGTAGAGCGGTTATTTTGACCTGGAATATTTTCCGAAGAAAGAATCACATCAAATTTTGGCAGTGTTCATCTGCTGCAACCGAAATGACACGTGGTTTGGATTTAAACTTTCTATTGAATTCTGAGAGCTCATCATTTTCAAATTTTTAAACAATTTCGTCAATATTAGGTACGGGTGCTTGATATTTTTACTATTCCTTTCCATTAAAACGCTATATTTTTTTATTTTTTCCATATATATATTTCGGGAGTAAGTTGCTCCCTTCTTCAGTGCTGATTATTTTCTTATTAGGTACGGGATTTAAAAATTCTAAACGTATTTTTCTCTTCTAAGGAACAAATTTTAATTTTTCTCGAAATAAGAAGAGAATTTTGATTTTCCAAATAGGCAAACATCTCATTAATATAATGCGATTTGAAGGAAATTTAACTTTCCAATTTTTTTTTAGTCAATCCACCTTATTAAAAATAACCTAACAGTGTGGATAATTTAGATATATTCATTAAATCTACCACATAATCGGAAACATCTAAACAAGTATGCTGAGTCATGTACCCTACGATCTGTCGAAACCAGATAGTTCAGCAGCAATTATCCTACTTCCCCATAACCGAAGATACTTTGATGGATGCACATATCATAGTTCCAGCAATTGAAAACCATGCAGACATCACGTTGTAGGCACTCGTCGACCCTGGATATGATCAATTCGTGTGTGATTGATGAAGGTTGATAGCAGACGATTAGTAAAATATCGTTACGTCCTCATTACCAGTTTCGGCCCGACTGAACCTCTTGTTGCGCCATTTGTCACAAAGTTTGTTTCGAGTTGTTTGAGTTGGAAGCGACCCAAACATTTCCGCAACAAATAAGCTTATCTAAATGTTTACTCTGGCGTACCCCGTGTTTTCAAGTAGCTCACTGTGTTGCGGCACATTTCATGTAATTTCACTAATTATTACTATTGTATGGCAAACATTTTTCCCCACAGTCATATGCTAGGTAGAATGTATGCTTTTTACACACTTGTCGATAAGTGCGGGCGATACAAAAGCTGGCACGGATTTGTAGCGAGCAATTTTTTTTCAATTGTTGGAAAGCAAACACACGAGTGAATTGCATATGTTGGCTTCAGCTCGCATATATAGGATTGCCCGTCGCGGCTCAACGGGGTGCTGAACGTTATTGAAAGTATTGATTGATATCGAAAGTGTAGACGTTATTAGACTTCTTCACTTCAACAATGCCAATATTGGAATTTCTAGAAGTGGTGTTGCAAACCAGCACATGCATCCGAGCTGAGTTTTCACGGCTTCTTATGCAGAACTACCTCCAATAGAAACTGAAAATATTTTGAAACATACGGGGAAAAATTGGTGGATAGTAAATCAAATCAATTGGGCGTAAGTATTCTGTTTCCGTTTTTTCGGCTCTATTTTCGCCGCTTTGAAATTTTCATCCGTCAAACATTTCTTGAATTGATGGAAAACTCTTTTGAAGTGGATCATCGTGCATCGTAAGGTTTTGGCTTGTATATGGGAACGTAGGCAATGAGATTATGGTAAGAGCTTTAACGAATTTCCGAAATCGATGGTCAATAGGCATCGATTGGATGTGGCGCTCCGATTGTGTTCTTGTGTATATTTTCTAAAAGTGATGTCTGTTGTTTTTTGACCTTAATATGTAGGAAACCATAGTTTTCAGGTCAAATGGTTATTTATGAGAGCATCAAATTAAATCTTGATATTTTTTAGCATTTTCTTAGCAGTTGTTGAATTTCCCCTTTCAAAATTTACCTATTCAAATGGTCTTTGTTATGCTGATTACTTTTATTTTCTTTAAAAAATATATTTAAATTTGCATTATTTGGTTGAACTATTTCGGCATGGAAGCAAGAACACCAAAATAAACAAGCCGCAAGGTGCGACCCTTGAGTCCCGACAAAAGTTTCCCAAAAACTAATCAGCTCTTGATATTGCAAAGATGCTTCGGTGGACACCTGAACGAAGTCGATGTGACTTTTTTTTTACATGAGTTATGCTCGTAGAAAAACTGTCCACGAACGTACACTACCGCTCATATGTATATGTCCACCCATATATTTTGAGATTTTCCGTATTAATATACGTTTTTTGATGTAAATCAATTTAATTTTATCTTTCGTTAATGATGAAATTTGTTTGTATAAACATTTTGTAGGTGTAATTATAAAATCTACTAAATGTTTTTGAAAAACGATAACGCACTGATTCCCCCTCCAAACCCCTTGTATCGACGTACACCAAGCACCAACCTACACTGGTTGGAACTGATTGAAAACAAGTTCCCACCCATACAAAACCTGGTTTCAAGGTACGTCACTTACTACTTGGGTTCTCAATGAAAATGACATTAATTGACTTCGGAGGTGATTTACCTCATCAGGTAACCGAATTTTTTAGGGTTCTCTTTTATTATCGAATGAAGGTACTAGAATGTGTTCAGGAAAACGTCAAATTTTAAGTTAACCGTTTAACTGCGAAGAAAGTTATGCTGCCGGCGGACTTGTATTGAGCGATTGTTTAATATGCCAAAGACAAAAGAACTTTCGACTGAAATACGCGCTGCGATATTTGCGCATTATAAATATTGCAAAAGCAATCGTCTTCAATTTTTCGACAACTGAAAATCTCGAAGAGAACAGTAGACTACAACATGAACAAATTTAAGACCTCTGAGTGTCAGAAATAAAAAAATGATGTCGAAGACCCAGGACCACGACTGCAGCTGAAGACAGGAAGATAGTGATTGCCAGCAAACGTAACAGACGCTTTACTGCTCTAGAAATAGCCGATGAAGTGAATTTAGGACGATCTGAACGCCTAAGTGTATCAACCGTCATACGAAGGCTTCAGGAAGCAGACCTTCATGGTCGCGTTGCGGTGAAAAAACCATTATTACATGCCAGAAATAAGAAGAAGAGATTGGAATTGGCGAAACAACACAAAAATTGTACACCTGAAGACTGGACAAAGGTGTTGTGGAGTGACAAATCGAAATTCGTAGTTTTGGGCCCCAGGCGCTGCCTTTGTGCGGAGGTCAGCAGAAGAACGTGCATTAGACCAATGTTTAGTGCCTACCATTAAACGTGCGGGTTGCTTTATTATAGTATGGGGGTTTTGGTAGAGGTGGGATTGTTAATATTTGCCGAATCCAAGGCGTAATGAGGAAGGAGCACTATCGGGAGTTACTTGAAACCGAAATGTTGCCATCTGAACTGCGCGTTTTTCGAGATAAATTCTTATTTCAAGCACGACAATGACCCGAAACATACCTCCAAGCTTTGTAAGAACTATTTGGAGAAGCTATCAGCAGAAAGACCGCCTAATGTAATGGTTTGACCACCGCAGTCTCCTGAACTCGATAGAAACGTCCGAAATGTTTGTCCAGCGTCTACCGAACATTTGTGGAATCTTCTACAGGCAGAATGGAATAAAATTCCAAAAGAAACTTTAAATAAATTGCTAAGTAGAATTCCTGTGAAAGCTTCAATTGTGGAGTGTGCCCAGAACAGCCTCAAAAAGCTGAGCCAGAGAAACAGAGTCTCAGTTACCTGGGTCCCAGCACATGTGGACATTATAGGTAATGAAGGGGCAGACAAACTGGCTAAGAAGGGAGCAGAGATCACACCGGTTGGTCCTGAGCCTGTTCTGCCAACGAACATAAATCTAATCTCAAAAAAGATCAATGAGACACTCAGGGAAGAACATCGAAGACGATGGCTCAACCTACCAACATGCAGACAGACAAAGCTCTTTCTGCCAAGCCTACGACCTGAAGTCGCAAAATACTGTCTGAAACTAAATAGAGTCAGACTGAAAAAAACTCACAGAAGTGATTACAGGCCACGGACGCCTGAGAAGTCACCAAGCTCTTCTGCAAATAGTGGACGATGCATGGTGCACTAGATGTTAGGAGGACGAGGAAACAGCGGCACATTATGTGGGCTACTGTCCCGCGTTCTCCCGACACAGATATAGAGCCCTTGGCATGCCTCAAATAGGAGAAAAGGAGTTCCATACCTTAGCCTTGGACGACCTGATGAGGTTCATCATCTCATCCGGAAGATTCAAGACATAAGCATTAACTCCAGAAAGGAAAAGTATGAGGCTAGTACAATCGACCAGCAGGTCGCATTGCTAGGGCTGCAATGCCCACCTCCATGTCACGACGACGACGAAGAAGTAGAATTCCGAAACTAAGTGAAGCTGTAATTAAAAGTAAGGTTCGACACATTGATGAGTCTAAAATTTAATGTGAATGACATTATTTTGCAATTTTTTTCCTAATTTATGTTTGGAATTAAATAAAGAATAAATTATATTCATCAAAAGTTTTGATTTTATTTCGTGATCCCGAATACACCACTTTTTCGAGGTGGGCAAATACATATGAGCGGTAGTGTACGTACATACACACAATACTTCTTTCCAAAAACACTTTAAATATACTATAAAGACCTGAAAACATAAAGATAAGTTGAAAATTTCGATTTTCGAGGCGGTTAGAACTTAGTACAGAGTAGGATGGGCTAGAAGTATTTCACTTTTCCATTAAGGGGAAAAACCACTGTAGGATTTTCAAAAAATCAATTTTTTTTGTTGCTCTAAAGTATACCATATCATCATCGACATCATGTAGCAAAGTTTCATATAGTGGAAAAATCTCCAAGTGTTCGAAATTTTAAATTAGCGCAGCGTCTTCACTGCTCTTTCGGAGCGCAATCTGCGCGTATCTCCGCGCGTATCCCCGCGCGTTTCCCCACGCGCTGTTGGTATTCAAATTTAGAACAATTTTAAATATAAATCTTTCAAAACTTTACACGTGCTCTGTTAGTTGAACGTTAGCAGAGAACGGTGAAGGATATATTAAATTTATTTATGATTTTTCAATAACTTAAACTTTAAACGCGTTTATCCCAGAACAACGTTTTTCAAACTGACCGGATTCCTTTCTCAAACAATTTTTGTTCGATTAACTCGAAATTTTTACAGTATGTTCAAAACTAGTGTCTACTAGGAAGTACGTAGGAATTTTTTTAATGTTGCATATTTCAATTGTTATTAACAATTTTCGAGCGTTTTTACGTTTTTTTTGACATTCTTTCTCTCTAAATGACGCCATTTTGTCAAAAATCAATTTCAAAAAATGTGGTCTAGGTGCGACCCTTATGGTCCACACGACTAACTTTCCAATGGGGTGAATAAAGAAAATATGATTTGTTTTTATTATTTATGTTTATATATTCTATTATTATTCTAAAATATTATAATTATTTTTAGCAATAAAAGCCATTTGAAAGTGGAAGACGTCTCCGCTCTCGTCATCTAACAAAGTCTCGACCAGATCCAAAATCCCCCAAATCCAAAATCCTCCAGATCCAAAAATCCCATATCTTAAATCCCCCAGATCCTAAATTCCCCAGATCCCAAATCTCCCAAATCGAAAATCCCCCAGATCCTAAAACCCCCAGATCGAAAATCCCCCAAACACACAATAATAATAATATTACTATGAAGGTATTTGGGATCTGCACGAATTAATAGTGCGTTTCAACAGTTTAAAAATTAAGCAATTTTTTTCAAATTTTTATCCTCAATAAAAAACGGCTAAACCGATTTTGTTGAAAACTCATTCAGTTCTTAGTTACGTAATTACGCGTCGAATGAAACCAGTCTCACGTCAATATGATATTTGATTCTTGAGATAATCGAGACTAAAAATAATTCCGGACGCACATACGCATATACGTATATACACACTCACAGACATCTCTTCAAAAACGATGCATTTGGATTCTGGAGACCTTAAAACGTGGAGATATGTCAAAATTTGGGATTCGCGAAATCGACCCCATTACAATAACTTTAAATTATTTGTTTGATAGCCATAACCTTAACAATTCAGGAGAAAACGGTCCGGCCGCGAAGCCATCAAAAAATAATGCGTTTTTGAGAAAATGCTAGGAAGCCGCCATTTTGTTTTTTTAATGTTCTGCAAAAATTCAAAGAGGATGTCAAATACTTGTCAAATATAGATTTTTTCACCAAATTTTGATATGTTGTTTGGTTTTCTAGAAAAAATACCCAAAAAATGACTTTTTTACTTCTACAGTCGTGTTCCCCCTTAAAGAGAATAAACCATAAGTAACGAAAAAGCTAGGCACCCTCATTGTTTTGTTTTTAATCATGGTTTTAATTGAAATGTCTCGGGAAGGGTGGATGCTTATTTTGTAGTCTTTTAGGTGAGACTAGAAACTTTCTGAAAAGAATAACTTTTTCATTATTGACATTACAATATCGCCTAGACATTAGCGGATGAATGTTGTGATTAACCCTTCGTAGCCCAATATGTTAAAAATTGAAAATATGTTTATAATTTCCTAGCAACATTTTCTAGCAACATTTCCTAGCAACATTTTCTAACAACATTTCCTAACAACATTTTCTAGCAACATTTCCTAGCAACATTTTCTAGCAACATTTCCTAGCAACATTTCCTTGCAACATTTCCTAGCCACATTTCCTAGCAACATATTCTAGCAACATTTTCTAGCAACATTTCCTAGCAACATTTCCTAGCAACATTTCCTAGCAACATTTTCTAGCAACATTCCCTAGCAACATTTTCTAGCAACATATCCTAGCAACATTTTCTAGCAACATTTTCTAGCAACATTACCTAGCAGCATTTTCTAGCAACATTTTCTAGCAACATTTCGTAGCAACATTTCCTAGCAACATTTTCTAGCAACATTCGCTAGCAACATTTCCTAGCAACATTTCCTAGCAACATTTTCTAGCAACATTTTCTAGCAACATTCCCTAGCAACATTTCCTAGCATCATTTCCTAGCAACATTTCCTAGCAACATTTCCTAGCAACATTTCCTAGCAACATTTCCTAGCAACATTTAGTAGCAAAATTTTCTAGCAGTATTTCCTAGCAACATTTGCTGGCAACATTTTCTAGCAACATTTTCTAGCAACATTTAAAAACGCGTGTTTCTTTTGAATTTAAAAATGTTTATTTTTAATCATAAATTTGCGTTTTTTAGGTTTGTGACATTTCTTTTACATTGGGTTAAACACATAAATAATACTGTGTACAAAGTGATTCATTGTTGTGTTATTATAGTGTTACACTGATTTAAATGGGCAAAATATATTTGGTATGAATTTTATCGGCATTATAATGGCGTTAATGGGTTAAAATGACGTTTGGGAATTATTTCCCACGGTGAATGGTTTTTTAACCAGATGAAGTAAGGCTTACAAAAGTAAAGCATTCTAAGTTAATATTGTTAAACTTAATAATAAAAAAAATTGCCAGAGGTATCTTTGAAAGAGCTTGAGAGCTCGATAAAAACAATTAAATTGCAATGATATCAATTATTTCTAGATTGGCTATTTACCTCCTTCTTTAGAGATACAATGCCTGAATTGGAAAAGTTTGACAAAACTAGAAACTAATTCGAAGCGACTGGCATTTAATTCAATTGTCAGCCGTGTAGGAGCTTTTTTTAATTACTTATCTGATCTTCTAACCAATGGTTCTGTGGAATATTGCTGTAAATGAAATTAACAACAAAAATACTACGAGTTGAAATTTTCAGGCAAACAACACGTCCACGAAAAACGAGTTTCCCACGGCACACCTACAACAGGCCCTTTTCACGCACGACGTCCGCACAAGGCCCGCATTACATCTGTATCAATGCGACTTTTATCCAAATGTCACTGGCCCGATTTGAACGTCGTAAAGACAAATAGAGAAAAAATGTCTCAGGCTTTTTTCGCGTTAACAGTATTGTATTTGTGATGATATTGGGCGCGAGTTTCAGCACGAAGCTCAAGTGTGCCATTCGACCTTTCGTTTATCAAATGTCTCCATAAATCAATTTCCAATTGAAGCATATCAGTCTGAGATTCGATTTTCTTTGAGGACGTCTTTACACGACGAATGAATTTCGGCCAGAGAAAAAATGCCTTCTCAATGTGGATCTTTTCAAATGAGACATCAAATTATGAATTCTGCTATTATTTTCACCGACATATCATTTGCTGTCTTGTTTGAACGAATTTACATTGAGAAAGTGGACGAACTGAACAAACTTGAGGCAGAACTGCTGCTGGCCTTCAAAATTTCGATTCGGAGCATTATAATTTTTCATTAAGAATTGCTCTTGGTTAAGGTAAAAATAAAAAAAATACGAAATTTGCTGCCAAAAGTGTAGAAATTTCCTTTGCGCACATAAAAAAAGAATTGAGCGGTATTCAGCATTTTTGTCACAAGCCAAAATCAAAATTAAAAATTAATATGACAATACAACTGGTTTCCAGGACGACTATAATCATAAACAATTGTCAAGAAAAACCTTTCTGTGGTTCATCCAATTCCCAAATTGAGTTGGGCATTTATGAATTCAATCTGCTTAGTCATGCCATAAATATTGATGCAACTGTAAATGCGGGCCTTGCGGATGATAGCCTGCAGGTAGCTAATTGCTATGTTGGTAGTCCTAATTGTTGACATATGCTCTAAAAACGCGCCAAATTTTGTCAGTGTAGCTTGAGCCGTTACGATGGAGCGGCCTAGCAAATTGAACCGCATTGCTGTAATTGCTTTACACAAATGTAAAATGGAGAAAAGCCGAATTTTCGAAACACTAAAGTCATTAAAAATCACGCGTGTTTTCGTGTATCTAACTATAGCGAAATTTTATTCATTGATACTGCAGATTTAACAGACCGTAAAAGATCCGGCAGACCTCGCTTGGCTCGTAAGCCACAAGCCGTCATAGCTGCAACGTCCAGAAACGCAAGAAATCCTGTCCGCAATCAGAAAATCATATCTCCTGAAATGAATATTGCGTCGAGAACCATGAGTCGTATCATCAAAGAAGACTTGGGGCTTGCAGCTTTCAGAAGACAAACAGGACAAAGACTCAATGCCGCTATAAAAGGAAATGGGATGGAAAAATCAAAACAGCTGTTATCGAGATACGGCAGAAAGGGCAGTACAAAAGAATACTTTTCACCGACGAGAAAATCTTTACCGTGGAGGAATCCTTCAAGAAACAAAATAATAGGATATATGCACGGTCTTTTAAGGATACTACAAAAAAGATTCCGAGGGTTGAACGAGGACATTATCCAGCATCAGTGATGGTTTGGTGGGGAGTGTCCTACGAAGGTGTCTATCTATTTCTGTGAAAAGGGCGTCAAAACAGCTGCCAAAAACTATCACTCGGATATCTTAATGAAATTAGTGGAGCCCCTAAGTCGAATCATGTTTGAAGATATAGAATGAGTTTTCCAACAAGATTCTGCGCCTGCCCACAAGGCGAAAATCACACAAGAGTGGCTGGGGAACCATGTGCCAGAGTTTATCAGCGTTAATTTGTGACGATCAGGCAGTCCAGACCTTGGTCCCCTCGACTACAAATTGTGATCAGTATTAGAGGGTATGGTCTGTAGAAAACGCCACTGAAACCTGAAGTCGTTAAAACAGGCGTTGAAAAAAGCTGTGGACAATTTTCCGATAGAATTCGTGCGAGAATCGATAGACCAGTGGCCTGACAGACTTCGGCGCTGTATTCAAGCAAAAGGCGGTCATTTTGAATAATTTCTTTTTAACTTCCCAGTTCCCTATGGGAAGTTATTGTAATGGGGTCGATTTTGCGAATCCCAAATTTTGACATATCTCCACGTTTTAAGGTCTCTAGAATCCAAATCCATCGTTTTTAGAGAGATGTCTGTGAGTGTATATGTACGTATGTGCGTATGTACGTATATACGTATGTGCGTTCGGAATAATTTTTCGTCAAGATTATCTC
Organism: Oxycera nigricornis; assembly: GCA_963942545.1. Taxonomy (NCBI): domain Eukaryota; kingdom Metazoa; phylum Arthropoda; class Insecta; order Diptera; family Stratiomyidae; genus Oxycera; species Oxycera nigricornis. Next base: position 44,590,663 of record OZ012660.1, on the reverse strand, counting down.
AAGAACGAAAGATCGGATTGACGTGGGACCGTTTTCATTTGACGCGTAGTTACGTAACTTAGAACTGAGTGACTTTTCAGCAAAATCGGTTAAGCCGTTTTTTATTTAGGATGAAAAAAACTGAAAAAACGACTAAAAATTACTTAGTTTTAAACTGTTGATACGCACTATTAACTCGTGCAGATACCAAATACTTTCATAGTAACGTTGTTATTATTGTGCGTTTTAGCAAAATTGTGATCAAATTTGAAAAAATGTTATTTATAAAAAATAAAGATTAATTTATAAAATTCCAAACTTATCTTATCAGGTTTGGGTGAATGGGAGTAGAGACGCTAATGCAGTTAATAATTGGGTATTGTTATAAATAATTCAATATTGTTAATAACAATCAAATAATATTAGTTATAATTTGATATTGTATATATAAAGTCAATTATAATTATTCAGTAACGGTCAAGCATTCTTAATAACGAATGATTATTGTAAATAATAATTAAATATCCTCAATACTAGTTGAGGATTCCGAGGCCGAGATGTAGAACGAGGTTGAGGACGAAGTGGAGGACAAGAAGGATGACGAGGACGAGGTAGCCGAGGCTTTGGTAGAGGATGACTAGGTGGTGGAGACGTCTTCCTCTACCAAAGCTTTTATGGTTAGATAAAAAATTGATAAAAATATTAAAAGTAATTATATTATTTTAGAATAATAATGTTTGATAATAGTAATTAATAATAAAAGCAAATTATAGCTTTTTATTCACCCCACTGGGAAGTTAGTCGTGTGGGCATCAAGGGTCGCACTTAGACCACATTTTTTATTATGTAGTGTGTTAGTTTTACAATGGTTAAATAAAATTTAAAATCCAACTAGTAGTTTCATTATTACAGTTGAAACATCTTGTATCAATATTTATGGCACGACTAAATATTTAGCCTTGAATATTCGAAAATGTCTGAGATGGGTTGAAAATAAATAATAAATGCACCGATAATGCAATTCATAATCAGCACATTCCTGTCAATGTTTACTAACGAGTTATCCATAAAGATGCATTCGTAATCAGAGATCTAGAATAAAAGAGTAGCGCCTCATTGATCGAACGAAAACCTTTCGATACAAAAGTCGAAATTCGACTTAGATATTATCAAGTTAGGCAAAATCAGCAGTCACTGTAGGAACAACTGCATCTGCACATAAATGACAATCAGTTCATGCAACGTATTACCGCAAAAGCTATCTTCAAATATTTGCAACGCGTTTTACAAATTGCAATAAATTTTGAAAGCTGAAGCAATTAATTCTTCTGCAAAACAAACTAACGAATTGTGGAGATTTTGTGAATTTATGGATCCATCGACTAAAGAATCCGTGAGGGTGAAATACGATTACAGTTTTTACGAAAGGACAATGCATTTCCGAGCCTCGCAACCATAAATAGGGAAATCTGTAATGTAGTTTGGACGAATGTATTGAGTCTGTCCCCTATACATCTTTTGGTCAAAAATGAGAATCCAAATGTAAATAAAACTTTTGCAATTTGAATTTTTATTTGATACAACTAACAAAGAAGTCACTTCCACTGATTCTTCACGAAATATCTTTTTCCTTATTCGAATAAGTTTAAATTGCAGTCGAACTGATTTATTTTTTCTCATAAAAATGAAACTAATCAAACTTTCCATGTTTGCCCGACGAATCTCATATGCTTTCAAATGGCACCGCCAAATTCATGTCAATATTTGATTCTCAACCTACAACCGATTGCCTGTTATGGCGCAAATATGTTGCATGTTCTTATCTAATCATGCATGCATTCATGCATTCGCGTCAACACAAGAGCCGGTAAAACGATTTGCTAGTGTTTAATCGATATGGGATGATGATGGTGCTGGGGTATTTCACGTGGATGATATGCATACAAATAGAAGCAAATCCTGCAGAGAAAAGCACATGAGCACAATCATGTATGAACTCTTGCCTGGTGAATAATGGCCAATCGATATTTGTCGCAAGCCAAGTTGACAAAAGCCGCGAAATTGCCAGGCGCTCGGTAAAAATAACATTTCCCTAAACTTTGTGGTATGTTCACCCTTCGGCAGTTTCGGATGTGGCCTAAGCCTAACATATGCTCCTTTGGCTGGCTGCACAGCACACCACCCATGCCAGCCAGCGTGCCAAGTGGATGGGCTAAATAGATAAGCAAGCTTGGCTAGTTCGCCGGTTAGTACTTACCTCCACGGAAATAGTGAAGACCGGAGCATGTACAGGACCAGTTTGGGATTCCAATTTGTAGACCAGGCCGGGTCGCAGCTCATTCAGCATAGCCACTGTGTTTTTTGGCTGAGGGACTCGCTCCTTGCTCAGTCTCTGCTTCTTTTTTGATGCAACTGGAAGAGATATGTGACCGATTAGTAAATATTTGCGATGCTTGCTTTCAGATAGATGTTATGCAAACAGAACGAAATCTAGATGAATGGCGGCCGTCATCCAAAGATATGTATGTTTTCCGAATCAGGCTCGGCAATGGTAAGCAAGATTTCCACCGAGGAAAGGAAGCTCACCTGGAGGGTATTCATGAATATGCAAATGTAACCGGCCAATGCAAATGTGGAGTTGAACCTTTAATTATATTCGAACTTTCCTCATGCATATTCAATTTCATGAAATATGTACAATGTTAGAGCCTAGCCACTTTTCCGTCTAAATTCCAAAAATCCCTCGCCTATATCAAAACATTTCTGAAATGTTTGAATAAATATTCAAACATTTTTTCGGAGTTTATATCGCATAAAAGCGAAGGTAAAATCATACACGCTCGTGACATAAGTTTTATGAAGTCTATAGATGGACTTAATATTTTATGTCCTTTCACTGCATACTCCTTACGAATGTGTATTATGTGCTACTTTTTGGGCATGAACATCGTTTCAAGAGTATTTTTGCGTCAAACGAAATTGAATATGGAAGAAGGATATGCGGGGCGACAAAGTCTTATGTTTTTGCAACGAAACAAGACTTCGGGCGCTCAAAGGATAAGTTCTTTCATTGTGTTTTCGCTTGAGCGGGCATCCGTTTTTCTGCATACCAGGAAAGCGTTTTCTCATAACTTATAAATGTCGGTGTTTTGAATATGCGTGGAGCAGTATATCATTGAAATGTGTATCATAGAACCGTAAAGCAAAAAAGTTGAATTCAACCTTCATATGTAATTAGGACGAACTCTACAATGCAAAAATACACATTTCTCAACACTGATGGATTGATCATTTGCATTTTGTGGCTGAAAGGCAAAAATTTATGAACGCGTTAAGGTCTTATGAAAGCTGAAAGTCAGATAAATTGAGCTAAGATCTAGTTAAGAATTAGCAAAGTCGCACAGTTTACTATGACAGTCAATTCGAAGGATTAAAAATGATTTTACTCACTTCTAGCGATTTTTTTAGAGCTCAGTACACCACATCAAGTTATGCACGAAAGAGTAATCTTAGAAATATTCGAATGCAGTACTCTTATTTTTGGTTAATTTTTCCAATTTTTGTTTTCCGGTCCAGAAAAGAACATAATAAAATTAATTTGAACCAAGCATATTGATTTTATCGTTAAACTCACTATGCAGGCTACACGACTAGCGCATTTTTTCTTAATTTTGGTATGTACGAGTAAAAGACAATATATTGCTCAACTTTTTTCCATAAGAACATGTTTAAAAATTCGATTCATTTTTATGTACATATACTTTTCAATGATTTAGGTCACAACAGACAGCCAATTCAGTACAGAATAAAACAACAAAATGATATCCCATCGACACATTCGATGACATACATATATCGGCTATTGAACGTGGCCGCATCTAAAACCTAATTAACAGAAAATTATACTTACGACTGAAATTGTGTCCATCGTAACGTCGTTTCGACAGAATCGGTTTGCTATGTCCATTCATTGCGGCCGCCATCGTTGGAAGGAGCTGCTAATTATACAAGCAAAACAAAAATGAAAACTACTTTATTTTCCTATTCGCCATTTAGTTTATGTTAATTGCTTTCGCAAGTGCAAGAAGCAATTGTAAAAAAAAACAAGCATACAAACACTCATAACACTGAAAATAAAACACAGACGAGGAAAATCTCCTTTCCAGGCGCAAACGAACATTGCTGAGGCAGTGTAACATTTTATCGAGATATTCGTTTCAAATTGTGCACTTTTGAGTCATTTTGCAAGAATTGCTACCAAATGCCACACTTATTTGCCAACTTAATTCGAAGCATTCTTAATTAGGAAATAAATCGCCAATTAAAATAAAGATGAGTCGTTGGTTTGTGATCACGAGACGTTCAGAAACGCGCGCCGAATTTTATCTGTTGCCATAGATTCCATTCAGGACTTCAGAATAAAGTAAGACAAACGGCGACTCATTAGACTGAAACGGTGACAAACGAGTCCTCGTTTACTATTGCACCCTCAGGATACCATAGAGTGGGGATTTAGAATGGCTAAAGCGCTCGTTATTTGCGTTTGTTGGTAGCAAGCATATCGGTGACAATTAAGAGTAATTGCTATGTGTACTCACGTCATGTTTACATGGCCATGTTAAACTTCGAATTTCGCCCTGATATGAAATTAATTAATTAAGGGCAGGACGCAATGCGGGAGCTGATAAAGACATCTACAACCAGGTGTGGGGTCCTCATTGAATAGATTTGGTCATACGGGACCGACCAATGTGTTGCAACTCTTTCTTGGATTAGAAATGTAGTCATAAATAGTTGAAATCTTTTCCTAGACGCTTACTAATCGTAAAATTTCTTTTAAAGTGGCAATAAAATGATTCCAATTTCGATCAATGATTTATGCTGATAGAATCCAGACTTTTCGAATAAAATGAAATCAATAACACAAAGTTGTATGCGATAAAAGATAAACTGAAAATTAAGCCATAATTTCATAATTTTTGAAAGCATATTTTGATGCATTATTTATTATCCTATTAAAATTGAGTGATCGAGGTTCGTCGAAAATTGAGTGCATGATAAATATCTTTTGAATAGAGTTTTTATGATTAGTTTAAGTTCTAAGATCTTTTAAATTGTCAAACGCTATAAGTAATATCCATTGAAATGGCGCCTTTTACGAAACTGCAGAAAGATTTGCAGATATAAGTTTTCACATATGAGAGGTCAATTGGTCTCTGTTAGACAAGCAATCGAAAATAGCACTTTAAAAATTTCAACATATATTTTCACAAACAACGTTTTCGTTTCAACATATAATCTTCAATTGACATTATGCAGATTTTTTTAGTATAAGAATAAAGTATCATATAGTATAAGAGGTGTTATCAAAAAGAAAGGTGGCTTTCTATTTTTATCATTAAATATTTATTTATTCATCAATGTTTGTGTTGTTATTATGTTGTGCAAAGTAATCCATCTCAGATATAATACACTAGTGCCTGCGCTTTTTCCAATACTCGAAGCACTTCTGATAAGCACTTCTCGGTATAGCCTTGAGCTTTTCCAGCGATGCAGTCTTTATCTCCTTAATCGTTGCAAATCTCCGTCCTTTCATGGGTCTCTTCAGTTTCGTGTGAATATGTAGTATGTTCGTGTGAACATTTTGTAAGTTCGCGCGAACATATCGTAGGTTCGCGTCAACATGTTGTCGGTTCATACCAAGATGCAGTATGTTCACGTAGTTCGCGCAAACATGTTGTAGGTTCGCGCGAATATCTCTTTCATCTCGAAATCGAGGAAAGATGTACCAATTTGGATAATTACCCACTTCGGGTCGATTCGTGATAGCGCAGGTATACGGAGCTCCTCGCTCTTACCAAACACACTATTTTAAATACAAAAATTTAGAGTAAATAAACCTTTTTTCTATAAAAAGATTGTTTCTTCGGCGCACAATCAATTTTAGATGGGAACCACCAGTTTTTTCCGCATATATGAATAACGAAACTCAGCTTATGTTCAGCCACATTCTTTCTTAAATTGCTAATAGCTTTTATTTTTAGTCTTCTCAAGTAAATAACTCTTCTCAAGTAAATAACAAATATTCATTTTATATTCCAGATTACCGGAGAATGTAAAACGACAAAGTAGATCGTTAACATTTGACCAGCCCCAATTTCCCTAATTTTCACTGCTTTTCTTCAATTTGGTTGAATAATTGACGAATGGACACGGGTTTTATTTATTTTCGATAGTATTTAAAAAGTTTTCCAGCATGTTCGATTTGAAGGGAAAAAAATAATTTCTAGGAAATTTCTGATAAAGATTTTTTAAATAAATTTTCTGCTATAAGGTTATCGATAATATTCTATGGATGAATTTTAGAAACCAAATTATTCACAGAAATAACTTTAGTATAAATTTCTTTACCAAATCCAACTTTCGAATTTCGTAGAAAAAAATGATGCGCGGTTAGGTTCGTTCGTATGCAAAACCTGACTATATAAACTGAAAGATGAGAGAACGAGGATAATAGTTAATACAGGATCTTTCTTTGGTGGGAATTGCAGAAATGTATTGTTTTTATAGAAATAATAAGCGATAAAATTTCCACCTGGACGATTATTTTTGCAGGGAAAACGACACTCATGATGATTTTTTTCTCGTATTCTTCGGCAAACATGTTCGGATAAAATCCTATGAAATTTTAAACCGAATATACCTGCGGTGAATATGAAGCCGATAAACAAAACATGATGAGAAAGACATAAGGTTTACAATACATGAGAATGAAATTTTTCGTGCGAAAAATAGTTTCATTGGACACCGATTAAAATTTTCAGAATTTTGTTTTATTTATTTTTCTTGCGAGGGTAATTTACCAAAGAAATTCCAAGAAAAAGTCTATCATATTCATAATAGCGACTTTTTTGATGAATGACTGATAGGATAAAACCTTCAAAAATTTGGTGTCTATAATTTATTAAAGAATGAAGAATTAAGGGAATCTTTAAAATAAAATTAAAATTTCAGAATATCATTGACATATTTTACAAATATTATCTGCCCTAATGTTGATTTAAAATAATTTGGGCTATTGGCAAATTATTGGCACTGTGTCCAGAAAACTTGGATTTTGATGTTGAAACTAGATTTTTTTTCATACCAAACAATTAGGACGCGTTTTCAAAAAAAGCATCTCAAAGGTATGAACAATTTCAAGGAAATAAATTATGATCAATTTACTTCGCTACCCGTCACGCCTTTATGCACACAAGCAGTTACAAAGTTCAGGTAGATTTTTAGCTTCAAATTATGATTTTTTTTTGAAGGACTGACCTTTCGTTTATTCTAATTAATGATAAAAAATTTAATTGACTTAATCTTTTGGACATAATTATTCCAAAACTTGCCCTTTTGTTCCGTAACCATCTCAATTATGAAAAGATTTTGAGCGTTCGTATATCAATGACAAACTTTTTCGGTACAATTAAAACACACGAGAATGGGCTTGGCACAAGGACATCGTTTATAATGTGCAAAGGCACTTTTCTTTTATTTCGTTTTTTTATTGAACAATTGTGTAACTTTGTAATATTGTAAATTTGAGGGTGACATAAAATGAAAGTTATGTTTTATATGGAATACACAATTGTTGAAGTCTTTATTTAAAAGATTTACCGGCAGTTAGTGTCTCCTTAACCAAACTAAATTTAAAAGGAAGTTTTTTATAAGGGATAGCTATCAGTACACGAATATAATAAGATAGTTGAAGTCCGTGATAACTATTTTATTCCCGTTTAATCCTTTGAGTTACATGCAATAATTGTTTCAACAACAGTCAACTTAAGAGGCGATTTTCTTTTATTTACTTATTTATTCTTTGCACATTTAACAGAAGAAATCCAATTACAAAATAAATACGAAATCGCAAATTCTGAAGAACATAAAAGTAATCACATAAACAAACCATTTTCAAGAATTTTTTTGAAAGCAACAATGCTGGAGGGAAAAGATCCAAGCTGGAGTCTATTGTGAGTCCTTGGTAAACGAAGCAGAGGAGAATGGAATTAGACATCCGTTATAGCGAAAGGCAAAACAAAAATATCGAAAGCCCGGGAAGGTCTAGAGCATCGTCGCAGAGAAACTAAATGGTCGATATTAACTTGTAAATAGTTATGACAAAGCTTGAACAGTAAGCACTGATCAAGATATGTCCTTCGCGAGGCTAAAGACTGAATGTTAAAAAAAAGAAAGGCGTTCTTCATAGGGAATATAAGGGATATTGAATTTGAAAAGTAGAAAACGGGTAAATTTAACCTGCACAGATTCAACAAGAATGATCAGGGAAACAGAATAAAGAGACCAAATTTGGGATGCATATTCTAAAATAGTACGTACGATAGTCACAAACAATTGTACAGCGGAATATATGCCATATTCGGTCGAATCGTTTGTTCAATCTTTCGCGAAAGACAAGATTTCCCTTTCATTTCTGAACGCGAGCAGGATAAAGTAAAAAAAAAACCAGCTGGATAGTATAATTCTAGCGCTCGCGTGTAGAAAACTTTTAAAAATTAGTTTGAAGGAAACTTCGGTAGCATATATTTTTTACAAAGAATTTATCGAGTTGACAGATGACTGAAGATTTTTACAAAAGAAGAATCTGCCGAGAAATACTCGTACTATAATTAGTTATTGAATTATGCAAAGCTCGCAGTTGAATAGCTACATACAAACATAGCTTATCTATAATGTTTCTATAGTAGGGCACGGCAAAAGATTGAAAATCATAAGATATATTAATATATTATTATTAAATAAATTTTCTACAATTTTTTTGAACTATTTTTCGTATGGTTTAGATATTTTGGAGACATTTAAATTTAAAAATGTAATTCAAAAAAAAATATTCAAAGTACCCTGATTTCATATAGTACTTTAACTTGGTTAATTTGAATATTTCTAATGCAGTGCAACTAAAACAAAACCATACTGTCCAATGACGCTCGGACCTTGATTTCAACTCGAGCGTAAAATAATGCAGATTGGCTTGCAAACTGTTTTAATAAAAAATAAAGTAAGTAGTAACTTTGAAAAACTTTTAGAATGTGTGATTCTATTAACATATGTGAACGAAAAGTACTCACAATTTAATACATTATATTCAACAATTTTTTTCAATTTAGAATAAAATTTTCGCAACAAGATTGCTTATGAGAAGAATTTATTCACTGCAAAAAAATAGATCGAGTGCAGACAGGCGTGAATGCAAATATTTTTCATGGACTTTTCATTGGATTTGAAGTTGAGAGATTATCTTTACTGATGAAAGCTTTTATAAATATTTAGACATTTCCGAACGGAACTATTGAGCATGTGCATCTGACAAACAAAACCATCTCAATGGTCTGAGCCATTTCGGAATGCGTCAATCAAAAGTACGTATTTTCGGAGCAACGTAAATGGACTATAAGTTTTCAATGAAAAATTTGTGGTTTTTCGAATTATATTTTGAAATTCATAAAAACTGCATTTCATGTATGAAAACATATTATTTATTTTTTAATATCTATTAGGGCCGCACCCATGGTATCCGAAATTAGGCTGCCGCACAGTGTGTCATCCGTACAATCTAGGTGGACAAAAGTCATTTCCAAATTCTCACTAATGTGGGATTAAGTAAGGTGAACAACACCCCTAAACACCGTATTGCAAGATTTTGTATTTCCTAGACTGCACAGTGATGAGTCATAAGCATGAAAAGTAAACTAATGATGTAAGTGAAATGGAATAATAGGTCAGTTATATTTTGGCGATACTTTGGAAAACATCGAACTGTGGCAGTGAGTATTTCTGTGGAAGTTTTTAGTGATGGATCGTAATTTGGAGGGTAAGTACTACATTTTTTCAATTAATAAAATGATCTCAGCTAGTAAAACAATATGAAAAAAATTGTTTGAAGATACATGAAAAATACTTGTTATTTTTCGTCGTTTTACAACTTTCGAAGTCTGTAAATAATATGTACACACATGTATCCAGGCTAAATTTTATATATATCCTAGCTGTACCTTTCCTGCTGGCAAAAATATGTATAATAGCCAGCACAATTGAGTACAACCAATTTTTTTTGATATTTTGCAGAGCACATGTATTCTATTTCAAAAATTGAGTTTTTTGAAGAATGGCTCAAACATGAAAAGGCTGAAAAAAACATTTGAGTTTTCGAGTTTCTTTCGACTAAATTTCAATTAAATGATATCAATGTGGACTCACAAAGAGATATCAAAATGAAATCGGCCAGCTATTCGTCAAAATTTGAAATGGGTTGCTGCAGAAAAGTCAAAGGCGCGTTTCTTGACTAAGTATAAAAGCTTGTTGGAAGATGAAGACATTAATTTCCGTGTGTGTACTACTATACCGCGACCTTCTACATCATTTCAAGTTGCTACTCATTCTGGAAGACCTCGAAAGGAATTCAAGGAGGCATCATTCAAAACGAGAAAACGTCGAGTTGAAGACCTTGTTCAATCGCGTAGCGTTGGGGAATTGATGACTGCGTCGGAAGTAGCTGTGCGTTCGACAGGAAAAAGGAACATTGTCACAGTGATCAGGCAAATTAGGGAAAGTTCAGAACCCCAAGTGCTTCCGTAAGTTTCGAAAATATCAGTTTTTCAGAGAGTGCTAGACAATTAAGTGGTGGCGAGGCATTAGCCTATTACGTAGACTCTAAATCTACAACGCATTCATACAAGCAGTCATTAAAAAAAAAAAAGTCCAGGAAGCTAGGAGCAAAGATTGTCGTAGGTTCCGGGAGTATAACACCAAAAAGCGTTCACGTATTGCCACGAATAGAGACTTACTTTCCATGTTGCTTATAACATCGGATCCTCTGATAAATAGCCTCCGAGAAGTTCCTAACAAGAATACGGGTAACTTATGTCCTGAATCTTAAAACTGAATCTAGCTCCTTTAATAGAGCCTTGACCTCTTCCAGGTTCGCAGCCAGCGCCTGCGACTCAAAATGAGATAGACTATCAGTTGCCTGATACCTCGGACGACTCCGCGGACGAAGATTGGTTATAGAATGCTATTATTTTCTTTTATTATTACTTTGCATTCAATTTGTATTTCCGAAAAACACAGTGTATTTAATGGTTGTATTGGCTTTTAGGTTATTTAGGTTATTTTGTCGTTTATTAGTATTTTGTATTTTTATATTTTCAAATAAATTTAATTTTTTTCTGAATTTTACATTTTTTTATTTCGATCCTCAAAAATAAACCGAATTATTAACTACGATGCCTTATATTCTTGTAATATTACCAAACCAATCGATATAAATTCAACAATGCCGAAAAATAATTTTGTCCACCTAGCTTGTTCAGGACGACACACTGTGTGCCGGGTGCCTAATTTCGGAAATTGCCACTTCAAAGTAAAACTTTCCTAAGTGCAGTTTTTGAAATCAAAATAAAACATTTGACCCAAGGATTATGTTAACACATTAGTAACTATTATTGAAAAAAAATCAACACATTTTCACAGAAGTTAAATCGCTTTTTAACAAAGCATCCAAAATTTAGGCTTTATTCGCAAAGTCACAGTCATATTCGAAAACAAATAAGAAATAGGACTACGACAATAGGTTGCATATTTCATTTTGTTGCTTGTAATTAAATCGGTCGAAGCAAAACTCTAGATGATGGGAAATAAGCAGGAAACTTTATTCACCGTGAATTATTTCCAATATTCGGATCAATTGCTTTGTGTAATAAATTGAAAGACTTAGTAGAGTTCATGTAGTCACCGTTAGTGTTATTGCTAGATTTGTGAGGATTTTTCGTAGAAATAATATAAAAGAACTGACTGCCTATTGTTTGCATGGATTGTTTCAACTATAATTTTCATATTGAGTTTAAACGCCGTTCATATTTCAGTTTTATCCTTTCTGAATTTAAGAAACGTAATTATGTTCAGTCCCAAAAAAACATTTTCCATGAAGATAATTTTTAAGGATTAAAAACAATAAAACATCCAAATGATTACAAATATTGAAAGTTGTCAACGATATTATCTTCGATTATTTTCAAACCGTAATGTTTCGAAAAGTAGTTTCTCAATTGTAATAAAATGTTTCCAGCAGATTACCATTCTTATAGAAGTTTATTGAACGAATTTTTTATTTAGAATATGTCTAATTGAATCTTTATGTAGAACTTTCAATTACGACATAATTTGGTAAGTGTCTCCAGTTAAGAAATCCAGTCGTCTCTGGAAGTATGGGGAAATTATTCATGAAAATTACAAAATTTTCTAGAAACTAATTTTTGGATATTTGTATGATAATTTCTCCATAGAAATATTTGCTGAAAAACCAAAGATTTAGTTATCATGTATTTGTTTTTATTCGAAACCGTGCAGAAGCTTTTTGGGCGTGCAATCTGCAATTATTTAAAAAAAAGAAATTTACGAAAATATATTTTTTCGCCATCAATTTTTCTATTTTTTTCTATGTTGAACTGTTTTCTATTCTTGCAGCTTCTCGATATGTAGGGCAGACAGAGAGAGAAAAACCTAATTAAATCGATCAGTGCATATTTAAATAAAAACGCATTTTGAATTTTTCTAAGAAATTGGTATTCTAGACATGAGACACAAATAAATGAAGAAAATTGTCCAATACTGAACTTTTTTGATTGAGAAAACGCTCATTTGATAACAGTTTTTGGGGATCAAATAGATGTATAGATTTAGCAATAAGAAAATATATGTTATGATTCCCAAACATGACGAAAATGTTTAACTATTTCTATTGCTTAAGAAAGCCCTACAAATATAAAATATCTGGAAAATATTTGGGTTATATTCTCCACAGTCTTAAGACAATAGTTTTCTTACAATGTGTTCGAAAGCAAATTATTTTATTTAGACTATTTCCAAAGTAAATTTCATTCGTGTTATACTAAATATACAACTTTTGCGGGTATTTTTAGCGAGAAAAGTGGGTTTTTTTAACGTTTAATTTCTCACTCAAACCAACAATGTTTCGATTCATTCGAAATAATAAACAACTATGCTAATGAGAAAACAATTCAATTATAGAATTTTATAGTGTGCGATGAATTATTTCCGAAAATAGCCTGCAGATATATGTATGTTGTTTGGTCTCAAAATTCTATTTTATATGAAAGGATATTTCGAGAGGAGGTTGTTTTGAAGATTCAAATCGGGTTTACCAAACACCATTATTTAAAAGAACATTTAATCTGAATAATGTCCTAATTAAATTAAATCGTTAGCATCTATTCACAATTTGCAATAATATAAACTCATCACAGTCCACATTCAAATACTGAACAAAATGCTCAGCATAAATTCTGTTAAGGCATATTTCCATTTTAGTAGACAGTTTCACTTTCGTCAGCAATAAATAATTAAGAGTTGCTCTTTTACATACTACCCAACATCGAAAAATACCAATAATTTTTATTCAATATAACATTAACGAAATCGAATTACTTGTTCGATTGTGAATGTTTGTTGTTTTTATTTGTAATCTTTGTTTATGTTTCTGTTTGATTTCGATATTTAAATGGATACAACTTTTATTCTATTAAATTTTTCAGCACCCAATAAATTGCTGGAGGTATGAACTGTGCAGCGTGGAAAGCTTGGACCAAGTGCTGCTTTATAGGAAATACATATTTGTATTTGCTGGTTTGAGCAATTCAGAAAATGAGAATTAATCGAATGAGGAAGTTCTGTTTGAAAACTCTTCTTCCGTCGACTCACAAATAAATTTAGGCTTGGTTGTTTATAAGGTTTTTTTAAAAAAGTAAGCAACAGTTGATTTTTTCCAAAATATAATATGTTTATTTATTTAAGTGGAAATTAAGGGATTCATACACTTTTTCGACTTCAATGTTTCATGAGTAACAAAAATGTTACATACAAAACAACGTTTAAATGATATTTAATTAATTCTAGTGGATCCTGTTCCAAATAAACGAATATCCTACAACATTCCTTATACATTTACCAATCACAGCATATGAAATGCAGTCAATGAATCTTAAATATTCACCCGATTTTAACATAGTGTTATGTCGTCAAAACTAAAAGACAGCTGATCCGTGTTTTGTGATTATGTTATTTTGAGAATCATTTGACTGACGCTTGGCAAGCCAAACGTTCAAAATATGGGACCATCTGATTATGTTTCCCATAATTAGTGAATACCTAAAATCATTCACGCATCATATCGTCTATACAATCGAATAGCTTTTGTATCTTATTGTGGATCCAATTATAACCAAATAATTGCTAGCATAATAATTTCAGCTGATTTAATTTTATACGAGATGATTGTACCATTGGCAAATGTTCAGCAATGACGATACATTCGAATGAATAAACAAAGATCATGTCATCATTGCAACGGGCACCCCATTAAAATTAGATAAATTGCGGTTGAAAACACAACCGAAAATAAAAATAAATCGGAGAGTGGTAGGAAGGGTCCTTTTCAATTATGCGTTGAAGTCATGACAGATGCGGTTAAGAAATGTTGTTCTACTTTGCATTCATGAATTAAATTGTTATATTTTATCGAGTTTTACAGTGAAACTATTTGGAAGTTTTGCTTGTGATCTGCATAAAATTATTTACAGAACAAGCCAATTCCCTTACCGTGTTTTGTCTAAAACAAGATTATCAAAAGAAAAGTTTCCATGAATGTGCTTCTATGTATTTACTATTTAAACAATTTTGTTGCGAGTCGAAGATGAAATTTAAGTCAATTGCGCCCTTTTTCAAATGACCGATTAAATTTAATTGGTACCTTTAACGCATGAACATAATGAGGAATTTAGTATGATGCATGAACTATTCACATATTGCTAAATAATTATTTTAAGACTTTAAGTTAATCAATTCATCACAGACTAAACGCTCATTTGGTGACAATTTTTTGGGATCAAATGAAATAATAGATTTAGCAATAAAGAAATTTATTTATGTTCAAGATAGAATTTTTTCTGATCGCCTTTTCGGCCTCATATTAGCAGGGTTGAAAGTTCTCAAGTAAAATAGTACAAATTTAGATGGGGCTTAAATTTGGCGAGTTTTCAGAATAATTGATCGATGCTCTTAAACATTTTTGTAGATCATTGAAACCACATTGTTCAGCTTTCCATTCGATACAATAATTAATAACACTTTATGTTAGAATGAAGAAAATCCTTTTTCGGTAGCATTGAATATCGAATTTTTATATTTACATTGCATAAAATTATCGGTTGTTCAAACACTAGCAGATATCTTGCAAGTCCGATTTCGGCAGCAAAGTTTTTGTAATATTTGGAATTTGAGCAGAGAATTTCGATCAGGTATAAAAAATTAATGATTCTCAAATTTTTTGGTAAAGTCTAAATAAAGAATCGCAAAGTAGTTTTTTTCCTGTTCAGTTATAATAATTGATAATAAAAAATTATAATGTGATTGCTTGAATGGTAAAAAAAAATTGGATTTGTTATAATTTTGGTATTTATTGAAAATAATTATCACAATTTATTTCACAATTTCATCTTTTCTTTTCTTATTGGCTTGATAAACAATTAAAACTTAAGGCTTCTTTCTACCTAAAAATTTTGAAATTTTCAAAATTTGTTTTTTGCCTTATTTCGTTAGTAAATGTCATCAAAAACATGTTTTAAATGTTTTCAAAACAAAATGAAAGTTTTTCGTTACCTATGCAGCTGCATAGAGAGTGACCATAAGACAGCACTTTTAGAGTTTTACGATCTGTAGACTGTGCCCAGCGCCCCATTTTTTTTTTTGATCAGCTGCTTGAATATAATCTTTTGTATATCATTAAAACCAGCAGGACATATTCGAGGAAGAGGGGGGACTTTTGTATGCTTCAGGCATTGCTAGTTAATTTTAAGTGTAATTGTAACAAAAAACTGTTTGAAAACTTTAAGCGCGTTTTTCTCGAAATGTTTTCATAACTGGTAGAACCGATTTTTAAAAAAAACTACTCAACCGATTGCTCTGATTGTTCAATATGTTGCTGTATAACTATCTGACTATAGCATGAACTAGAATCTTCCAGATTGGCTGTAAATTTTCCGATTTTCACTCAATTTTCTAGCCTGTGAAATGGAATTTTTCGTAAAACGTCCGCCATTTTGTTATTTTTCAGCCAAAATGTTTCACTATAGTTCATGCGACGAAGGGTTTAATACAAAATAATACCCCTTTTTTATTTTATTTTTTCCAGATCAACCAGAAAGGCAAAATCATGTCAACCACCGTTTTTTTGGCATTTTTAAAAAAAATTACACCTGAAAATGGGACTCAAAAATTCTGAAATTTTTTTTGTATTCTTTAAATGATAATAAAGTAACACACAAAATTTCATAATATTTTTCTTTCTATATAAAAAAAATTTGAAAAAAAGATTTTAAAATTTTTTAGTTAGAAAGACCCCTTAATACAGTGGTTTCCAAACTTGATGTTACTACGCCTCCCTTAAAAATATTTAATAATTTGGCGCCCCCTCTGAAGATTTCATAAAATAAAAACACAAACATTTTTACTCTTATGAAATTTATTCATACAAACTAATGGAAAACGATATTTTATTATTGTTTTTAATGAGATGGATGTGCCTGTCTATTAGCACAAAATTTATCAAATCTTGGTGTTTGTGACGATATAGCTACTCGTAGCTCTTTTTCTACAACTAAACGAGCTCGATATTTGGATTTCATTGCAGCCAAGGCAGAAAATCCCGTTTCGCATAAATATGATGTTGCGAACGGCAGCAGTACTTTCAAAGCTTTGTTTGCCAAAGTGTTATATTCTGTATGAAGATTCAACCAGAATTGAACCAGAGATACAGTCTGAAATTTATTTTTTAATGTAGTATCACAAGATAATTCAATAAATTTTTCTTTTTCAATACTTGTCAATCCAAATTCATCATCTTCTTCGTCGATAAATGGATTCTGTATCCACGCAAACTTTTTAAAATCAAGATCACCAAAATAATTCGAAAATTGAAGCAACAAACCATTCAAGTGTTCCACAAAGAGATTTTTGTTTGCTTCTATGTTATCTCGGGCGCATAAATTTAAACGTGGAAACATGTCAATCTTATTTTTTTGCAAATTTGATTTCCATAGCTCCACTTTTTTAATAAATGCTTTCACTTTGTCTTTTTGTATAAGCAAATGCATTTGCGGTCCTTGCATTGATTTATTAAGAACACTCAATTTTTCAAAAATGTCAACCAAATATGTAAGTTTAACAATAAAATTATCATACCTAAACATTTTGCCGTCTTCATTATGATTTTCCTCTAGAAATATAGCAATTTCTTCTTTGAGTTCAAGTACCCTTTGAATCACTTTTGCACGAGATAGCCAGCGCACTTCACAATAGTACAGAAGGGACGTGTAATTAGCTCGCATATCTTCACACAGTTTTGCGAACAACCTTGCTTTTAATGGACTGTTTTTTATGTAATTTATAACTTTCGTTACTTTTGCAAAAACATTGTTAAGTTCCTCGCTTATAGTTTTTGATACGAGAGCTGCTCTGTGGAGCATGCAGTGCGTCCAGAGAACCTCAGGTGTTTTCATTTTAACTAGTGTTTGAAGACCAGTTTTGTGTCCCGCCATTGACTGTGCACCGTCAGTACAGAGCCCAATGCAATTAGTCCACATTATGTCGTTTTCATTAAAAAATCTGTCTATTATTTTGAAAATTTCATTGGATGTGGCTCTGTCAGGAATTGGTTTGCAAAATAAAATATCTTCAATTATATTGGTATCGTCAACATATCGAACATATGCAATTAAATGTGCGTCTTTAGCTACATCAGTAGCTTCATCTACTTGTATGGCGAATTTTGAAGTACGCATTCGAGAAACTAATTGGTCACAAAGATCTTCAGATATATCATCAATTCTTCTGCCAATTGTATTATCAGCAAGCGGTATTTGTCGCAGCTGATTCGCATAAGATTGGCCAAACATTGTTTTGACCAGATCGATAGCTGCTGGCAAAACTAAGGTTTCTGCTATTGTATGGGGTTTTTTACATCGCGCGATTCTGTACGACACTAGGTATGATGCTAGTAAGGCATTTGATGGAACATGAACAATTTTTTTGAAATTTTGCTTGTTTTTAGATAACTCATCCAATTTTCTTTGAAAAAATTCTTGGGGCTTACCAACGTATTCAGAGTGAATAGTTTCAAGGTGCCGTTTCAATTTGCCGGGTCTCATACTATCAGCAGCCAAAACTTTTGAACACAACAAACACATTGGTTTTTCCACATTATCGTTAATAATATTAGTAAATCCGAACGATAAATAGGATAAGTCGTATTTCCTTGTCTTGGGAGTTCTTCCTTCCTGTTCCTTGTGGCTTGTGTTCCCACTACTTGTGCCAATATCAAAATCTTCATTATTAGTGGATTTTCGCTTATATCCTATCAAAAACTTATCCATTTTTCTGGAAATATTAGGAATAATATTATATTATTCTAAAAAAAACTATTAAATTACTTACTATTATGATCAGTGGGCAATCACGTCAATAACAATAGAAATACAACCTAACACTACTGAACCAATTAAATATTAGCTGTGACTCGAAACAAATTGGTGAGCTAAACGTGCGTCGATCTTTTCTGTATGCAGGAGAGCGGTGATCTTCGTTTGGGAATATGTACACATTCATAAGCATCTATGGCGTCCAGTGGCGTTAGTGCGCGCGCATCTGGCTTTTGTTATGATGTGTCGGTCGAGTTTGTAAAAGCCCGCAGTCACGCGCAATTGCTGAGAGTACCTGTTTGAAGCGACATTAGCGCTAGTGTCGCCAAATTAACGACGGCCTTGGTTCAAAAGTTTTGCCGGGGTCTAGGACGTCTAGGTATATGGATGCTAAGTTACAAAATGTTTAGTTGAACTATGCGCGATAAAGCACGATGGTATTTTTTCATTTATTCACTCATTTTTACATAGAAAACTTTAGCAGTAATTTCCCTGTGACTAATTTTCGCGGCTCCCTTTAGATTAGTCCGCGCCTCCCAGTTTGGAAAACGCTGCCTTAATACAATATTTTGTATGCCCCTCCACCATTTATTTTTTACAATTGCTTTGGAGCTAAATGGCATCGAATCTATTGAATCTCACAATAATTCGTTTGTAACTCGTCATACTAAACTTTTTCTAATAATATCACTAGCTTTTCTATTGTAGTCGAATGTTGGTAATTAATTCTCATTTTCAAAATGCACCACAAATTTTCTATCGGATTAAAATCCGAACTATTTCCTGATCATTTCATTACAGAAATATGTTTCCCCGTAAGAAATTCTTTAATCTACAATTGAGGAAAAGAAAAAAAACGTGGTTAAATATATATAGGTTTGTATATTTAACATTATAAAATAAAATTATCATAAAACTAAAACAGTTTGGCACGGCGAAGAATCGACGTGTAAAATGCAGTCAGAACACACCGAAAAGTGATTCTTCATCGTCAGCCAGTTTTCCAACTCCATAATAGGAAAAATATTCTTAGACTATTTTAACAGCTGGGTGTTTAACTGTTGGTTTGATGCATTGGGCACTTAAACGTACTCCACGTCTACGCCTCACGTACTGCAAGCCATGGGATCCAAACAAATCAAATTTACTTTCGTCCGAGAATATAAACATTCGCCGATCCAGGTCAGACCAATGCTAATGGTTTTAGCCTATTCTAGGCGCTTTCCCGCATTTCTCTTGTTGCAGTTAAATGTTCTTCCACAAGCCGTCTGCGCACCACTCTTTACCTATTTCTACCACAGTTTTGAACTGGTCTTTTAGGCAAATTCTCTTTAACAGGCGGTCCTGTGCCTTTTTTCGTTGTGTCGATCCAGTGGTTTCAATTGTTTTCAATTCGACTACAGACGACTATAACATAGCTATAGCTCGGATGGTCATTTTCAAAAGTTTTGACACCCACTTTAAATTTTCTTATAGCTACATAGCTTTAATTAATTTCCATAAAGAGTGAAAACAGAAATTTCACCCGAAAATAATGACTTTTAGTGAAGACTCAGCAAAAACAGGTACGAAAATTCGAGGAGAATTTGTAGGTAGGCCTAATTACAAGTAAAATATGCAGACCCATAAGGACTTGGGTATTTTTTATTAGCCTTAGAAGTTGAATCCTGTACAGTAAAAAGACTTTTGAAAATATAAATTTATCCATTCAGATTTGGTTATTTGTAGTGAAAGTACCAAATTTATCGAAAGGCCATAATTTTAACGCTCTTTTGTACAAATCCTAAAAACTTCGTGAATCTTCAACAAATTGAATTGGAATTTTTTTTTGCGATGATAATGGTAAGTGGTCGAATTCGAAAACGTATTGCAATTCAACGCATGCATCGATGGGGGGTACAGCTTCAGCGGCATATGCAGAATACTTAGGATCAGCAAGGACACCGTGAAAAAATGGTGCAATGCCGAAGAAGGAAACGTGGAGGATATGCAAAAAAGTGGTGTCGGTACTTGCAGCAGCAGCAAAAAGAAAAATTCGAACATTGGCTGAAAATAGACCAGGAGTGGGGACGCGAACAGTGACGAAACGGTTTAACAGCTCTCCGGCGGCCATTAAAAACGTGTCGAGCCGAACCGCTCAGCGATACATTCGGTCCATCAACTGAGGCCGGCAAGCCTATAGACAACGCAAGAAACCTCTCCTTTCCAAAAAGAACATTCGAGACCGGCTTCAAAAATCTCGGATTTGCTTATGACAATGCCCGTGGTGAAAGTCTGCGTGCAAACATCCTTTTTACCGACGAGTCGTGGATCCAACTGCATCCAATACCCAATCAACAGAATAGGACAATGAAAACCAGTAATCCCGCAAATATTCGCATAATACAGACTCCGAAATTCGACTTACAAATCATGGTAGCTGGTGGAGTGAAAGAGGAGTGAAAAAGGCCAACATCATTTTGTTCAGCAAGGAGAGTCTGTTAATGGAGAATATTACAGGTAAAATATTCTCCGTTTTTATGCAATGCCTTACTAATCGCCAACAGTTCAGGGACGTAAAAGAAGTGAATTTGATGCAAGATGGTGCCAAGCCGCATATTGCTTTGAAAACTTATGAGCCGATTTTTGAATATTTTTCTAATGTATGGATTGATTAATTCCCCTGATTTAAATCCCATCAAAACTATGTGGTCCAAATTAAAGGAGTATCTTTAGAGATCCTAGAATAAAAAAAATAGACAGCAGCTGATTCGACGAGTACAAATTAAATGGGACGCAATTTCTCCAAACTACCTAAAAAAATTAAGTGAAAGTTACAGAAAACGACTTTTAGAGTGTATAGAAAACGAAGGAGAACATACTTCATACTAATTATTTATTATATCACCTAATGTGTGTAGTTTATATATCATATATGTTCCACTTTGCCCGCAAATAATGTTTCCGATATGTTTGTTTTTCTAGCTGACCGGATCTCTGCTCGCTACTGTAGTTGTTGATTTAATGATAAATTTATATTGAAAACAGAAGAGATCCATTTGCATAGTAAACGTCAAACAAATTGAAAAATAAAATTCAAATTTTACTTGTGTAAATCTTTTTGTGTTTGAAGGAACATCTAGATGCTAACATATTCTAATACTATCCTAACGATACCTTCAAATTATATACACTCTATTTATTCCGTTTCGGGAATCAATCATCATTGTCTCATATTCGATATTCAATATTGATCATCCCCCAAAAAGCCTTTATGACACTTTCAAGGATGCACAGCACAACGTTACCAGGATATATTGTAAGGTATTATCTGAGAATGAAAAATTTCCACTCGTTATTATTAATGGCTTCGGAAAGTTTCATTTGTCATACGTCGCCCCCATCCTCGATCCACAACCATAACATAACAGCTTAAGGAAATTGTGTACGGGAAACATTGCTTCTATGGAATTTTAAATGAACATTATTATTATGTTTCCAACATTTTAGCATTGAATCTTGCTACACGTGTGGTTTGTGTATGTGTGATAGTGTTCTGATGACAAGGCAACAAACAATACACTCTCATCAACTAGCATGCTGTTTTCATCAACTAGGCAAACGTCGTTGGAATAATAAATTGACTTCGTAACGAGTATTTTTCAGGATTTGTTGGTGTTTTCGTGCGTTTCTTGAATTGAAACCAGGATTTGACTTTTAATGAGAATATGTGTGGTCGACTTTTAATGAGGATATGGTTGAATCGATTTATAATACTTTGAATAATCTCAGGCATTGCCTAAATTGATGTTGAGGGCAGTTACTGAATTTAGAAGTATGCACTGCCGTTAACAGAAGAGTATCCGAAAAATTTAAATAATAAGCGAACAAGAAGATGTCGAAGCAAATCATTTGGCGGAATCAGAAGTTGTAATTTTAAGAACGATATGGTGGCACGTCATTTATTAAACATGGCTATGATTATGTCCTTATCGTTTCTGTTGTGCGAATTATCACGTAGACGGTAATTATTAGACCATGAAAAGTAGAATGCGAAGGACCGTTTTTTGACCTAGCTGTTGAGAGAAAATATCACAGGCGTTCTTTCCCTCCATTTTTGATCTATCTGTATTTATCCCATCACAAACATGTCCTTGCCGTAGCCATCTCTACTCAGAATGGCTGTCTGAAGCTGCGGTAGAAACAAGGGATCGGGGATGCCAAGTCTACTTTTTTTGGCGTTGGCCGATCCCATTTTAAGATGGTGGGAAAGTATCGTATAGCAAAAGTTTAGGCTTTTCACTGAGACTGCTGCTTTGCAAAGAGCTCAAACTATACTAACACAAACTATACTAGACTCTAAAAATAAGAAAATAGTAAAATGAAAATACAGGACCCATAATCATTTTGATTTTTAAGTAATTGCAAGAAGCAGTTTGGAACAAGTTTAATTAATTAATTAATTAATTAATCCATGAAATGCCATCTCAAACATATTTGAATACAGAAAAAAATCCGGAAATATTCTATATCTTGTGTGGATAGATAATAAAATATTGTACAAGAGATTTTTATTAGAAAGTATTGAATACCATGACTTATAGATGGAATTTTTTGACACAGGCGTTGGCGTTGATCGTTTGAAATAACAATTAAAAGTGTGATCCATAAGGTAGCAAGTACCATAAGGTAGATAGAACAATATAGTTTTTAACGTAGCCAATTTTTAAAAATTTAGTTTTGTAGAAAATGGCGACCATTTTGCTTTGGAGACATGAAACGAAATTGACATATGTAGGGTGTTTCTTAGGGCCATAGAACTTTTCAAACAAATAAAACAGAAATTTATTTTTGAAGTGGCCAATTTTTTGGCCTTGTTAGCTGACAAACTTTATGACATTTAGTTTTTAAAAATGATTTCTGGCATACGATCACCGCGACTGCGTCTTAGGAAGGCCATTTTGCCAGTCCAATTTTGCACTACTTTTTCCAGCAATGCCGGCCTTATTTTGCCAATAAAGCGTCGAATGTTGGCTTTCAAGTCATCAATAGTGCATCAGCATAGACAAGTGACTTGATGTACCCCCGCAAAAAGTAATCTAATGGAGTGAAATCATATGATCTGGGCGACCAGTTCACAGGTCCATTTCTTGAGATGATTGAAGTAATGATTTCACGCGCTACATGGCATGTTGAGCCATACTGTTGGAAACATTTCTCTCTCAGGTGATTGACATTGATGTTGAGAATCAAAACATTACTAATCGTTGACATGAATCATTCCATAGTATTGCGTATGAGCTGCTCAGGTGGAAGATTATGAGTACTATAATTTTGGCGCACAGAACCCGAATTTCTGAAATAAGTTTCCACTATTTTGAAACGCTGTTCGGGTGTAAATCTTTGCATACCAAAGTAAATTAAACATAATGTCAAAATGACAGCAAAATTTAACAGCTTTTATGACAGATATCTTCATCGGAAGTTTTATACATCCAAAAAAATGTATTTCTAAAAACAATTCTTTCAATTTTTTGAAAAATCCTACGACGATATTAAGAAAATTTGGAATCAATGTTTTCGATAGATGCAAGAAATATCAACAAAGGATATCGCTCTCAAAAAAATTATCTTCAACTCGGGTAGAAGAATTTGATTGACTGTAGAGCTTGCGGGTGCGCATGAACGACACAGTTAATACCAGAGAATATAGAATACATTATTTTTCATCTATCATCTCATTATCTATGTTATAGAAAACTTGTAACTTCGTCAAGTTTAGAGGTTTTCAATTATTATTTTTTAAAATACATTTGATAGGTAGAAAATTAAAAATAATCGTTTTGAAAAAGCGACTCATCTAGGGATTCCGATTAATTAATTTTCGCGGGATAGACTTACAGTGGCGAAAATGATTTTGTCTCGTGTGAACAGCATAAAGGAGAAAAATTAAAATTGTACCACAAGTCTTAAAATAACCGCCGTTCTCTTTTTGCATCAACAGTGTTATTAGGTTCAACTTTCATCCTTTCTTCATTTTTTTGTTTTAATAATTTACAATGAATGATGTTTTTCTTCAAATTCCAAACGTGAACTTCTCAACGACTTTCATCACATTCGGTCGCACCTTGGGCGTCATTTTTAATGAATTAAGTTTTTTAATTATCGAAGTTTTAAGTTTTTAAAACATTATTATTATAATCATTACATTTGTGCTAATTTTCGTTTTCTTTTCAAGATGGGGGTCAAACGGCGGATCAAAGACCTCCGAAATTTTATATAAGCTCACTATTTGACCCTTTAGACAGTGCAAAATTATTTTTTCGTTGTTCCGAATCCGGCATTGAAAAGGAACTGGAATAATTTCAGCGTGCAACGCCAGCTACAGTTGACGAGAAATGCGTCTCACAACCTAATACAGTGGTGGAAATTTACATAAAAACACTAGTGTTTTTTGATTTTTTCAACTAAACCTTCATTAAACTTAGATTTTTTATATTTATATCTATATTTCTTAAGAAATAAATATTAGAAAATAAATCTTCCCTTCTGTTGAATGCATAAAAATGCAAGTAATTTAAATAAAGGTTAAAATAAGGTGGAAATTTACATCAAAACAACATAAGTATCTTCTTTAGAAATGTATAATAGATACCATAAAAATAGTTTTTAGTTTTTAATAACTAGTAGATGCTCCCTTCTCTTTGTTTAGCTGGAACAAGCGTCGTGACATTGACTGAATCAGATTTTCTAACTCACTTTGTGGAATTGACGACCATGTTTCTTTTATTGCAATTTTCAATTCCTGAATGTTGTTAAATTGGCGTCCATTGGCATAAACCCGCCTTGCAATAATCCCCCAGAGGTTCTCAATTGGATTAAGATCTGGACTCCTTGAAGGCCAATCGAGTTTCGCGATTTGTTTTCCAGCTAGCCACAGGCTAACTTTCTTCGCAGTGTGAATAGCGGCATTGTCCTGCTGGAAAATGAAGTCCGTGCCGCAGATTTCCTCAGCGCGCTCAACCATCACTTCCTCTAACATCTCGATGTACGTTTCTGCGTTCATTTTTCGGGGAACATAGGCAATTTCAGTTTTACCGTTTGCTGAAAATCCAGCCCAAATCATAACACTGCCCCCGCCGAAATTGCGACTCTTGCTCACCTCTTCCTGAAGCCTCTTATCATGCCAATAATACTGAAAGCCATCTGGGCCGTCCAAGTTGAACTTCTTTTCATCAGTGAAAAGAACTTTTCGCCATTCCGATGTTCAAGTCGTATGGCTTTCAGCAAATTTTAATCTGGCTTCTTTATGTGCTGCAGTTAGAGGGGGCTTTCTGACTCTTTTCTTGAATTCCATGTTCGGATTTTCATTTAAAATTTGCCGCACCCGTCGGTCTGTTACTGGCAACTTTAATTTATTGACTATTTGTAATGAAAATAATTTATTCGCTACTGCTTCACGGACGATCAATCGAACGTGTCGTGCTGTAATTTTTTTATTTCGTTCCTGTTTCGAAGGCTTGCCGTAATTACTGCCCAAAGTAATAAAGTGGTGTATTACAGTGTTGGATCTTCCGATCCTCCTTGCAATTTCTCGATCTGAAAGTCCACAACCCTTATAAGCGATTATTGCGGCTCGTTCTTCCTCGCTTAAAACTTTACCCCGCGGCATGTCTGTATTTTTCATAAAATTAAAAAATTAAATAACTAAATATAATCAGAGGTAATATTACTGCCTGTTAAAAGTAATTCCAGGATTTTTTTCGCTGCTACCAACCAAGAAAACACTTTAAACTACACTGTTTTTATATAAATTTCCACCAAAATGATGCAAACATTCAATAGAGCACTCAAATAATAAATGTGGATATGAACAATGATATCAGAGAGACAAAAAGTCATAACGGGATTCTTGATAAGAGTCTGATGGATGATCTAAATAAGCGGAAAAACCTACGGTGTTGCCAAATATCAAATTATTAACGACACGTCATGTTGTTTTTATGTAAATTTCCACCACTGTATACAAAGACGAATGTGTACCTGTTTTAAACAAAAATATGTAGAACAACAACAGCTAAACAATATTTTATTAAGATGTTTTTGAGTAGTGTGTAGAGCAGAACACGCACTGGAGACCCGACTTCAATTACTAGGGGTTTTCGGTCAAAATGAATGATATGAATTTGTGATGCAACGAATCTCCACTTTCAAAGCGGCGACTATACACTATTACATTTTCGCGAAGATCTGAAGCTAATATTTAATTTTAAAAAAAATTAAGTTAGAATTAATTTTCCTATTAAATTCAGTCCTTACTGGACAAGTGATTCTGCCCATAATAACGAAAATAAGGCCAATCTCCTATAAAAATCTATCGGGAATTAAGTCAATGCCATAAACACGTAGTTTTTTATGGATAACCAAAAAAAATTCATTTCAAAGACTATTGAAAAATTTAATTCAAACTCATTGGAAACGTTTCATAAAGTTTTCAGTTCGTACAATTTTGTAATGATTATCATTTTCCCTACCCAATATGTCAAATCAAAAATTTTCTAGCCGTGAGGAAAATTTTAAGCATTTTCAGAATCGTATTCTCCAACTCGCTTCGTTCACATTATAAATTATTTCTACCGATTTTGTCTACCATTTCAGTAAGGACTTGATGACTTCGGTTCGGTTATTTTCTTATGTTCTATCTTATTAAATACCATGACCCTTTCCGTACGCCGTCCTTGCTATGATATTCATGTCATGTATTTCAATTCAAAAACTTTCTTCCACTTTCGATTACTGTTCGGGCTTTGGTGAAAGCTAATAATATTCCCTGAATAACTTTGCTTTGATTCCACTTTTCACTTGAATGTATAAAAGTATCTGAATTTCTTTTAAAACATAAATTTGTCGGTCTTGATCAATTGAATTTCATGGACTGTTTGGCCAGCACCACTTGCAGGGGGTTGCAATGATATATTTTTATTCATGCGCCCATTTAAAGTTACAGTTCTTTTATTATAAGAGCTTTACCTTTTTTCAACTGTATTAAGTTTGAAGCATACATATACAATGTTGTTGCTGTGAATAATTATAGACTCAAATATATTTTTCGCATTTTTTTCCAAAACCTTTCTAGGAAATGAATTATTTGCCTGAACATGTTACTTTGGGATTCCCAGTAAATCCCTTCAATTATCTACCATTCCCTTTTTTTCAACCACGCTAAGTTCAAGGTAAAAATCCCAAAAGTGTCCTTTTTCAGCTATGAATAATTATATTTAGTTGCTGTTCTGTGTTTGCCAAGAGTGTTTCTAACGTGGATTTGAGTTTTTATGTAGCACTTTGACACTGTGAAGACGTGCAAGTGTATTTTTAGAGAGGTTTGAAATTTTGTCGATTCCTAGAATGCCCCGTGGAAGAAAACTAAGTGATGTTAAAAAACATAGAACTATTGATTTAAGGAACAGCGGAAAAACTCGGAAAGAAATCGCGAATGAAATTAAAAGATCGCAGGGTGTAGTTAAAAATTTGTTGTAGCTTGGACTCGAGAACTATGGGAAAAAGAAGTCATCTGGACGTCCTCCAAAATATTTTCTTAGTGTGAAACGCGCAGTTTTAAGAAAACTATCGATCACAGGAGCTTCATCATCGAAAATTGATAGCCGGTTAAACTTGCAATGTGATCTGAGTTTAGTTAGAAAATGGGCTGCATCCTCCAAAAGCTTTAAATACCACAAATGTTTACAAAAATCCAAATTGACGAAACGTCACATCGAACCTTAACTGAAATTCGCCGAAAATTTCATCCAAAAAGGAACCATTTGGGAACAAGTGATCTTCGGCGACGAGAAGAAGTTCAATTTCGATTGACCGGATGGATTTCACTACTACTGGCACAATTTACGAAAGAATAGAGAAATCGTACCAAGAAGAGCACAGAAAGGACGTTCTGTGATGATTTGGGCAGCTTTCAAAAAACATGCTAGGAGCGAAATAGCCTTCGTCAAAGGTACACTTAATGCTGTCGGATATCAGGAGTTACTAGAGGATCATCTACTGTCTTTTGTGACGCTACCGGAAGACGAAAACATTATTTTTCAGCAGGATAATGCACCCATCAATACGGTTACCTCCACAAAAAAGTGGTTTCAGGATTATGGAGTCCAATTATTACCATCACGAGCGTTATGTCCCGACCTGAACCCCATAGAAAATTTGTGGGGCATCTTAGCGAGGAAGGAAAGAATAATAGTAGCCTGGAACGAGATATCAGATAGCGTATTGAATAGTCTTGTTAATAGCGTTTCGAGTCGATTGTTAGATGTCATCAAAAATAAAGGCAAATGGACTAAGTATTAAATGGAAAACTTAACAAATATTACACTGAATTTATACTTTTCCACATATTCTACAGCGAGTTTTTAGGTTGTTTTTTTATTTTATTTTCCAAAGTAATATAAGCAACCTTTCATCCCAACTACATTTTTAAAGGCATATTATCCATTAACATCGGTTATTTGAAATAATTTGCTGTTCTTATGGGAGACTGAAAAATATAGTAGAGTCTATAATTATTCACGGCACCGTACTGTATGTTTCTACAGTAAAAATCGTACACAACTGACAGCGACTTTAATATTAGCGTTAATTCTCAAACGAGAGAATGATGATCAAAATAATTTTCTTTATTTCAATAGCATACTTCATGAAATTAAATGGTTCAGCCTGGATTTTTCCAAAGTGTATTTCATCATCTCGGATATTGGCTTTGTAAGAATCTTCTTAGGGCTGATTGAAAGAATCTTTGATAAGGACATTTCACACTAAAAATTCGTAATATGCTGACTTCATTTCAGCTCATTAATTAAATGAATATGAAAATACTAATCATCTAATTAGCAATTTATAACTCATTTATATCATCAGCCGATAAAAATTTAAATACCATTCTAATAATACCTCTTGCCAATCCTTTTCCAAGCACACATAATATTTGGGTCGAAAATGACATAGCAACGTAAATTGACACATACAAAAGAATCATAAAAAGGATACTAGGAATATTGCTTACACAGTATCTGAAATTATTAGCTAATATGAAAGGGACTTCGTAATTGGGTTCTTATGGAGTGGAGGATTTACTCTTTTAACATCGCATTAATAAAGCTATTTTTGGGACTTATTGACGATACAAGTTAAATCGGTTTTCACTGACTGAATAATGGGTTATGCTTTCCGGGAAGATCTTCGGGCGAGCTTTCAGGTGCAATTAATATATTTATAGATGATGTTTGGAGTTAACTTGTAAATGGACTGAATGAGAGACAATCAAAACAAGTAAATGTCTTTTCACAAACGTTTGATTCTTCTGGCTATCTTAAGAATTAATAAATACTATTTTTTTGTCAATAAAATATAGATGAATCAAGGAAGTCCAATGCACGACAGTTTCAAGAAGTGAAAAATGAAAATAGCAAATGTTTACATTATTGATGTAGCTATATAAAGTTAGCATGCTGACATATGCATCTAGTGAGAAATTCCGACTCAGAAATCAAATTTTAAAGTAAGTTTTGTGGAAACAGGACATTAATTTCATTCTGGTGTTGGGAGAAGGTACTTTTACTAAATAAGTCTATCGATCTTTTTCAGCTTTACGCTGTACATTGCCCAAAATTTCTCTGCCTCGGGTGACGTTGCGACCTTTGCATAAGCAAGTACGAAAGAGACGAATACATTTAGAACCTTTGGAAATTCGAAAGGATAAACGGATGATAAATTGCGCATTACGTGGGGACGGATTATCTCAAAGTCCTTGTAACGTTAGCATCAATTCTCGTTCGGAAGAGCTCTTCACGTTTAGGCGTATTCATTATCCTCCAAACAATCCGGACTTAATTTGTTCGAGAAGTTAACAAACGGACAACTTGCGAATCGTAAAGTCCTTTCATATTTCTAAGCATTTCACCGAAACGATACGACAAACACTATTATTGTCAAATCAATTTTGTTTTTCTTTGTCAAATTGTTTTCTCAAGAGGGAATTTCATTTAATCGCTTGTCCGCTGGACTCACGAAGGTATTTAATTTCCATGGAAACCACTCATAATTATGTCACTAATAATAAATAACAAAGAATAAATAAATTCAGCTGGGCACCAGTTGTCGTCCTTGAAATTCGTTTACAATGAAAACAATCGATTATTTTCTCGGCTGGTACGTGGGAGAATGTAATCAAAAGCAATGATATGAGAAAAGCCAACACAAATTTCAGCAGATACGTGTACGTATGTATAGTCCTTGCGTTACATCCAGAAAGTTGGATATATCTTCAATTTCGATGAGAAAGTAGAAAAGACGGATGGGAAAATAATTCGTAGGGTGCAATTATTTCGAAATCTTCTTTCTTTTACCTTTAGCTTTTCTGTTGATCCTTTTTGCGTAGGGAGTCGGATAAAGTTAAGGATTGCTAGAATTTGTTTGTCAGCTGCAGGTTTTGATGGAGATCAAAAGTTTGGAAAATGTGTTGCTTTATTTGCTCGCATGTTTTCAGTTTAATTTCTTAGTGAAGGTATGATGATAGTATCTACCAGTGACATTGTGTGGCGCTTCTTTGAATGTTATTGTTGTAGTATACGCCTAATTTTATGTGGTTATGGACACTGTTATCAAACTTAGTTGTAATTTTATAATGAGGAATCTACGATTGTATCTAATGTGATGGATGCATAATCTTAACGAGTGGACCATATTTAATGGAAGATTATTCTAGAAGACGATAAGCCATATAGTACTCACATGATTAAAAAGACAATATACGAATGAGGACTATACCAGAAAATTTGAGCGATTCACATCGAAGGACATAATACGTCTAATCTTTCCTAGATAATTTAATACCAAAGAAAGTAGAACGTCGCGTATGATAGTTACGTGTGCTAGAACGGGCGAAGGCAGCACTAATTGGTAAGCCACAGATTTAATAAAAAAAACATTTTTCAGTGATGGTTTATTATTAGTAGACATGAAGAAGCTTGATCTGCTCCTTCCTATCTTGGTAGGATTTGTGTGGTTTGAAAAATAAATCGAAAACTAAATCACTTTTTATCTTGTGAACCGTGGATCACACAAAAATATATATGACAAAATTGTGTCAAATTTTCAGTAACTTGCAGAAAGATTATTTTCAAGTGGTGGCAATATTCAGCAAGGTACGTGCTGAAAACTACCCGAAATTTTCTTACAAGTCTCATAACTTCTTTGTTTTGGTTCATATCGTAAAACGCATTTAACGCATACTTTAAGATAATTTTGTCACTACTCGTTTGCGATATCGATTGTTGCAATCACATTACTTTTACGATAGTTATTATATGCCAAATGAGAAAGCCACGTGAAAAATGCATTTTTCAGTTAAATAAACGACTCGCGAAGGCAAACCTTCCACTGCGCAAATTCACCGAGGGCGTTGAATTTCTTCCTGATTTAGAAGGAATTCAACGGTGAGCCTACCTTCGATTTTGTGGGGCCGCAGACCTCTACAGTTGCCTATAACCTTGAAAAAAAAAAGTGAAAATGGAGCTACATCATTATAAGTTTAACGAGATATAAAATGAGTAAGTGAAAATTAAGAGTAAGTGAAACAGTACTTTACAAAATGATGTATTTATTTCACCGAAATTCATAATATCAATAATGCATCGTGTCACGCGAACTGTTAAGGACCGTGAAACAAAGCTTCGTCCTGCTGTCTGATGTGAAGTTAGCATCAAATTCCTATTCGCACATAGGTGTGCCATAATCGCTTGATAGATCCTACAATTTCCTGTTTCGAAGGCCATCTGTGGGCAGAACGAGAACTATTTTACTTGTTAATTCGATATTTCACAGCAAATCACGAATAATTCTCAAGTATTTGTCGGAGTTCTGCTTTCAATAGACTGGATAAGTGTGTATCCAGTGCTTGCGACTGGAAAGTAAATTTATCTGCCCTAGTTTTTAAGTTTTCATGTATTTCATGACAGTTCAATTGTCAGACACATCTTTGTGCAACATGTGCTTACGTCAAATGACAGTACAACTGACAGACACAAAGAGCTACTCATAATGTGTTATTGTATCATTAGACCATACCTCATAATAAGTTCTAGTGTGTCAATAGTAGAAAAGACGGAGATGCGACCGCAAGATTACTTGGAACATGACTGAAAATATGGAACTCTCCTAAAATAAAATATCCGTCTACTACAAGCTTCATACCTAGGAGTGAAGTGCGCCAAATACAATATTTTTAATAGTACGAAATGAACCCTTGTTTAAAATGCTCATAGAAGAGAGATTCCTTCGTTTTAGGTATTGAAAATGCACTCTTTTTTTACCATTGGGAAGTCAGAATCTTGATTTAAGTAGTTTTGTGAACTGCTGATTTTGTAGCGGAAGGCGTCATGGCCATCTTTTCATCATTTGTTAAGACAAGTGAAGTGCATGCATATTTTCAAGTTACTAACTACCTTTTCTAAAAGTTATTTACTGATTCAAATTACTTTACCGTATTTACGCTTAATGTTCAAATCAAAATCATACGCGTTAATCTGCAGTCGTTTTGAATCCTTCAGTGAAAAAATAAATAAATTTGCGGATCATTGTGGAAAGTTGAGCATGGTACGTGTTCGATGAATATTCTTAACGCATTAAGTGGCATCATAAAATTTCAAATATATTTACAAGGTGCCAATAAATGACAGGTAATGAATCTACAAACGTATAAAACGAGTTTGTGGAAGTATTATATACAGCTGCGGACATACCATTCGAAACACTTGTAGCTTACTAAGAAATGTCAATGAATCCTTCAATATAACTCATTCGCCTTAGGTTTATTTTTCCCCGATTAAATGATAATTGAGGAAGACAAAGCGTTGGCCGATGCTACCCCTCAAAGGACGATAGAAGAACAAAGTCTTGGAAAAGTCAAGACTTGGAGCGACCACGTAATTAGAAACATAGTATTTTACTATAAATAGAATAGCATGCAAATTCGTTATGATCAGTTTGAAAAAGCCAGTTGCATTCGTTGCAGTTTTAATGCGATTTTCAAAGTTTTAAAACTAGGTTTTAATTTCAATAACGATGGGAAAGGCTAAGAGTTGCACTCCTTTAGATTGTAGATTTGAGAGAGATAAGCTTGTCATATCGAAGAATTGCCAGTCGCCTAGAGTGTTCCATAAAAGTGGCTTACGAAGCACAGAAACACGTCGAAAGTCGCAGGACTGCCCAAGATATTAGGTCTGACCACAATTGACGTCAAAACACGCAAGTCGGCCTGGGATGGTACGCACATTCTCACTGACAGCTATGCTAAATTCGACATACGTCCCGTGAAAGTATGGAACGTTTCGTTAGAGCTTACGTTGAAGTTGATATCTTCGTTAAGCTTGAGTTTCTCGGATCCGGACCCGAGGAACTTAAGCTGACGTGCTAAAAGTGAGGTTAGTGTTCACTCGAAGTGAGAAGCGAGTGAGTTTTAAATATGGAGGATTGTGAACTGTAAAGCTTAGTACACAGTTCGGTTCGACGCAGAAATTTGTATGAAAATTCTGCAGTTGCAGAAATTACGCACAGAATTTCAGACTCAATTCTGCAGAAGCAGTACACAGTTTTCTGCGCAGAATCAATGAACTCGGTAGATGGCAGCACCGCAACACCAAGTACTCTCCACACTTTTCAGACTTGAATTTTAATTGTTTCGACATTTCTTTTGATGCAGAAAGTTGACGTTTGGCAATAGCTGTCATTGAAACTGTCATTGAAGTTGTCGCCATCATCAACAGCAGCCGGCAATTTGAAGATTCAAAAGTGTAAATGACTTTGACTTTCTTAATCTCCACTTGTTCCACTAGTCTCCATTGTCAAATTTCCAGCAGCAAATTATTTACCATATGTGGAGACATGCAGAATTTTCTGTTCTGAATCGAACTGTGTACTAGGCTTAACATAGGAAATTTTATGGATTCGGTGGGTCATGAATGAAGTGAGTGAAGTCAACCGAAGACAAAAATCGTGCAGTGTCCAAACAATCTTTCACGATCGAAATATTCTCAAGCTAGGTTTCTACAAATGCGGGACAATCAGCTTTTCGAATTAAAAGTTTTTGAACTGCAACGGCAGCTGTCACCGATGACAAGCCATTTCATATCCAAGACACCCATTTTATCAAAGACACTTTATATGATATTATAGTTGAACTTATGTTTGATCATGATTTGACCATATTTTGACAGCTACTTAGCTTACCGCAAGTCAATTTGACGAGCTTGACTTGCGGGCTGGGACGTCAATTGTGGTCAGACCTATTCCTCAGGCTTAGAGAGCCTGAAAGACAACTCAAATCATGGACAGATAAATTGCCCGCACATCATCGCCGACTTTTCGCATAGTCAAACGACGTCTTGCGGAAGCCGGACTACATGGTAGGATAGCCAAGAAGAAGCCTCTGCTCAAGGTTTGGTATTGGACCAATACACCGTATATAAATATTAACCAAGAAAAATATGTTGACATCTTGGAAAACATCATTTTGCCAAGGGCTGAGGAGAATCCTCCTATTATATGGAAGTTTCAGCATGAAAACGACACACAAGAAAAGTTTCTGAAGTGAAACATCGTCGCTTTAGACTGACCATCACCGTGTCCGGACTTAAATCCAATCAAACACTTGTGGATAGAAATTAAACAAGCCATAGCACTAAGAAATTTCACATACATGGACTAATTGTTCGAAGCAATGAAAGAAGCATGGGCATGTGGAGAGAAGACGACTTATAATGACAATACCGAATCGTCTACAAAAGGTTGTGAAGCAGAAGGGTTTCACGAAATGTTACTGATATTTTTTTGTAATTTATTGTTTATTTTGATACAAATTTGTTCAAATAAATAAATTTTGAAATAATTTGTGTGTCTCTAATTACGTATCCGCTCAAAGTTTTTGAGTTTTGAGTTTATCGTCTTCATAGGGCGGCCAATTCTTTACTTGAATCAATTAAAAATTTAACCTAAATTTAACCTAAGGGGAATGAGTTATATGGAAGGATTCATTGACAGAATGAGTTTTGCTTAGCTGTTTCTATTTATATGTCCACGGATGTCCGTTATGTAATGTGCCAGCCGACGGTACACTAGGCACACAGGTAATATTACTTAAAGTTGTTATGTTGTAAAAAATTGATTTTTAGTTCTTTTTTCATTCATCTATAATAAAAGACACAATTAAAATTCTAAAGCGTAACGTAAAGAGATTTTTCTAGGAGCCACAATACCATAATTTTTTACTTCACTGTAGTGTCGTTGAAAATATGTTGAACTCACATGTGGCTTTGCATCGTAGACGGTACACACGGTAACTCAGGGTATTTTTTACGTTAAATTTATGCTGATTGTTTGCAAATGACAAAAAAATATTGTAGGCTATATTTTTATGACATTTTTGACCATCTTTCCATTCCTAAGTTAATTTCTATGCATGTAATAAAAGTTCTAACAAGAAATTCTAAGCAGCAAGCTATGTGGAACTGAAATCAACCATAAACTTTTTGTAGACGCAAAACTCAATGTAAGGTTTTCATCCATCAAAAATATCAAAACCTTTATTTAGTTGAAATTCGTCCTTCGTAAAATGAGTTCAAATGTTACTGTCTCGTGCAAGGACGAAAGAAAATGCCTTTCAATCGTAGTGCCCGTGCACGACACATGAAAATCCCAATTCAAATTCTATGGCGTAACATATACACGTAATCACTCACCGCCAGAACATTCATTATGTCCATGTTTCCGATTTGTTAATGAAGGAACTGCAAAATTTTCCGGTGAACTGTCTGACCTTTCTCCATACAGCAAACTTGGGAATATACGTATCAGCAAAGCATATAAGGACGATGTAAATTCATAGGTGAAATGACCTTTTCGATTACATCTATGGTTTTTGGATTTTGCATATTAGGTGTTGCCAGCACATGTGTGTACCTTAAGATGAATAGCTCTTATGTAAAAGCGGAGTGTATTTTCAATACTAAAGTTTTTTTAATATCCAAAGTGGTTCAGAGGATAGCATAGCGACTTGTGATAGCATTTTGGGTAAATCTTTTCTCTAAAAATAGAAAAAGATACACTGCAAAGGATATGATTATTTTTGTCATCAGGTAACATGTAACGCATAAATCATGGAAACCATTTGAAAGCTAATGAAAAAAAATATATATTCGCCTATTGATTTAGGCGCTGATTAAGGTAAGTTTTAGAATTAATCCGAGTTTCTTTCATCTTATGATTTCCAATTAGAATATTAGGTAATCATTAATATGCGTAGATATCAAAGGACTTATTGGGGTACTTGGGTGGCTTGCGGCTCAGATATTGTTTGATTTTAAGAAATTAGTTTCTTTACAGCTGAACACCCGATTTCATCAACATCTTTCACATGTAATGAATTAAAAATGTCTTGTATCTACATTTCTCAATGTCAAATTTTTGAATCCTACACAGTTTTACAATGCATTATTTAAATTTCACCACTGTACACCATAAAAAACCCATTCACTCAAGAGTTCAGCCTCTTCGCCACGTAGTTCTATATATCATTCCCAAGTATCCATGTACACTTCTTTCCAACTCGTCATAGAAAGGAAGTGATGTTGCAAATTCTGCTTTAATGCTTGTCAGATTCTTATTCCACATCTACAGCCGCACGTGACATGAAATCATGCAACTTAAGACTCTCCAACGTGAACTTCTTACATGTCCTTGTATCTTTTTCAACCGCCTACTCTTTGCCATTCTACTTGCAAATTTTACAAATTCATTTTTAACATTTGTGAAATTATGTTTACACATAAGTTTTTATCGTGTGGCGTTCATCTAAGTTATTCGCATAATGACGGGTACATAATCATTGTAAGATGATGCTGGCATGTGAGGTAAAAGATACATGTGTGGCAAAACCAAAGAAAAAATGTTACTTTGACGATTTATTTAAAATGCTACTTTTAATGTGGTTTATTGCCGGATTGGAATGGTTCTATCTCTCGTGAGGATACATATCCTTCTAAATCATTTTGCTAGTCTTTATTCAAGCTAAGTGTGATGTATACCAATGATTTTTTAGACCTATATGTTTGCTAGTAGAGTAAATGTTTTTTTGTGTCGGCGAGAATGAATGGCGGTTTGGATGCCTAAGAATGAGTAAACACTTTCTTACCGGCCTGAAAAACCAACAAGGAGGCAGAAAAATCGTAGCCCCCTAAGAATTCAACGTGCGATTAGTTAGTACCACTCTTCCATTGAAGGCTTATTCATTTCCAATCAGCCCAAACCTTT
This sequence comes from Oxycera nigricornis, assembly GCA_963942545.1. Lineage (NCBI taxonomy): Eukaryota > Metazoa > Arthropoda > Insecta > Diptera > Stratiomyidae > Oxycera > Oxycera nigricornis. Next base: position 44,552,783 of record OZ012660.1, on the reverse strand, counting down.
CTGGTCCTACATTAGATCCTTGAAGTCTTCTTCCTTCATACCTTCTACCACTGGAATAATAATTATGCCTCCTCTGCTGTAGAAATAAATGATTTGTTTGCCTCTTACTTCTCCTCCACATTTTCCTCCCACACCTCTAACTCGTTCATTCCTGATAATAGTTTAACTAATGGAGTGATTTCGTCAATCACTGTTGATCATCTATTAGTTGAGTCTGTTATAACCTTCTTAGACTCAAATGTCGGGGCTGGTCCTGATGGCATTCCCAATTTCTTTATTCAATCTCTAGCCTCTTCAATGAGTACGCCCCTTGCCATTATATTCAATTTAAGTTTGTCTTCTGGTGTTTTTCCGAATTGCTGGAGGATGGCTTATATTCTTCCTGTTATCAAATCCGATGATCCTTCTTCAGTCACAAACTATCGTCCAATTTCCCGCCTCTCAGCTTTTCCAAAAATTCTTGAGCGCATTGTTCACTCATATCTGTACATTGCCTTAGAACATTTGATAGTCCCTGAGCAGCATGGTTTTGTACCTAATCGCTCCACTACCTCGAATCTGCTAGTTTTGACCAATACTGTTGCTGAATCCCTCGATAAACATATGCAGGTTGATGTCATTTACACTGATTTTTCCAAGGCTGTTGACACCGTTGACATAAACATGCTTTGTCAAAAGCTTGAGATTTTTGCGGTTTATGATTCTCTTCTTCGGTGGATATATTCGTACTTGTCTTCTAGAGCATGCCGTGTTTCTGTTTCTGGTAACTTTTCTGCTCCATTCTTTCCTCGTTCTGGTGTTCCTCAAGGATCCATTCTTGGTCCTCTCCTATTCATCCTCTTCATTAAAGACCTTCCTTCTATAGTTGATTCATCTTGCCTTCCCTATGCTGATGACCTCAAGCTTTTTAGAGTGATTCGATCTCTTGATGACTGCGAAACTCTCCAGAATGATTTGCAGTCGCTAAGTTCTTGGTGTCAACTTAACTCCCTTTCCCTGAATATTCCTAAATGTCATTCAATGACTTTCTCCCTTAAATCTTCTCCCTTACAGTTTGTGTACCTTATTGATTCTGTTCCCTTAATTACTGTCGACAAAGTGAAAGACCTTGGTGTTATTTTTGATGCCAAACTAAAATTTGATGCTCATGTCATCAACATAGTATCCAGAGCTTCTAAGCTTTCAGGGTTTGTATTGAGACATTGCCGTATTTTCTCCAACCCTGCTTCGGCTGTTCAATTGTTTGTGAGTGTTGTTCGTTCTTTCATTAAATATGCATCCCAGTTTTGGTCACCTTATCTTGAGTATTTAATAAATCTCCTAGAATCTGTTCAGCGTAAATTTACACGCTTTCGCCTCCTTAAGTTCAAAATTTCCTATATTCCGTATGATGAACGTCTTGCCTTACTTTGTTTACCTTCCTTGAAATCACGTAGGATTTATCTTGACCTCTGCTTACTTTTTAAGCTTTATAATAACTTCATTCAGGTGAACATCGATAATCTTGTTTTATTAAGATACCATTATCGACCCTCTCGATCAGCCGATATTTTTAGTTTACCGTTTGCTAGAACGGAAGTGTACTTTAATTCGACTTTACTACGTTTACCTAGAACACATAACAATCTTCAGCTTGGACCTTTACCATCTTCCTATATTAGTTTTAAGCGTAGTTTAAGGAATCAATTATTCACTTAAGTACTCTTATTTTAATTATACTTTTATTTTTATTTACTCATTTTGTAATTGGAGTTTACTCTGTAAGATGAGCTGATAATAAATAAATCCCTATCGCATCAATTGCTAAGCACATTTCTATGTTTTTCTTTTGAAATATTTAAAAGGGCATAATAGACAACATCAGCATTAAGCTTACATCATATAAAATATTAATTTAATTCGGATTCGAATTTGGAAGGATAGTCAAATTAGCTTTTAGTGTTCACTGAATCCAAAATTGAATGGAACACAATCGTCACACACGTCTTCGTAAAAGTATTGATCCATTTGTGATAGATACTCATCTCAAAACACAAACTTGGATCGAAAACAAAATCTATGACGTGTTTCTCATACTGTGGAAATAGAAGAAGGGATGATGTTGAAAATGCGTCGCTTTGTTTTCCATGACGATACCAATGAAATCCTGAGAAGCTCGTCTGAATTTTATTATAAATACCAACATATTGCAGTATGATTGTCTTATTAAAAACATAATATTAGGTTGGCTATTTTTGCCAATATATTTTGCCGCTTGTGTAGCATTTTTTAAACAATGAATTCTATCTCGAAAAAGACTGTGGAAAAGATTGTTTGTTGACTGTTGGAAAATCATCCCATGCCGTTTAAGGTTGCGCTTTGCTATATAATCCAATTACGATATCATGTTCCTTTTATATGTATCTATGACGAAGGCTATTGCTGTTCCTTCTTGTTTGGATGAGCCAGATATAAAGATGTTGCATGGCAATGAAATATAGGGTGATATATTTGTTGTCTTCTTTTTAAAGTACGTGTTATTAACTTCCCAGTTCCCAAAATTGTGATTAAATTTGTAAAAAATGTTATTTAAAATAAAGATTAATTTATAAAATTCTAAACTTATATTATCAGGTTTGGGTGAATGGGAGTAGAGACGCTAATGCAGGTCATAACTGGATATTGTTATAAATAATTTAATATTGTTAATAACAATCAAATAATATTAGTTATAATTTGATATTGTATATATGAAGTCAAATATAATTATTCAGTAACGATCAAGCATTCTTAATAACGAATGATTATTGTAAATAATAATTAAATACCCTCAATAATAATTGTGGATTCCGAAGCCAAAATGAAGAACGAGGTTGAGGACAAGGATGACGTGGACGAAGAGGACGAGGTTGCCGAGGCTTTGGTAGAACATGACCAGGTGGTGGAGACGTCTTCCTCTACCAAAGCTTTTATAGTTAGATAAAAATTGATAAAAATAATAAAAGTGATTATATTAATTTAGAATAATAATGTTTAATAAGAGTAATTATTAATCATAGTAATTAATAATAAAAGCAAATTATAGCTTTTTATTCACCCCACTAGGAAGTTAGTCGTGTGGGCCTCAAGGGTCGCACTTAGACCACATTTTTTCGAGATTGGAAACAGTAACGCAAATTACATATTGATAAATATTAGATATTATATTTTCAAAAATACTTGGATCAAAAGTGAAGTCCGCTTCGGTCGAATAATTTTTAATGACCCAATTTTGTGTAGTATTTTAACAATTATTTCAAGAGACTTACTCATTCATTTTTGAAAAAAAAAACACATTTTTAAAAATATCACGTTAAAAATCGTTACATTTATGGACATAATTTTTTATGGATCTCCTTAACAAATATATCAAAAAATCAAACGAGATTCTATTCGTGAAACATGAAACTAGATAATCAATCACTAAAATATTTTATTTTTCGTATTTTTATAGTTTTATACATGTTTTCATTTTGTTGGCGATTCACACCTGATATATACTCGTATTTCAGAGGTTTCTTGTCTAGTTTTTTGAATAACAAATTGAATTTTTTTTGGTATATAAATATCAGTTGAGTAGATTTTGGGGAAAGTTTCTTATCAGTTTATAAAACACAGTTTCGAAAAAAATGCGTTTAAAGTTTTTTTACTACAATTTTACCATACAAAACGTTAATATGTTTTTTAACATCTAATCGGCCATTTCCGGTGAATATTGAGGGCGCTCATTCTCTGTTAGGAGCTGTAAAAAAATCGGCCAATTTTTTTTCGTCTGAACCCAGCCCTCTTTTGACTCCTCGCTGCTTCTCCTGTTGGATTGCGAAATGCAATTTTCGTCGATTTGTTCCGATCAAGTCGTTGCAACTTCAACAATTTCTATACCCATGAGCTCCATTATAGCAAGGTAAATTGTGGATCCTTCGTTAATGCTGCGAATCAAGCAGCTATTTCAGTGACATCTTTGCCAGAAAATTTGCTTTTCGGGAAAGATTCAATAATTTTTTTTCTACAGATTTAAAACCGAAATCCTTTCGTTGAGTAGATGAAATTGCACCATTACATTTTTTACTCTTAATATATTGAGAGAAAGAGAGAAGAAAACGCGAAATTAAAGCCAAACACCACAAAATTGATGGAACTGTCCGTAGGAAGTTTCAGTTCGTCACTGATTTTAATTTCTTTGCAGAGGAACTTGGTAAATTAGGATTGGTTTCTGCAGTAAACTGATGACCTTTGAATGTTCTTTTAACAAATTTTGTTCCTAATCGAAGTTTGCTTCGCGTCGCGCTGTTTCTATCCATACGTAGATACCGTTTCAAATATAGTTATCACTTTTTTTCTATTACGCATATTAACAAATTTTAGGAGGTGATTCGAAAAAAATCGAAATTCTAAAGATTTTGAAAAATACAGTCCCCTTAAACATATCATAGTGGAGCGTGAAATCCATTGAAGGTTGATGACTTTTCTCGGTGGCATGATGTTATGTGAACTTCAGAAATAATTCAATCAAAATGATTGACAAAATTAGGCCAACTTTCGGAAATTAGTTAAACACTTAGCTAACTACTCAACAATATACTCAAATAAACTCAACGATCGAATTCCACCAATCTGTTCTAATGAGCAGTGCGTTGTTAATATATTTCGCGGCTGACATGTACGGCCTTTCATTGCTAATTAATCAACAACAAATTGAGGACGACTGCTGCTACGTAAGGTGAGTGTCGTCAAACAAATTCGTTATGAGGTTGTGTAATGTGCCAAACAAGTCACCATTTGTGGATTGACATACAACACGCGACAAACATTTACAGAATGTCGCACACAAAGTTTGGCTGTTTCAATGTTTTATGGAATTTTTCTCTGGAAAAGTGGCTGATAATGTGAATTGGAAATGGTTAAGACGAATCATTATCCAGCGGTTGAGTTACAGCTTCGTTCATGGATACACTGGCGGCCTATTATTATTATAATGCTGTGAGCTTTAGGGGTGAATTGCAAATAAGCACGAATTACTTCAAGACCGCTTTATAAATCAATTAAGAAAATTCCCTGAAGCTTAAGCATGAATTTACTCATCTCGAACCTTGGCATTGAAATTCTTGACTGCTAACACGAAAAGAAATAGGTGAAAAATGAATTCATTAGCGACTCTCATATGTGCTGAACGCATTAAAAACATTACACAGCTTCTGACCTATTAGAAAAAATCGAATATGTATTGTTAACTTCCCAGTATATGGGAAGTTCTTGTAATCGCCTCGAAAATCGAAATTAAAATTTTCAACATTTCTTTACGTTTTGAGGTCTATAGAGTATATATAAAGTGTTTTTAGAAAGGGAGATGTATGTGTGTGTGTGTGTGTGTGTGTGTGTGTGTGTGTACGTACGTACGTTCGTGGACACTTTTTTCTACGAGCATAACTCACGTAAACAAAGTCCGATCGACTTCGTTGAGGTGTCAATCGAAGCGACTTTGCAATTTTAAGAGCTGATTAGTTTTTGGGATACTTCGGTCGGGGGGGTTGGCTGTTTTGACCCTTTGAAGGTCATTTCTGTCATGCGTTATATCTCGCGAACCAAACATACGATTTGCATGATAGAGGTGTCAATCAACGCGTATTAGCATTTGTGTTAATCTATCAAATTTGAAAAAAAAATCGTTTGAGCCGTTTTTTAATTTAAGAAAAAAAAAGTGCAAAAAATTAGGGTTTTTTTCATAAACAATAAATTTTTAACCTGATTTGCGTAATTTAGTAGACAATGTTTATAAAATTTATATACTCCAAACAATTTTTTTTTGATTTTCAAGGTCATTTTTATCATTCACTATATCTCACGAACCAGATATAATATTTGCATCATTAAGGTGTCAGTTGACGTGTATTAATATCTTTGTGAAGTTTTTAACATTATAAAAACTCGTTTCAGCTTTTTTTTTTATTTAATAGAAGAAAATGCAAAAAATTATATTTTTTTTTTCATAAAAAATTTTTTTAACCTGATTTGCACAGCACAGTAATACCTGTTTATAAAATGTTAACATTCTTATCAAGTTTTGAAGAGAAACCGCCAAAAATTTTCTTTCTTGATTATGAAAAAACTAAATGAAAAATAAAAAATCATTCAAAGTTACCATTTAAAGAGGGTTCATACGAATGCTTTTACATTATGTTTTTTATTCTAAAAAATTGTTATAAATTCAATCAAAGTTTTAAAATATTTGCATAATTTGAGCAGATTTTAAATAGTTTTTATAGTCTTTTAATTAAAAAAAATGCTTAAATTTTTAAAACCAACAAAAATTTTCAAGACCAAAAAGGCACCCCACCGATTGATCCGCGTGAATATTGAATCTGTCCTCATCGACCAAAAACCTTACGTAATCAATGGACCCTCCCGTAGACGATATGATTCATATTAACTCATTCCTGTTACTGCTATGAATACCTCTCATTGTTGTAATGTTGTTGATGTTTATGTAGATATTACTGGGAAGTTGACCGTGTGGACCTCAAGGGTCGCACCTCGCGGCTTGTTTTTTTTTGATTTCAACATTTTTTTAAAAGAACATAAACTTTCCTAGCCTCCTCTATTTATAAACTGTCTAATGCTTACTATTTAGATAACTCGGCAGATACTCTAACACATTTTAAATAATAGCTACCGGAGCATTGATAGTCGACTATTGATCAAAAATGAAAAAAAAGATCCTTTGACTACTGCTTATATTTATCTCTATACACAGAAACGCAACGGAAAGGCATCAAAGCGAATCCCTGCATGTGAAATTCCAAATTAATTGCCTAAGTTAATGGTCCATAATGAAAATTAATGTAATTTTCCTGCTATAAATTCTCTATTGAATTCATTAAAGTTTTTGAATGGTATTTGCCACCAGAGAAAAGTTGGAATTTATATGGTTCATGATTATCAGTGCATTAATGGCATTTGGAATTATTTTTAAAAGCATAAATACTTTGGAGCAATTTTGAAATTTGCAATTTGTGTGAAGTTTATTGGCATGGACTTCGATTCAACACTTAATATATAACAACAAGGCAGTTTTAGTCGAACCTTAACTCGTAGCTTGATAGTGAGTGTGATATACACTTAGCCTTCTGAAAATATTCTCTACATACTTAACCTTATTTTTTCGAACGCTATCAGTAGCCTTCGTCGAACCGAGTACATCCGTGGAAAATGATTATTCATTCGTTTAAAGAAAAATAATTTAGATTTTTTCTTTACTTTGTAATTATTTCTAACATTTTAAAAAACAAAAATTAATAATCTGTTTGTTCTTTAGTCTTTTAATTGGGATCAACTCTTCATGAAAAATCAGCATTGAGTTTACTTTCAAAATCAGTGCCGTCGAAACGACGATTAATAATCCAGGGTTGAGCTTATAAAAAACGAATAAAATCGGCAAAGGAATAAAGTTTACTGAGGCACCATTTTGAGTAATTTAGTGGCACGTCTGATGATGCTAACACATGGAGAGTCGTCTTTCTGAGGTCCGTCTTCCTGGGCACACTTTGTTTAGGGGCCTGGTTTGAAAGCAGAATTTTTTCCGAAATACATTGAAACACAAATCAATTTGCTACTAACTATTAGTAGATAGATATTAGTAGATAGAGTTCGTCTTCAACTTGCAGCAACTTGTGGATACATTATTTTCACGTGATGTAAACAACACAAAAAGTACAAGTCAATAACGACGCCCGAAGAGGAGGATTATTTTACAAGTGCCACATCTTTTTTGTTGTCCCTTTTGGTGCGAAACACGTTCAAAGATAACGTCAATACTATTTTGGTACAGGCCGTTTGCGGTATTGTTTGTTTTAATCACTATATACCAGCGGGAGTTATTGCATCCAGAAGGGGGATAAGTCACACGAGAATTGCATTTTAAGCCAACGGCTCGTGGAGAAGACATTTCTCTTTTTTAGGAAAACTTAGGGGACATTTTGGCAGCCCGAAAAATGTCGCTATAGAAAATATGGAAAAGATCAAGGATCGGCGGTGAAAACGGTAAGAACCTCATTGTCAAGATATAAACTCAATTATAAAATTTTATTGAAAGAATTATTCTGCAATACTTTTCTCACCAAACAGCTTTTAATTTCTGTTTCGTCGACTAGCTTCGATTTGCAAGTAAGGAGTGTATCGAAAAAAATTGACCTTTATAATTATGTCTCTAAAAGTGATATTAATTGCTTCATCAAACTGTTTTCTTTTTCTTTTATTATTATATTATATTAACTAACATTTATATAAAAATTCAATGAATTTTCAATTCAAGGAAGAAAAAAATTTGGACCTTTCCGTTAACTCCACGCATTAGGTTCCGTACAACGGTGTCATCGTTCACCTTATATGCGTTTCTCCACTTATTTTGCAAATCCTTTTCGGTTTTAGCAATTTTGTTGGTTTGTTTTAATGTTTTCTTCATTTCAGCCCAATATCTTTCGATTCGTCGAAGTGCTGGACAGTTTGAAGGGTATGCTGCTTTCGGTACCACTTCATTGCTGATCGAGCATAATGACTTGTCGCTAAATCTGGCCAAGATGCTACAGATGCGTCGCTTCTCTAACCACTCTTCGATGTATACTGCTGAGTTGACGGTACCCTGCCTGCGCATTCATATACTGCTTGGGATATTTGGTGCTTTTTTTGGTTTGGGTTAACACCACCCTTTGATCCTGCTGTATAGAAGTCCTGACCAAGCAACTGTGCGAAATTGGCCTTCACGTATGTTTCATCGTCCAACACAACACAATCGAATTTGGTCAAGTAATCCTTGTATAACTTTCGAGCTCGATTTTTCGCTTCTTTCTCCGTTTCCTCGGATCGATCGGGTACTTTTTGGACTTTAAATGATCTAAGATTATAATGCTTCTTAATCCTTTGAATCATTGCGTTCGATGTTTGCACTTTTGGAGCCATATTTGGAATTGGTGTGTTATTACTCTGAAAAAATTTCCTCTTTACCTTTCGCCTCGAATTTTCTCAAATTTGTATCGGATGGACCTTTTTCACCTGATTCAGACTTTCTAGCAACAGGTAGGCCCTTTTTGTACTTTATAGTCGTTCGTTTCACTGTTGCAATCGACGAATTGGTCTCCTTTACTAGTGCCGAATATTTACGAAGGGGATTTTCCAGGTATGTATTTGCCAGTGGCGGCTCTACCTTTGGGGCTAGTGGGGCTTAGCCCCACCACTTATTGATGAGCCTTTATTAGTGCAAATGTAATCAAATATCATTAAAGATTTCAATATAGTTTTCATAATTTCATTTCATTTCAAAATATAATGTAGCATTTTTTTCGCCCATGCTGTAGGTTACTTTCACATAATCTTCTTGCCACGCACTGTAGAACAATTTGTTTTTCTCTTCGACTCGCTTCGTTGTGCCTGCACCGAGTAAAAGCTAAGAGTAAAATTCAAACTTATTTTCTCTTTGACAATTTTCCACCTTTACTATGAGGAAGGGCTAAACGAAATAAGCCCGGATTAAGCGAATTTCGATTTGAATGTGTGCATGAATTCTATGGTGAAGCCGCGGGAGTGTGCGTGTTGAAATAGCATGTTTATACTTAGCGGACGGGCTAATCATATGGAGCCCGTTCAGTGCTTCGACAACGTTTAGTCTTGGCATGGTCTGGATAATATTTTTGAGCAGGCATGAGCAACTTTTTTTACGGCGGGCCGCAGGGGGTGAAGGTGATGACTGTTGATGCAAAAGTAGTCTCATCAGTGTAGTGCATGGTATTAATACTTAGTGTGCCTTGGTAGTGTTTAGTATTTTTTTAAAGTTTTGTAGTGCTTTTTAACAAGATTTTCCTTGCATGTGTTAAAACTTGCTAGAAGTTTGAATTTCAATTTTATTAAATTTTTTTCTCGGTATTTTCAAAATATGAATTCGGTAGACAATATAATTAATATTAATATTACGCTATTGGAACGAAATATTTCAAAATATGTCTTCCATTGTTCAGCTTTACAGTTTTTTTGAAGATAATAACCTTTGTTCGTCTTCGCTTGCAGTACTCTCTGTTTGTAATAAATTCATTAAAGAAATACCCAAAATGAATGAAAGGGTGATTGACTTGTTTGCTCAACAAAAAAATCGATGTGCTGAATATTTATACAAATAAAACGTAATTGCTTTTGTTGTTGATGTTGATTGAAGAACTATATACAATGTAAAACTGTCTTTGCTGAAGTTATTTATTGATGGTTTTTGCTCTTGTTATTGTTGCTTTAGTTGAATTTATTTATTACTAGTATTTTTGATTGCTATTGTTATTTTTGTTGCATTTATTTTAGTAGAGAAATTATTTATTTTGAAAAGTGCGACAGGCCTAAAAGTTGTTTCGTTGCAAGAACTCAAATGTTTTTAAACAATTTTTTTATTCAGAGTGCACTGAACTTTTATTAAAGCTTTAAATGTTATTCACAATACGATAATAGGAATATATCTTTGATTGCCAGCGAATCTACTTTTGGGGAAACTGATCACTTGAAATTGCTTAACGCTCCACATGTGGTACCTCTTGGGTGGAGTGGAAACTCACATAAGAGCTTATATTGGTGATAGAAAAATTCGTACCAGTAGCCCCACCATACTTAACTCCCACGAGCCGCCACTGGTATTTGCACAAAGTTAATCTACGCACTTTTTCTTGATTTGATGACATTTTTTCAAGAGTGATCACACAATACGAATGGATTAGATGGTCTTTTATCACATTACATAGCTAATTTTGCATGCCTGATAAAGACTTAAACTTATCCCAAACAGGATCTATGCAGGAGAAACTAAAGGTCAATTTTTTCCGATACAGTCCTTAAGAGTATTCGGTCATTGCATCAGCTTGTAAAATACACCATTGTGGTATTTTTCAACTCGATTAGCTTCAGGAAAAAGCTTCATTTCTTATTCAACTAAAAATAAAATTCCCAAACGATATCATCAATTCGTGTACATGTTTATTGTTGATATTGTCGCCTGTTAGTAGGATATTTTCCTCCAGAATACTTCGCATCTGCAAACACCAACTTAAAATAATATTATTGGATATGTGCTGTCAGCAGGTTTACTGTCAATTGTATGTCCATGACAGAAACAATTCAATCAAACCATTTTCATAACCCGTGTCTAAAAAGACAGATCTGATTATCAGGAAAGCATCTTGTTCTTGATAAGCAAATCTCTTCGGGTCTATCATTTTCAGTAAATATCGTTACGGAGACAGAATGTGTTACAACGGCGACGAATGTAAATGATGATAAAATATACTTTTATATAATGCAGGCATTTATTAACTTCCCAGTATGTGGGAAGTTCTTGTAATCGCCTCGAAAATCGAAATTGAAATTTTCAACTTTTCTTTACGTTTTGAGGTCTATAGAGTATATCTAAAGTGTTTTTAGAAAGAAGTATGTATGTGTGTGTGTACGTACGTACGTACGTACGTGCGTTCGCAGGTAGTTTTTCTACGAGCATAACTCACGTAAAAAAAGTCGTATCGACTTCGTTGAGATGTCAATCGAAGCGTCTTTGCAATCTTAAGAGCTGATTAGTTTTTGGGACACTTCGGTCGGGGGGGGTTTGCTGTTTTCACCCCTTGAAGGTCAACCATGTTATGCGCTATATCTCACGAACCAAACATGCAATTTTCATCATTAAGGTGTCAATCGACGGGTATTAACATTAAAAAAATCGTTGGATCCGTTTTTTAATTTTTTTTAAAAAAAGTGCAAAAAATTAGGTTTTTTTTTCAAAAACACAAAATTTTTAACCTGATTTTCAAACCTAAGTAATCAATGTTTATATTATTTATATACTCCAAATAGTTCTTGTGAAAAAATCAGCAAATTTTTTTTTCATGTCTACAAAAAAAATTAAATAAAAAATAAAAAATCATTAAACGTTCAAGGTCATTTACGTCATTCATTATATCTCGAGAACCAAATATAATCTTTCCATCATAAAGGTGTCAATCGACGCGTATCAACCTCTTTATGATGTTTTTATATTTTAAAAAAATTGTTAAAGCGTTTTTTACGATTTATTAAAATTTTTTTTAGAAAAGTAGTGTTTTTTTCATAAAAAATTCCATTTTTAACCTGATTTGCACATCGTAATAATAAATGTTTATAGAATTTATAAACTTTTATCAATTTTTGTAGAGAAACCAGCAAAAACTTTTCTCATGATTACAACCAAATTAAATTAAAAATAAAAAATCATTCAAAGTCACCATGTAAAAAGGGTTTATTCGAATCATTATACCTAAAATCTCTTATTCTAAAGACATTGTTGTATAGTCAATCAAAGTTTATTAATATTTGCAAAATTTGAGCAGATTTTCAATAGTCTTCACAGCACCATGTTTAACTTTAATGAAAAAACTGCTTTGTAACCTGTCCCCACTCCGATTGATCCGCGTGAATAATCTATCAAACCAATGCACCAAAATCCTTACGTAATCAATTGACGCTCGCGTAGATGTTACGATTAATATTAAATCATTCCAATAATTTTTATGAGAGGTACATGTTTATTATTTGATGTAGTATTATTTCCATAACTTTTATTGTGTTTAATATTTTTAATATCTTTTTAGATATTACTGGGAAGTTGACCGTGTGGACCTCATCGGTCGCACCTCACGGCTTGTTTACATTTAAACGTTTACAGTGCACGTACATATATACCTTTTATATCTGTCACATTTTATTTATAAAATAATATGAGAGCAATATTTGGGGAGCTGAACAAAATTGGCCACCTAGATTTTTGCCAGTGGTAATATCGTCAGTCTGATTCTACCGACAAAGCACACTGCTTTCTTCGACAAACATTATAGCTGCACAAAGTTCATGTGATAAATCAGAAAATTTGGTATGCTCCATTTTCTAGGTAAATTAGAAGGTAAACTGTTTTCTGAGACTCTAAAAATATATAAGTTTTCAGAAGCATACGCGCAACAAGATGATCGAAAAATAATCAGCAAATATTCGTTCCATTTTTACAAGCGCTGTAATCGTACAATGACGATGTTAAGAGGCGTCCACATACTTAGCCATAAGCATTTTTCTATTATCATAAACTCGTAAGCATTAGTTTCAAATTTCAATTATTTTTTCAACTTTATTGCTTCTCTGTTGAATTCAGTTCTAATTTCCAATCCTTTTCAACATTGTCGCTTATCACAAGTATTGGATCACGTATTGTCGTCAACTCCGCATATTGTTTATATTTCGGTCAGCACATTTTTTGATGATCGACATCCAACGTTGGCTTCAAATGTGGAAACTTGCCGTTGAACGATACAATGAGTGATAACCGATACTTGTGATAAACAAAGCGAGTTAATTGCCAGCATGAGCGGCTGGCCAGCAGTTTTTAATTGTGTAGCATTGAGCTAGGATTTGTGCAGCAATAAGTAATTTTTCTTCAGGAAACATTTTTTGTATATCAAGTCATGGAAATAATTATTCCTAAGTTACCCTCAAACCAGACTTCGAGTTTTACTTTTGGAGAGTCAAGACAAGCGAGTTTCGATATTGAATCGAAATTATTTATTATAGTTGACCGGATTAAGTATTCGGTCAAACGGTAATCTCAAGAAGACTCAAAAGTTTTAAGAAGGTTTGAAGTGACTCAAGTGAAATTTCGCAAATTATATTCAGGAATTACAAAACTCAATAAAACGACGAATCGGATTCAGGATCCGGTTGATCGACAATATAGCAATAATTAAAAACAAAAATCGGTCGGACTATTTATTTTCTTTGTGGACATTTATTATCAGTACGAACTTGCGTTATTGCTGACCGACCGACTGAATCCGCAGCTATGTTCAGCTATGAGTGGGTAATGAATTAGACCCAAAGGATTGGGGCTGGAAAATGGCAAAATCAACATTAGAGCTTTCCAAAGAAGCGTACTTTAAAGTTCTTTCTTACGTTTTTTTTGAATTTAATTTAAATTAATGGTTACCGAGATATTCAATTTGTTTATTAGCAAAAAAAAATCCTGAAGCCGCGTTAATAATTTTATTTTATTTTGTAAAACGCATTCAATGCGTGAAATGCAAATGAATGGTCTTTAGTTTCTGACTTGCAATATTTCAAAAAAAATTGAATTTTTTTCAATAATTATTTTTGTCAAGCTTTTATGTGAAATCTACTGATTCGATTTTGATGAAAATTTGTGTGCTGTTTTATTCTATTATAAGGCAAACTATGAAAGCCCTGAGTTTATTTGAAATGATAAAAAAAATTGAATAAGAAACGATTTGTCCCCATTTTTGTTTTTAATTATTGCTATTTTGCGGGAAGAGTTAAATGTTTTAGAATTTTAAACTAATCCTAACTTGTAGAAAATTTTATCACGCAACTTCCATTCTAATACAACTTTGTTTTGGAATGAACCGTTTTAAAGTTAGAAGTGAGACAAGCAGGAAAAACAGAATTTTTTTAAAAACTTTTAAATATTTTGATTTTTTTTTAATGTTCCCGCCTTTTTTAAGAGAAAGCATAGATCAATTATTGTTATACGAGTTATTCCACAACTTTTCCTTTCCTTTCAACGACCAACTGAAAACAGATCCGCCCTGGTCTAAAAGAACAAGTGGCGATTCATGAAAACTACTTTAGGCCCATTGGAGGAATTTTAAGCTTATATTTTAGGGAGCTACTTTAGCAACTTCTTATTTAAATATTTTGCAGGACACATTTTATAAATTCCTCAAACTAGCTTGAAAACTATAAAAATTCAAAAAATACATAGGACTGGAATTCGGATTTAAAATGTACATTAAATTTAATATTAATCCTTGGTGACTACTGTTTAGATATATCATGATTTTTTAAAAAAAAAATTTACTGTTAAATGTTTATTGCCTTATTCAAAGGAGTATTTCTTTTTATTATTTATGGAAACTAATTTCAAACAAGCCGCGAGGTGCGACCCTTGAGGTCCACACGGTCAACTTCCCAGTAATATCTACATAAACATCAAAAACATTAAACACAATAATAATTTTGAAAATAATACTACTTTAAATAATAATAATGAGAGGTATTCATAGCAGTAACAGGAATGAGTTAATTTTAATCATATCATCTACGGAAGGTTTTTTTTTGGATTTCCAACATTTAAGCAGTTTTTTTATCAACACTAAAACACTGTAAAAACTATTAAAAATCTGCTCAAATTATGCCATTATTATAAAACTTGGATTGAATTTACAACAATTTCCTTAGAATAAAAGATATAAAGTAATATCATTCGTATGAACCCTCTTTACATGATAACTTTAAATGATGTTTTATTTTTAATTTAGTTTTTTTATAATCATGGAATATGGTTTTGCTGGTTTCTCTTCAAAAACTGATAAGAATGTGTAAATTTTATAAACATTTATTACTGTGCTGTGCAAATCAGGTAAAAAAATTATTTTTATGGAAAAAACCCTAAAACCCTAAAAGCCTAATTTTTTGCATTTTCTTTTTTTAAATTAAAAAGCGGCTGAAATTTTTTTTATATAATGTTAAAAAAATCGCAAAAATGTTAATACACGTCTATTGACACCTTAATGATGCAAATATTATATCTGGTTCGTGAGATATAGTGAATGATAAAAATGACCTTGAAAATCATGATTTTTAATGATTTTTTATTTTTAATTTAATTTTTTGCGTAATCATGAGAAAAAGTTTTGATGGTGTTTTTACAAACATTGTTTGGAGTATGAAAATTTTATAAACATTGATTACTATATTTCGCAAATCAGGTTAAAAATTTATTGTTTTTGAGAAAAAAACCTAATTTTTGCACTTTTTTCTCTTAAATTAAAAAACGGCTGCAAATTTTTTTATTAAAAGTTGATGAGTTCACGCAAATGATAATACGCGTCGATTGACACCTTAACAATGCTTGGTTCGCCAGATACAGCGCATGAAAGAAATGGCCTTCAAAGGGTCAAAACAACAAACCCCCCCGACCGAAATGTTCTAAAAACTAATCAGCTCTTAAAATTGCAAAGACCCTTCGATTGACACCTTAACGAAGTCGATAGGAGTTTGTTTACGTGAGTTATGCTCGTAGAAAAAACTGTCCACGAACGCACATACGTACGTACGGACGTACGTACGTACGTACATACACACACACACATACATACTTCTTTCTAAAAACACTTTATATGTACTCTTTAGACCTCAAAACGTAAAGAAATGTTGAAAATTTCAATTTCGATTTTCGAGGCGATTACAAGAACTTCCCATATACTGGGAAGTTAACAATTAGTTATCGCGGCTGGATTTGCAGTAGTTTATCATCTCAACCCAATTTTACAGTACAATGTGCCTTCATTGTGACCTTATTTCACAAATAGCTTGACGATTTTCGTTCTTAAGTGCATTGATTGTTTGTGGATTGCTGAAATAATAACATTCTTTAACATTTCCAAATTAAACGGCGTCAAATATGATACCAGGCGCAGAGCGAGTTTTATTTCGACTGAAAAATTTCTCAAATTCCTGTAGAAATATTTTTTTAATATCTGAAAGTGTGACACAATTCGATTTTTACAAGAGATTTTATACTACATATCTGTTGATATGTTAATCATGTCGTGATTGCCAATTTTAAAACAACGCCCAGTTTAAACAACACCAACAAATGTCCCGCTCTGCAAAAGAAGCAGAAAGTCCCATAAATCCTCCAAAAATATAATTTTTGAGGATTTTTTTCTATTCTGTTTGTGATCTGGGAGTCATTTTGAAGGAATTTACCGTTATTTGAACGTTGTAAGCAAAGTTGCGAAATGAATTACACTTCCAGACCTAAACTCTTGAGTTTGATTTTAAAAAATAAACCCTTATTTTGCATTTTCCCAACTCATTTGGTACGTGCTATTTGTTTGATGTCTGTTATCAGGCTGAAACTGAGCATTTTCGGTCGGAATTAAGCAAATACCCTTGAAAATTACACAAAAATGATTAATTAAAGAAGTACAACGAGCAGTACGCCACAAGAACTGATTGCGGTTGAATAACGAGCCTCGGAACGTCAACCCCTAAATAAATTTGATAGAAAAGGAAAAAAATGGAATCATGGGCTTGATTAAAAATTCAACTTTAATTAGGATACATTTTTCAACGAAAAGTTTGCTAATGGTTTTTAAAGAAGACCCCTTGTCATATTTGATTAGAAATATGTTTCTGAGTGGCTTTGCCGCTTAAAATTCGAATGGCAAAAACAAAACTTTAATTTTAAATCAGAAACAGTAATATCGTCTTTAGAATCTATGTTAATGGAAGAAGATTGTAAAATTTAAAGTAATAGATCCACTTAATCATGATCAGTATGTAAAGAGACTATGTTGATGCAATTTTTAGTAAATAAAAAAATTCACAGATAAATACATAATAAACGGAACATGTGCGGTTCCGCTTTGTACGGAGGGAAATAAATACATGGTAATACAAGGTCACACCCCATGTCTAGTTGTCCTGAAATATTCATCAACAACATTAATTACGCAATATATTAAGAAGCAAATGACTTATTATTTCCAGAAAGTTTTATCGTTTTATCGTAAGCAAGTCATGACTCAAGCTTTCCGACCCAAAGTTCGCATAAATAGCCAAGGACGAATTAACTATTGAGTATTTTTTTCATAAAGTATACAATTTAGTGATTCATACGTAAAATGGCCTGAAGGATGGAGGCTTGTTTATTTAAACAGGAGTTTTGGCTTGTTTCCGTAACGAACCTTTCTAGGCAAAAAGTTGATGGGTTGCATTAATTTATTAAACGCTGACCTAGAGATTCCGTATCGACATTGTTTCCAATCATATACAAAAAAGCTATGAGGTAGTTGGTTTGCGATTTTTGATTCTCAACAAGCTATTCTGTTTGAATAATTGGACGTACATAACATGTTTTTGGATTTTCTTTTGCAAATTTAACTTAAAGTTGACATCCAGTTTTGATGTTTTTCGTCGGGTAATTCACTTTTCCAGTTTAAGTACCTATCAACCAACAACATAAACTTTCACATGTAAATATCGGGACAGCAACCCACTTCAACAAATCAACGATTACAAAGGAAACAAATTACAAGTCAGTAATCCTCGCAAATGACATGGGGTACATTTGCTATAGTATAATAGCATCAATTCAGCATAATAAAGGCGAGATACATGTCCTGATCCTACAGACACAAGAGTTTCATCCCGCTGATGATTACAAGTTTCGAAATGTTCACCGCGAAGAACCATAGATAAAGACAAGTATATATATTAAATTTAAATTGTGTACTTGAATTTTTCTCAAGTTTACGTTATTTGAGCAAGAAGCTCATTGAGAAGTGATGAATGAAAATGTCATAAATTATTGAAAATTCAGAATATTAAGTACTGCTTCGAAGTGAAATACGATTCGAGTGAAGATGTAAATGCGTGGCTGTCATTGTGCTTATCATTATGGATTTCTAACCATCTCGATAGATTGAATTTCGAATTTTTCAAATAGGACTGCATTACAGTTGAAGGGCAATTTTATTCGGTTTCAAGAGTCTTGAAATTGCAGTTAATTCATTTAATTTAAACTAATATCACTCGGTAGGTATATGCCCAATTTCTAAATTGATAGCATAAGAACGAAAGAGAAAACTTCTACTGAAAACCGAAAAATATGGTCATAATTGTACTTCAAGTGAACATGCAAAATATTCGAAGGCAATAGCATACTAAGCTTAAATCAATATGTCTGCAGTATGTATCTTAGATGGAATCTATCCTTGTGTTTCTTTACGTTAGATCGCATTAGAAAGGGGCGAACTAAAATTAAATTTCTAGCTCTTCACTAGAATAGTGTAAGGCAATGTTAAACCTGAAACTTACAACATACGGATAGTGTGAATTTAAGTCTACTTTACTCAAGCGAAAGGTATCTTTCTATTGTCTTGATGGTATTAAATTTGCATTTATTCTCTAGCTATTCTGTTTTCTATAACCTATTACTCTACACATATGAGAGCTATAGCAGATAGTTCACTCCTATTTAGATCAGCAAAGAACAGTCGAAGCATTAAAATTTCACAGTACGCTGTCTTTATTTACAAGTTTTCCTATCCTATCGCCTATACGTACATATCGCAACACTTCACATTTTCAACAACCATAATGTCGATGTCATTTTTAGGATACAATTCATTAATCATAAATTTCGTTCAGTTGTTTCTCACCCGTGTTATGTTTCAACGGCAAAATTGATATTCAGCTACGAGAACCTCATCTCCCCAGTCTAGGGTAGCTTCAAGCCACCCCAAGCGCAGGGCATTATTTTATACCATTCTTTCCGTGCCACACTTTACATTATGTAAGGTGCTTCCTACCACCATTGAAATATAGCTGACCTTATTTCTTTCCAATGCGACGGAATCTGATTTAAAGTGACGCAAAGGGATCGAAATCCTTTTTTGTGCTATTAATGGGCCATAAATTTTGTTTTGCTTCGAAAACTGGGAAAAAATAGAGAAAAGTCCTGAAAGTCATCAAAAGACAAAGCGGAAAGAGACCGAGAAAAATCAGGAGGGAAAAGATTAAGAGATGTAGTCTTTTGGTAGTTACGGGGATGAGTGAAAATCATGAAAGCTTTCAACTTCATAGGAAATATTAGGTATCGCACCTGAACCTGTCTGTCACGTTGGATATATCGAAAGCACCTTGACATGAATAAACGATTATTGCACGGTTCATGCAGGGGGACATAGTGTTGCCGTTTTTTATCCGGCACTCTTTTGTCATTTTTGCCCTTATTTTATCCTTTGAATGCAAAACTGAAGAACTGTGAGAGTACGTATGATGCTTTTGCTTATTATACGTTTGTAAAATGCATAACTTTGTTTCATGTTGACGCTTTTGTGGACGAATGTGACTTAAAACAGAAGCGTTTCAGATAGTCTTTCCACATTAAGTCATGCTATGAGACAAGAAGCGAAAATTTCGAACATATTATAGTTCTGAAACAAAAAAGCAATTCTAACTATTATAATAGATAGGGATTTCGAGTGGAACAACCTGCATTCTGCACTTCGAATTGATAAACAAAGGCTACAACAAAGGATGAATCTCTGTAAAGACGAAACATGGCACATCATTAGCAACTCAGACATCAAAACACGATAGGTACATTTCTTCAAAACCCTACTCAATCATGATCACGATCCCGGATACTGACGATACGGGCCAATCACGGGTGTCCTGGATTGAAGTTGTATCTCTTCAATCGAGGACATCCAGCCCATGGAAATATGAAGACAAACAAAGAACCCGGAATCGACGCAATGTCTTTGAAACTACTGAAACAAGATAGTACATGTCAACAGAACTCCAGCGAACTATTTCGAGAATATGGACTGAGGAAGAAGTCCCCGACGATTGGTGCTAAAGTATTATACGACCAATATATAAAAAAGGAGATAAATCAAGCTGAGATAACTACTACTACTGCAGAGGCATATCATTGTTGTGTACGTTCCACAAGCTACTCTGAAAAGATTAAAACCATGCACTACAAGCACCATCGGTGCCATCGACTACCAGAATGGAATTATGATCGATCTACAATTGACCAATTTTTCTCAGTGCTGGAAAACCGCTGGGAGTGACGAACACCAAACCTTCGTGGACTTCAAAGAAGCAAACGATAGTATTCTCCTTGAAATAAAATTATTCTTGACTTTGGCATACTATCAAAATGACGAAAGTGACGAACTGACTCAGAGCTTCCAAAATAAAATTCAGGCCTAAAAGAAAATGATGGATGGACTCGCACCTATTTCGTTGAACATGGCTTTGGCTATGTCGTTAAAAAATGCACGCATACACACGAAATTCCCACTTTTTAACTCCACCCATATTATTGCATACGCTGACATTATACATACATCAAACCAAAGAGCATTCCAAAATTTAGTTCGATAAAAGGTCATGGTTTCACCCTACTCAAGATGATTCGTCCATAGAAAGAAGTGAGATACAGGAATTGGTCGATATCTGTACGGATGGATAAAAAAATGGATGGGAAAGTTGACTGTGGTGTTTTCACAGAACAGCTAGGCCTGAAACTATCCTTCCGGCTTCCAGACCACTGCAATGTTTTCAGGCAGAGAGTAGACTGATTGAGAAACCAGGAAATGTTCATAAGAAATCGAAACATTTTCTTTTGACAGCTGCTATCCAATCTATCCAACGTGTATACCTTATCCAAAATTGTAATAGAATGTCGCACACAACTGAACGCGATGCCGCTTCACTGTGAAATGATCCTTTGCTGGCAGGGCATAGTTATATATCAGGAAATTGCGAAGCTGATGCCCTAGCGAGAGCTGGCACTGAGCTGCAGGATTATACACTAACACCCCAAGTTTTAAATCCTGTAGCCTCAATTAAGCTGGGATTCAATCAGTATTACATGGTGGCTGCAAACAGAGCCTGGCTTCTGAAAGAAACCGGTAGGAAAACCAGGCAAATTCGGCACGCACTAAGTTCAAAATGCACTGAACAGCTCCTAAAGCCTTGAAACATCATATTTCATCATATCCTTGTTGATGCAGAAAGATTGAGTGCTTCTTTCTACGATTTATGCCAAAGTTGCAGATCGGAGGAGGAGGAAACGATCCAATATTTTCTCTGTGAATGCCCAGTATTATCCAGGAAACGCATGCAAACTTTAGGCTTGCCCTTCCTGGACAGCCTCACGGAAGTAGCTAATTTAAACAATAGTTGCATAACCAGCTTCATACGATACTCGAAATGGTTCTGGTCATCCAGCAGCTAGGTTCTAGTGCCGTCCTAATATTTTGTGGTATCAAAATGGGCCTTAGTGAGCCTTTTGATAAAAGAGGCTGTCACTACACCCAACCAACCGACCAAGGGTCAGTTAAACAAAAAAATTAAGGCACGACCCGATACGAAAAAATTAGCTAATCAGACGAAACCTGACAATAAGAAAATATAAATGGGAAGTGTGGTTTCGGGGTGACGGACGGCATCCTCTTCAGGTGCTGTCATTTACCATCCGCCACCAGACAGCACGACCACGGTTAGGCTTATTGATGGATTAAGCTCATTATACTTCAACTATTTGTATTATTTGTATCCGCGAAGTATAACGACTGTCAAATTAGCGTATATTATTGGTGAAAACCCAAATATGTAAGAGAATATAACTTGGAGAAAGTTGACAAGTCTATTTACTTAGGAATTCTTGTGAGCAGTGATGTCGGAGAAAAAAATCCAATCCAATCTGTTCTTTACATTTTCAAAACCGACAAAGTGTATTGGAAAAATAAGCTACGGCTCTACAAAATCACATTATGATATGTGAGGCGTATTCAAAAAGTAAGGTAACTTTTTAAATTTCGCGGGCAACGATTATCGTTTTTTTTATATATGTTTTATGTTGGTACACTTATCACGAACATATATTTACAGCTATATAATATGTTTAGTTTGTTTATGAGAGGCATAACGGTTAGAAGTGTTTTGCGTGCTCGGCGATTTTTTGCTATCGAAAAAATTGATTAAGAATACATTTCACAATCAATTGA
This sequence comes from Oxycera nigricornis, assembly GCA_963942545.1. Taxonomy (NCBI): domain Eukaryota; kingdom Metazoa; phylum Arthropoda; class Insecta; order Diptera; family Stratiomyidae; genus Oxycera; species Oxycera nigricornis. The sequence goes on along the minus strand of OZ012660.1, from coordinate 44,530,119 downwards.
ATCGTTGCATGTGCAACAGCACATATTTTTAGAAAAATGATGATATACCGCCGATTAAATTGACATTTTTGAGCCTGGTAATCATCATTTGCTTGAGTAAACAACTTTGCTGAGAATTTTATTCATAAATTAAATAGCAAACAAAAATTCAAACGCAACATCTTTTCGAATTTATGTTCATTTGAAATAAAGTCATTAGATTTAGTTTTACACTGTATTTGCGATAGGACACTCTTTTCGTTGTTAATAGTAGGCGTCGATTGCATGTCAGGAGTTTTGTAACAAATAGGAGGCCAAATCTTGATTGGGGACTGACGCATAATTGAATGAGATAATCATATAAATAATATGACATATGGGCGATCATCTGCAACGATGGAAAATTTTATTGGACAATGTTCATCTAACACGAGCTCGTACAGTGCGTACCGAGGCAGCTATCACTACTGTAGAGGGTAATGCAACCTAGAATCTAAATTTATCGATTCAACGACGTTCTCAACAACTTGGCCTCTGTCCATCCACTACATGAAAAATTTTGAGGAAAGACTTTGAACTAAAGCCCTATAAGATCCAACTAGTAGGTACAGCAAATGAAGCCATTGAAACATCGTTTGCGTCGTAATTTCGGTAAATGGGCTGATATGAATTGGAAGTTGAACCGCATTTTTACCGTCAAATCATTTTCAGCGATGAGGCTTAATGGATCCTTATATAAGCAGAATTGCCGTTTTTGGTGTGATGATGATCCTTAAGAAATTTTGGGTGAAAGAAATAGAAATCATGTGATTTGACTCCATTGGACTACTTTTTGGTGGGAATACGTCAAGGTACTTGTCTAATGTCGAATAATGACTTGGAAGCCAACATTCGATGCGTTATTGGCGAAATAAGATTGGCTATGCTGGAAAAAGTAGTGCAAAATTGATCGTCAGGATGGTCTTCCCAAAATGCAATCGCGGTGGTCATATGTCAGAAATTATTTTTAAACTCTAAATGCTACGAAATTTGCAAACTTATAAAGCCAACAAATTGGCCATTTCAATAATTTATCTCTTTTATTTGTTTAAAAAGTTTAAAACGCTCTAAATTTAACTTATTTCCAGGACAGTTGGATAGATAAATGAAAGATTTATAAACCAGCTTCAATGAGGCACAATTTGTCTACTCCACTTTAGCTCCTGGTGACTGATAATTCTATATCGTTCATTGCGCCTTACCGTGTTTTCCCGGAAGATTATGAAGAGAAATAATCCCTTCATTAAAAATTAATCGTCATAAGATTATTTTAGCTGTGCCATTTAAGTCACTGGAACGATTAATCTTCATCAGGAAGCATTGCGTAATTGTTAAGGTAACACTGCCAGAAAATTGGTTAACAGTCTGATTAAATTCTTAAACGAATAGAAGTAAAACCGAAGCCATCAAGTTATTGATTTTCTAATCCTCGACTTAATAACTGCGGGGCAAATACGGTTTAAGAGAAAATCGAAAAAATTATGACCTGCTGGTGCAAGACGTTTGAATAATATAACACTGTCTAGCTTAGATTTTATTTTTACCGTTTCCTCAGTGAAATTATTGATGAATTAATTTGCGTAATCAGTTGGCTGCCTATTTATTTCTTTTTCAAATTATGTTCGTTTTGCAAGAAAATCAATGATCAAATGCCAGAGTCTCAAGCTCAGCAAACTCTGGCAGAGTCATTGTTATGGATTGGCTTCTCCGTCTAAATCTTCGATTTTATGTTGAACAGAATTATGCATAATTTTTTTGACGACATCAAATTAAATTCCACTTAAGGAGATAATAATATGAACGGCTTTTTCAATTCAAATGTGGGGTTTCTCGCTGAAATCGATTAAACGTTTATTTTGCTTATTATTCTTATTTGTCGATCTCATTAACATAACTTGCGCATTATTCGATCAATAAAGCCCTATCCCTCAGCTCATCATTCACTTTGTAATCGTACAAATTTATGAAGGACATTAATTTCCTTACAGAACTAACTCATTCCCAAGATTAAGCGAAACAGGCAAACGATCACAAGGACGTTGAGCTAAGGAAAAACGACTTGCACAGAACATGAGTGACATGAAGGCATGTATCGTGGAGAACTACATTGTCCTTAAGTAGCGTAAAAGCTGTCATAATTGGTCGTTTAAGTCGTGATTTTCAGCCTGGATTTATTATCGGGCGGGGGTGCCAAGCAGCATTAATTGTTGGGCAGATAGGGGAGGGGGTAGGTAACTTGGAATGGAATTAGATATGTGTTTGCTTGCCAAGCAGTTAGAAGGGTGTTCTATCTGCTTTCGAAGATGAATCCTTCGGCTATGCACACAGAACGTCGAGACTTTCCGGAATGTGGGCCGGAGAACACTTAATGGCGGATGAAAGTTCAACGAGGTGTAATTTGAAACAATGCTAATAGTTTTTGAGCATAATGGAATGTCTAATAAGCATGATGACTAAAGTGTGACCTAGTGGATATTAGTAAGGACAATACTGGTGGGAAGGGATTGTTTTTATATTATTTTAGCCGTGTAAAGTGTGCATGGTTGCTATGTACGACACTGCTTTAAGATGCACTTAAAATAGTTTAGTAATAAATTTTTTGTGAATGAAATGAATGAACTAGACTATTTTTTTCTTAATTGTGTTCATTAGATGTCTAAAACTTGCTAGTCTGAAACAATGAAAAATTCTAATCTTTTAGCTTGGAAAAGTTGAATAACAAAGTTTCTAGAAGGATTCGACAATAAATTTGAAGGGGCGGTCTCTCTATAATTTTCAAACAAATAATAATATTATGTTGATTTACGCTTTATATTTGTAATGGAAAAATCAAATGACTCGGAACATGAATTTTTGTCGGCCCTGGACGGATATGGTTTCAAGGTCGATGCATACGTGGATTACGTGGCCACCATAGTCCCAGTCAGATTCATCGACGTTGTGCCTGAACGGATGCAGTTTGCCTTGAATATTATCAGTAGGTGAGTCAAGGACTATAGCCTTGGTGAAAATTCCACTAAGACGGAAGTCGTCTTTTCAGATTTTGAGCTGCCTGTACTTATCGGCGAAAGTCTGATGCTCTCACATCAGGTGAAATACTTAAGGATCATATTAGATCATCAGCTTGGGAAATTTAATTTGGAGGAGAGGATGAGGCTACAGTAGCCTTCTTTACTTGCAAGGCGCTCTTTAGAACTAAATGAGGGCTTAGGCCACGAATGGTACACTGTATGTACATAGCTATAGTTTGGTGAACCTTGACCTATTGGACTATAGTGTGGTTAAAAGATATTAAGTAAGAAAGAAACATGGCTCAGCTGACTAGGACCCAGAGAATGGCGTGCTTGGGAATAACGGGTGCATAGCGCACGAATCTCACAGCTGCACTAGAAACAATCTTGAATTTATTGCCATTCGGCCTACACTGTAAAAATGCGGCAGTCGCTAGTGCTGCACGTTTCAATAGAGGTCGCAGCTGGAGACAAAGACCCTACGGGCACTGAAAAGTCTTTGTAGGACGTTCAACAATGTCAACATGAACTATAGAGAGCCAGTTTTTGGCTGTGGCACAAACTTCGTGACCGTTTTCCCCCAAGAGAAAAGTGAGAGAACGCGGGGTCAGTTGGCGGAGAAACTGTGTCAGCGTAGGATGGATCGAAAACAAAGCAGGCGGAATTAGTAGCAATCTTGCGTGCTACAGAGGAAGTCAGCAGGAGATGATATGTCAATAAAGACATCACTTTCTTTGTAAACAATCAAGCGGTCATAAGATTGGACTGGAATCAGTCGTAGTGTCCTCCAAATAAATGGAGATCTATTTGTATGACCTGAGGACCCTTCCCTAAAGAACAAACGAGCCCTGTGCATGGTTCCTGGGCACAGTGAAGTGCCAGGCAATGTCAACGCGGATCAGCGAGGAATCCCGTAGCGTACAAGCGCACGAGGTGCTGAATATAAGAGTCTCGATGCAGGTACTACGGCAAGATATAAAGGAATTGGCCAACGAACTAGCATTAGGGCGATGGAGAAATTTAAGCACATGTACTGCTAGGCTTATGTGCCCAAATTTGACACGAAACGTACTTTTAATCTGTTAGCTCTGCACAGAGCTTCAACTTGGAATAATAATCTCATTACCGAAGCTGTACTGCCACAAACACCTCAACAACCCTCATCTATAGTTACTCCACCACTAGTTCGCACAACTTCGACACAAGATAGCTCGTGGTCTACAGACAGTTCCTGCTTAAAAACTATCCAGTTTACAGGACGTAATGCTCTATTGGAAATGCCTAAAACATCTAATCCAATTGATTACTTTACTTTAATTGTCGACGATCCTTCCATAGAATTTATAGTGAAGGAAACCAACGAATATGCGATAAAGGTGATGTGTCAACCAGGAGTAAAAGAATCTAGCAGAATAACAACATGGGAAGACCTCACTACTGAGGAGTTTAAAACATTCTTTAGTCTGTTTTTACATACAGGAACAATTTAAATGAATAGGCTCCAGGATTATTGGAAAAAACATTGGCTATTTAATTTACCTTCTTTTGCAACCTATATGTCAAGAAATAGGTTCTTGCTAATTCTTAGATGCCTTCATTTAAGTTCCAATGAAAATGAATCCGATCCTTTGCATAAAGTGAGATCTATTATGGATCATTTTAACAATAAAATGTCAACTATATATTTGCCAGGAAAAGAATTATCTTTGGACGAATCAATGGTTCTTTGGCGTGGAAGGTTGGTCATTCGCCAATATATCAAGGGTAAACGCCATAAATACAGAATTAAACTTTTCATCCTTGCTGAACCTGATGGTACAGTAATAAAATTTCAAATTTATGGTGGCTCAGGAGATGAAACTGGAGGAAAGGGACACACTACTAAAGTAGTATTAAAATTATTGGAAGAGAAGCTGGACCAGGGACATGGACAATTTTTACAATTCTTATAATCTGGCAGTGGAACTTTTAAATAAAAACACATACTGCACAGGTACACTAAATAAATCGAGGACTGGTACTCCATCTGACCTGGCCACTGTCAACCCAAAAAAAGGGAGAAAACAAATCCCTTTTTCTGAACGGTGTCCACATAGGAAAATGGAAGGACAAGCGTCAAATTTTATACATTTCAACAGAGTTTGTTGATGAGCTCCAACCGGTCACAAATAAAAGAAAGCAAACTGTACTTAAGCCGAAGTGTATTATTAATTATAATAAATTCATGTCTGGAGCAGACTTACAGTATCAGATGCTATCATACCATCCATGCAATAGAAAAACTCTGAGATGCTACAGACAGATTTTCATTCACGTCTTGCAAATGAGTATGGTGAATAGCCATCACCCATTTAATAAGTTCAGTGGAAAAAAATTAAGTTTGTATGATTATAGACTGAAAATGTTAGAAACTTTGCTCCCGCAGAAAAATAAATCAATTGCATCATCGGTACCAATTAACCATAAACTCGTTAAAATATGCAATACAAAAACAAGACCAAAAAAATTCACTGAGATTGTAAAAAAAGAATTTAAGGAATGCAGAAAGAAGAAAATTCGCAAAGTCACTGTATATCAGTGCAATATGTGTGAAAGTAACCCTGGTTATTGTGTTGAATGTTTTTTTGAATGCCATTAAACTTATTACATTTATTTTTTTTGTTTCAATTTTATTTTTCATAACTACATAGAATTCCATGTAAATTTGTTAATTATATAGTTGTAATAAATACCTTTTAAACTACTTACGTGTTTATATTCTATTTAAACCTATTCAATATAAAATATAGATGGAATAATGATATTTATGGTAAACACGGATCCGTGTAAGCGGCATTGACAATGGATATTTTGCTGACGGTGACGGCTGCACGGATACGTGTGATATGTATAAATGAGCAAATATACCACAAAAAATTGTTTTTTTACAAAAAAATTTATTTAATTGGTAATAAAGACACTTATGACTACTGGAAACATGAAAAAAATATCCCGCATTTTTTAAAGAAATCGCATTTTTTTAAAGGCAGTGAACGTGATAAGTAAATGGAAGCCGTTTAACTTATCACCTTCATAACCTTACCTTACCAACCTACCCAGATTTCTGAACTAATATATGCATACATGAATGATATCGATAAATTCAACGAAATCGCTTCTGTTTATAGAAGGTTTTTATTATTTATTGTTCATCGGAACATTTACTAGCAAAACTCGACGGTTATTTTCTGAAATAAAAAATATATGAATCGATTCGTTTGGCATTTTTTCATAAATATACTAGAAGAATTTTATTTTAATTTGACATTATTTCTGGTGGTATCTTCGAAAACCGAGATAATATTCTGTCCGAATTAAACGAGAAAAATATATAAGAAGCATGCTCTCATGTTTGAATAAGCCTCCCGACAAGATCTAATATTCATGACTGGTAATTCTGCGAAATGAGCACAGTCCAATATTTTCGGTCATATTTTCATTTCAACCAAGTCAATCACATTTGCATACCTAAGACAAAATGGCATATGAAAAAGGCAATCCAATGAATCGGTATTCAAATATCAGCACATAATTTTAAATGCACGAACAATGGATGTTACTTTTAAAAGCTTTATCGCATGTATCTAATTTCAATTGACATATGTTATCTTTTCCATCGATTATTCTATTTCAGATATTCAATTAATGTCAACTGATTTGGATATCAGCTATTATCAATCAATTATTTCTATTATCAGAAGGCACTTCCTGCGAATGGTGTTATCATAGCTTCCGAACATATAAATTTTTCATACTATCAGTTAATTTGGAAACTTTATCATTCACTTTACGAGTCCTATTTCCAGTGTTGTCCAGTCAATCGATAAATTTTCACTTTTCAACCGTTCTCATGACTCTCATGTCCTTTCTGAGCAGAATACATAGGACCTATTTTAATTAGCATCTTTTCAACTTAACGAAGTCTAATTATATATTTATGTGCAACTAGTGTTACTTTACTTGATTCTATGATTCTGGAAATTCGATTCGACAATATTATTTTAAAACTTTTCCTTTCAACATAAATCAGTCCTTATTCCCAGCATAGAAATGTGATGATGAGCTGCGGCATAATATGCAACGAAGCGAAAATGGTGTTCCTTACCATTTCCTGGGGACTTTTGTTTTCAGTCCTTCGTGCATTCAGGACGAGCTGTTGTCGATGTAAGTGGACGGGATTCGTTGCAGACATTGCGTAATGAGTGTCGTCATATTCAGACACATTATTTTTCACTATAATGGGAAGAGCTTTGTTTTTTGTGAGCAAAAGTAGGATGATTGTGTTTTCTTGTGTTAGTTTAGTTCAAAAGTCAGAAATTAGCTTCGGCTACGAAAACATTCTAAATACCATCCTACTTAGGCGAATGCGGATGGGTAATGTTAGAAGCTATCCTGGAGGAAGATATTATACTGATTGACGGTATCGCTTCAGCGTGTAATGGAATAATCACTAGTCAAATGCTCAGTAATTAATCGTTTTGCTGATGTGAGCTTGTCAGTAATTGGGGATGCTTTGATTGTACGAAATTAGCTTGGATAGAAGCTTTTTGCAGCACAACATCAAGACGATGCCACGCAAGGAGGCGTTCGGCAAATATCTGAATAGTCACTGAATCGCCACCAGTGCGAAATCAAGTAAAAACAAGCCGCGAAGTGCAACCCTTGAGGTCCACACGGTCAACCTCCCAGTAATATCTAGATAAACATTAAAAATATTAAACACAATAATAATTTTTTTGAAAATAGTACTACTTTAAATAATAATAAAGAGAGGTATTCATAGCAGCAACAGGAATGAGTTAATATTAATCATATCATCTCTATTCAAAAACTGATAGGAATGTATAAATTTTATAAACATTTATTACTGTATTGTGCAAGTCAGGTTAAAAAAATATTTTTTATGAAAAAAGCCCTAAGTTTTTGCATTTTCTTCTATTAAATTAAAAAAAACGCTGAAACGGATTTTTATAATGTTAAAATAATCAAAAAGTTGTTAAAACATGTCGATTGACCCCTTAATGATGCAAATATTATATCTGGTTCGTGAGATATAGTGAATGGAAGAAATGACCTTGAAGATCATGATGACTGTTAATGATTTTTTATCTTTTATTTAATGTTTCTTGTTATCATGAGAAAAAGTTTTGATGAAGTTGTTTCAAGCATTGCTTGAAGTATATAAATTTTATAAAACTTGAATACTGTCTTCCGTAAATCAGGTTAAAAATTTATTGTTTATTTAAAAAAACCTAATTTTTTGCACTTTTTTTCTTAAATTAAAAACGGCTCCAACGATTTTTTTCAAAATTCACGCAAATTTCAATACGCGTTGATTGACACCTTGACAATGTGAATCGTATGTTTGGTTCGCGAGATATAACGCATGACAGAAATGACCTTCAAAGGGGCAAAACAACAAACCCCCCCGGACCGAAGTATCCCAAAAACTAATCAGCTCTTAAAATTGCAAAGACGCTTCGATTGACACCTCAACGAAGTCGATACGACTTTGTTTACGTGAGTTATGCTCGTAGAAAAAACTGTCCACGAACGTACGTACGTACACACACACACATACACACATACATCTCCCTTTCTGAAAACACTTTATATATACTCTATAGACCTCAAAACGAAAAGAAATGTTGAAAATTTCAATTTCAATTTTCGAGGCGATTACAAGAAATTCCCATATAGTGGGCAGTTAATAATAAGCACTTGCTGTTTTCGGTGATTATGATTTTTTACACACATCGAAACACAGAATCAATTTTCCTCGATGACCGATGCTTGAATTCTCGAAAAACTTTGCGTTCTAAAAATGAACTAGTGGCGAATGGTAACTAATTTCCGTAAATTAATTTCCAAATTTCTACATGGGGCAATTCCAGGTTTAACAAACTGAAGAGGGGTGACAAGTGAGCTTGGTTTTTCGGCTTCAATTTTTTTAGCAGCGTTCGCACCAATTTTGAAAAGTAGATACTGAATTGTAAAATAGAAGAGTTATGACACAATATCACGAAGGGGTCATGCTGACGGTGAGAATTTTTTTTATACTTTTATTTCAAATCTTCAGTAGCCTTCAAAAGCACGTAGTTATGATATCCGTTTTCGGAAGCAGGAAAAGACGTTTAAATAAAATTAAAATCACTTTATTAATCGCATATTTTAAGAAAAAAATGTGTCGGTAAGAGAAACAATACCTACAACAATGGCCCCCTGATTTCAGATAAAAAGAGAGAATTTATGAATTCATTTTGGAACCACTACCATGTAAGTTATAGTCACGAAGATTTTACTGGCAGATGTTAAACGATAAGAAGGAATTAAGTTCCTTGACTAATTCACTTACTATCTAGATTCAAACAACGTAACAGTTTGCACTTCTAGAACATAAAATGTTTATAATTTTATAACAAGAGCCAAAAATTTGCCGAATTAGAACAACAAATTATTCAATGATGAAAACTGTGACTATTAACATGTTTTTGTTAAAGCAATTTTCTCAACGTGATTTAGAAACATACAAAATCAAATAATCTGATCATCAAAGCACCTCCTTTTGTTGAAAAGCAAGAATTTGCTCAAGAGCACTTGTTTTTCTGGTAATGGAAATATGCTTTAAACTATTAAAATTCATACGGTGCTTGTTTTCGTTTCTCTCCCCAAATGAAAACGCTAACGTAAAGAGAAACGTAACGGTAAAGAGAAATTGTTGGAGTGGCTGGTTAAGGTACTAACATTTTACAGGCAGCCATATTTTCTGGCTGGCATTTCGATATGTAGTGAAACTTTGGAGGATATCCAAGAAAATAAATTTTGAACGGGTAGACATTTTTGTAAGGCAAGGCAACATAAGATTGTTCTGAACACATTTGATATGACTTTTTAGCAAAACAGAACTCGAAGGTGCTGTTCATTTGAAATCCAACTATTCATTTGAAATTGGACGACAAGATTTTACAATGAACTCAAGTAACATGGACACCTCACCTGAATTTCACTTGTATTGCGCCGAGAGCGGCGATAGTGTTTTGATTACACGAATTTTGTTGATTGATTTTTTTCTCGTATATTATTTCCTTCCTCATAGGATAACATAGAGTCAAGCAATCAGATAAAAGAAGAAACAAATATTCTGAAATTTGGTAGTACATCATACGAAATTAATTTTAGTTACTGAGTTTGATGTAATCTTGTCAGTTCATCAATAAATATATGAATATAAATTAATCGTCCACGGCAAGAGACATTAAAAGCCGCGCAGTAATTTGATTTCACCATAAATTTGACGAAACCTTCTTCTTCTGCGAATAACGTCCAAATATTCTGCCTAATTCGGTTGTTGCATTGTTCTTCATTTGAAAACAAAGTTGAGTCCAATTATTTTGGATTTTTCAATGTGAATACGGGAAAAATGCACAAAAAACGGGGAAAACTTTTATATCAACGATGAGATTTGAACCTTGACTGTCATGATTGAGATAAACTCATGTTCTACGGTCCTAAAATGATAAGCGAACAGTGGATGTTTCTAGGTGGTCCACATAACCAATATCAAAGTTGGAAATTTTAGATCAAAAATTGAAAGTGGACTCAAACTTCGATACAGTAATTTTGAGTATGAATTTTAACATACTTCTTACCTACAAGTTTATGAGCTTGTTACGTTCGCAATTTAATACGGCCGGTGAGGTTAAAACAAGACCCATGACTGAAGTTCACTTGAAGCGAAAATCACTCAAAGCTTAATTAAACTACCCCAAGAACACTAGCCACCCATCATAAGTAACTTTCTTTGATGATATTAAACCACTGCACTGGGGCTCCTAGAGTAGAGCCATGAATCAAATCATATTGTTGCATTTTTAATGAATATTGTAAGTAAATCTAAATGGATTATAAGAGTTATTATGAAACGGTACGTCAACACCGAAAGCAACCGCGACTACGAAATCGAAGAGGCAAGCAAATAATGTATTACGAAAGAAGCAGAGTGAGACGAGCAGGAAGATGTGGCATGTCCATATATTACTGGCCGGATTCATCGACGGCAGCAGCTCCTCCACCACAGTGATCGACCTGGTAATGTAGACGACAGCGATAGTGCCACCTATGAACTCCCGGTGGCCACGGATAACTAAATATCACGCGAAAAAGGAAGCCACCGATCGCAAAATAATCAATAAAAAAATCAACATGAAAAATGTCAGATAGTGTCAAGTTGAACACGATCGGAAATCGTCACAATCCGGACAGACTGAAAAGCGTGATCCTATAAAGAAAAGCTAACCATCCCGCTCGCTTTTCTTTTTGCGGTGGGAAACTCCGGGATCGACTATTTTTGTGGGAAAACCAGCAGCCCTTCTTTTTGCAATGGATTTGGGGATGATTCTGGCTTTTTCTAAACGCCAAAACGGCAATCGAGGCGAGCCACAGGGAGCGATCCTTTTGTGCGAGTATCAGTTTCATGAACGGGTTTTTAAGTTAAGATTCTTGGCGATAGTTCTTACTTTGTTTTTCTTCATTTTTGTCTTAGTCTTGGAAGCAGATTTTTAAATTTCCAGTATAATATTTTTAGATTTTCCATAAACAATAATAAATGTTGCACTACTCAAAATTTAAGCTTCAACACTTCAATTCAGTCAAATGTTCTTTACTTGCAAGGTATTTTGACAGAACTCATATGATTGACATTTGTATAGATCTAAACGCCACTATTTGCCTTTTGCGTCGGCGGGTTCTTCACAAGTTTAAACAATATTACCGTAAAAATGAATGAAAACGAAAATACACAGAGTATAATTTTGAAACTTTTCACGGAGAATCCGAAAAGAACAGTGAATGGCGACCAAAGTCAAAAAAAGACTAAAAATTATCGGAAAGAACTGGAAAACGGGCAATTGTAAAATTCGAAATGGTGGGTTCAATTGAAGACAAACAAAGAAGTAAAGGTCCTAGTGGATCCAGTGACAAGGAATTGGAGTGTGGTGTGTTGCAGACAATTCATGGTCGGTATCAACTCGTGATATCGCGAAACAGTGTAAAACATCGCAATCGACAGTGCAAAAAATCAAAACAAGAAAAGGCGTAAAGACACACAATAAACAAAAATACCAAAAAGAAGTGTAGAACAATTGAGCAAATCCGTTGAGGGCAAAAAAAATTTACAAAATAAACTGAAGAACATTTTCTGCCTTGTATGGGACGATGAAACGTACCTGAAATTCGACTTGAATATGGTTCCCGGTCCTCAATTTTAGAACTTTCTGCAAGGAGAAGACCTTCCACAAGAATAAAGATCTATTCAGTTTGAAAAGTTTGACGCAAAAGCACTTGTCTGGCAAACTATTTGCGAATGCGGTAGAATGAGCACCGCATTCTTCACAAAAGGTACGATCTACCGTTTGCAAAAAAAAATCATAACGTACCTATATTTTGGCTTGATTTAGATCCTGACGATTACGCGAAAAATACGCTACAATGGTTTCAAAAATTGCGTTTGAATTTTGTGGAAAAAGAGTTAAATCTATCAAATGTTCCAGAGCTTCAACCTATCAAACGTTATTGGGCACTCGTTAAAGGCAATTTAGAGAAGTACTAGAAGCTAGGGATCGCGAAAAGCTTAAAAAACTCTAATTTCATACACAAATATAGTATCTAACATACAAATAGTAAAAAAAAAGTAGGGCCAAATATTACTGAAATTGAAAAAAGAATTTGATTCATCATTGGACAAAATTTAAGTGTTCGAGCCTTAGATCCTGAATCAAAGTTTCATATTTCAGAGTTCTTGCGATCAATAAAACCTCAGAGGCATCTAGTTGGGATCGTTTGTGGACCAACTTTAAACACTTCGAATTTGCCGTTGTAATTGCGTAGCCTTCCTCAACGATATGTTTCGCAACTGTTACCTCATATCCATCCTCCTGGCTTTGATGGCTAGTTCAGCTTCTGGTACAAGGTATATAAACCAGAATAGGTATGATTTATTGCCCTAGGGTTCCGCGCCGAGTGACGTAATATCGCACAGACACGCCCACTAGTGCTGCCATCCTGTTTAGAAAATAGATTGGAAAATATTTGGGCAGCCCTGTTCACCTCATTCTATATTTCACAATAGACATATAAGCAATGGTAGATGCTACATACCAGAGCTAGTTTTAAAATCACAATCAAATCGATTGAGCGTGTCAGTTGTTGTCATCTAGTTAGTTAGCAAGATAAAAGAATCAATTTTTAACAATGAGCTGACCGAAAATGCGCCAAAGGATATCGACAAATCGCTGTTCGAAACTGATGACACTTCCTCAACATGGATAGGAGAATCCGAACAAATACTCACATCGAGTTTACTGAGTGTTTTTTCTGAAGGGGCAAGTGTTGCTGAGCCTATTCCGAATGAAATGACGGACTTGGAGCATGATGCTCTCGAACATATATCGGGATATATCCTTCAGCGTTTGAAAAGCAGCCACCCCCACCTTTTACACATCTATTCAGAACAACAGCCATCGTGCAGCTTTACTTGGACGGATCAGACGGCCGAACTACATCCAAACACTTGTAAATTTAGCTGAAAATGTTTAATTGATAAAAGAAATTAAAAATTTGTTTTTTCGCTGTAAAATGCTTTTTAAAATTCGAGTACTGAATAGTACTATGATTGAAAATAATAAAAGTGTCAAACAAAAATCTAATAAAACTGTGAACTAAATTGCCAACTTTGTTTCATTTTGATAGCGTAAGCTGTTTCTAAGCAACCGCACTTATTCATTTGCCAGCAGTGAATTAGTCGCAGCGGTTGAGCAATAGATTAACATGATTTTCACTAACAATGACATATTCGCAAGAACTACATTCCCAGTCGGAAAAAGAAAAATTGGCTTCATTCAAAGTGTGCATGAAATCCCACGTGGGTATATTTGGCCACGCCCTCCCCGCCGGATGACGTAACAACAGATCATACCAATGTAGTTTATATACCTTGTTCTGGTATGTGCTCTTGTTGAAAAGATCTGATAGTTTGCCCGATGTAAACCTTGTCGCGCTTTTTTTCGTAGAATTTTGGGGATATAGAAGAATGGTTTTTGCTTGAATTTGTGACTTATTGCTGACGCATCGATGTTAATCCTTGGCAAAATTCTCTTTTCATTTCCGACTATCGTTAATCGTTCAGATCGCGCCAAGGAAAAGTTACTTCAAAATTTGGGAAAAAAGGATCGGACGGCATATGAAATATTCGATGAGCATTCAAACAATTCCCATCAGCAACAAAATAATGCCACTAAACTGCAAAACGAGTCCAGCAACTATATCAGATGCATTCGAGCCGTTCAATTAGCCTCCAAAACCTCCAAAAGTTTATTAGCGACAATGAACTGGATACAAAGCATTATTTGCACAAGGTTCAGCAGCCGAATCACTTTGACAGGACTTTTCACATAAACTAGGCGACCAAGTGTTGATACCATTGAATATACACTCCGTTTCATATTTATAACCCACCTACCAATTTCAAATTATCTTCGCCTTAAAATTATTTTTGCCCCAAATTCAATACGAAAAAGATTGAGAAAGTCTGTGCAATGGTCGTTCTATAAATCATTTCTCATTACAGTTATTTTTCCTGCAGTTCTTGGAAATTCGTAATTTTTGGTGCGTTTCATATTTATAACCCACGTTGTGATTAGTGCAGTTAGAAATCGGCATATTGAATCAGTTTAATCGTTGTTTGCAAGAGGGTTTCGCAATAAGCTTATTATTTAAAATGCCGCGTTGTGTGTCATTAAATGACGTAGAAAAGGGTAAAATTTTAGCGTTTAAATATGGTGGTTTGAACATAAGTGAGATGTCAAGAAAACTTGCTCGCAGTCGTCGTGTAATTCGAAACTTTTTAAAAGATCCGGAGTTATATGGGAAAACGAAGCGAAAGGGAAGAAAAAAAATTGTTTCCGCGGGTAGAGAGGAAAATTGTACGAGCCGCAAGTAATTCTACACTAAGTTGCAATAAATTGGCAGCACTTGCCTAAACAAAGGTGTCAAAAACAACGGTTTGAAGAACGATTCGACGTAATCCTAACACTTGTAGAGGTAAAATGAAGACTACTTCACGACTATAAGATCGCCATTAGAAAGCTCGACTGGAATTCTCAAAAAACAATATGGCTACAGATTGGTCATATGTAAGAAATACTGGCTTCCATATTTCTTCATTGTTAAAGTGCAAGATTTCATTTCCAGGTGATATTTTCTGATGAAAAGAAATGGAATTTGGATGGATTCAACGGATTTAATTCTTACTGGCGCGATCTGAGCAAGGAACCTCTGTATTTCTCGAAGAGGAATTTTGGTGGCGGTTCTGAAATGTTGTGGGGAGCATTTATATTATTTATTTATTTAAAATTTATTTCACCGCGGATGAACAGTAGAGATTATATTCAAGTACTCGAAAGCAGTTTACTGTCAATCCTGGCAGAACATGATGAAAAAAACTGGATTTTCCAACATGATAATGCTAGAATTCATACCAATCGTGAAATAAAGGATTGAATGGAGACAAATTCCATTAGGATGATGGACTGGCCGGCGTGCTCACCCGATCTGAATCCCATTGAAAACATTTGGGGAATTCTTGTCAGACGGGTATATGTTGAAAATCGCCAGTATGAATCACTGGCGGAATTGAAAGCTGCAATTCTTGACGAATGGCGAAAACTTGGCAATGAATTGTTGAAAAAATTAATCCAGTCCATGAAAACCAGGATTTTTGAAGTGATAAAATTCAAAGGAGGTCCTATTCGTTATTAAGTTTGAATATCTTTGTTTTTTATTTGAAATTTTTCTGAAATAACGCTTTATTTTGTTCGAAACTTCATCTGGGTTATAAATATGAAATACACCAAAAATGACGAATTTCCAAGAACTGCAGGAAAAATAACGATAATGAGAAATGATTTACAGAACGACTATTGCACATACTTTCTCAATCTTTTCCGTACTAAATTTGGGGCAAAAATAATTTTAAGGCGAAGATAATTAGAAATTGTTAGGTGGGTTATAAATATGAAACGGAGTGTATATACATCACAGTTTCCGAGGATAGACGTTGAAAGTAGCGAGAGTATCGGGGGTAATCTGTATGAATTTGGAGGAAGGTAGTTTTTCATTTGTTTCAGAATACAGTAAACCCCGCTTAAGTGCACTCCGCTTAACTGCGTTCCCCGCATACGTGCGTTGCATTGGGGGTAAACTGAGAGTTTTCAAATAATCATGTATGAAAACCCCTCTTAAGTACGCTCCGCTTAATTGCGTTCTCCGCTTTAGTGCACACATTTATGAACATTTTTCCAATTGTCTTACTGAACTAGAAACGGATAACTGCTTATCGAAAATATGGAAAATTTTCGGTGCATGCATTTTATGATACATATTCTTAAGTGGACTTCGAACAGTTTTACCTCGTTGGCATATCATCAATAAATAAGAATTAGCGCCTTAAAAAAAGGCCAAATCCGGTGAGGGCTATGAATTGTATAAGCAATTGTGTGTAGGTGTGAATATATTCTCAGGTATGTAGAAATTTTTTTCTCTGGAAAAGGATTTATAGGTGCAGTTTCATCGTGTAAAAATATGCTAAGCAGCTTGTTGTTTTCATGATGAGGTGATAATATGTTACTAATGTAGCACTCTCTTTTTGCAAATTTTATTGCATTCTTAGAACATAGATCAGGGATTTTTTTTCATGACGACGAGGTTCAAAAAAAAGGATTCATTGCCACTAAAACTATGACAATCTATAGATACATTCGTAAGGAGATAAGAATTGTAGGAGAACAACTGTAGGTGTGTATGAGTTGATAGTATGTACATATGTAAAATACAAGGACTCCAGTTCTTCAATAGGAGAGAATTTTAGCGGTCATAAGATATTTAAATATGTATGCAGCTCGGTCAAATATTTTACTTATCATTTCCTTTAGAATTTCTATAGTGTAGTTCTACGGGACCAGTCATTGCCTTTCTAAGCAAACGTGATTTGTACGTACATAGTCTAAACTATTTGATATCTAGTGTTTTTCGCGTGTTTAGTGTTGATATAAAGATTGGATTCTGATTCTTCGGACCAATTTTTTGTAAATTATTTGTGGGAGTTTCAGTAAAGTTTTCAAATAAAATGGAACGTAAATTAGTGTCATTAACAGTTAAGCAGAAACTGAACATCATTAACCAAATAAATAATAAGAAAAAAAAAATTGTGAAGGAGTATGGGTGCACAATAAGCACTGTCAACCGAATATTGCAGCAGGAGAAAAAAATAAAGGACCTTGCAGCCCAGAATTTAAACACAAAGCGAAAAAGGGGTGGAGCAAACAAAAACGTTGAAAAAGCGTTGAAAATATGGTTCGACCAAAACCGACAACATAACGCCATAATTACTGCGCAGAGTGTTATGAATAAAGCCCAAGAATTGGCAGTAAAAATGAACACTGATTTTGAACCAACAAATGGCTGGCTTTACAGGTGGCAGAAAAGAGAAAATATTAAATTCACTAAAATTCATGGAGAAGCGCAAGACGCAGATAACGACAGTGCAACCGCGTATTGTGAAAATGTGTTGCCTCCCATACTGCAAAAATACGAAGTTAACAACGTTTTCAATGCAGATGAAAGTGGACTATTCTATAAGTCTCTGCCAAAGGGGACTCTTGCATACAAGGGAGAAAAACTTCGTGGTACCAAGTCCCAGAAAAAAAGGATTACAATACTGTTTTTGTGTAATGCAACGGGAGCCTACAAAAAATTTTTTATTATTGGCCACTCAAAAAATCCACGATGCTTTAAAAACAAAAATATTGCACTTCCTTATTTTTCGAACAAAAACGCATGGATGACGACAAAAATTTGGAATGAAATCCTTTTAGGCGTGGATACTGATTTGATAGCCGAAAAAAGGAAGATCGTCCTTTTTGTGGACAATGCATCATGCCATAAAATAACGACAGAGTTCCAAAACATAGAAATCCAATTTCTTCCTCCGAATACTACTGCTTTGATACAGCCACTGGATCAAGGTATAATTAAATGCTTCAAATCTTACTACAGGCAAATAATTGTACGAAAGCAAATCACGGCTATCGAACGAGGAGTTCCCTTAACTAACTTCATCAAATCAATATAATTATATGATGTGATTCTGTACGTTAAACGGGCATGGTGGCTGGTTTCAGATAAAAGTATCCAAAATTGTTTTCGCAAGGTAATTAAGCCCTTTTTCATGATGAAAATATATTCTGAATTATTTTTTTCTTTTTATAGGCTGGCTTTGTGAGCATCGCTCCTTTTGAAGATGAAGGTGATGAAAGTTTGCCAAATGATTTATCGACAAATAGCGATTTTCAAGAGTACGTTGACTCTGATGTCAATTTAGAATGCTGGGGAATGCTTAATGACGATGAAGTTATTGGCGAAGTTCTCCTGGAAGAGCAGCAAGGAGCCAGTGATGATAGCAGTGACGATGGAAGTGAGCATCAAGCATCAACAAGCGTCGAAACGCCGAAACCTAACTTTAAGGACGCCGCGGAAGCCATTGCCACTCTCAAAATTTACTTGGATGAACGAAACATAGACCGTTGGGATCTCGAAAATTTGGACGAGAAAGTGTTTGAGACATTTCAGCGAACATTTAAACAAAAAAAAAATTACGGACTACTTCGAGAAAAATTTGTAATATTCTGGCATTTATATACATAGTATAGGCCTTCTTGGTTGTCATTTGAAATGTAAAATGAAGTGTGTAAATATTTTCCTTCATAAATTTTGCCAATAAACGTTGTTTTCTTTTATCATCATTCTAATTTTTCAGATTGCTATACGCTAAAATAATTAAAACAGAGAATTAATAAGTGCTCCTGACGCATTTAAACGAATTTGGCTAAGTGCGTCAATGTGCACTAAAGCGAGTTCGGCTAAGTGCGTCAATGTGCACTAAAGCGAGTTCGCCTAACTGCACAATTCGGGTAAGTGCGTCAAGTTTTCCCGAACTTTTCCTAACGCACTTAAGCGGGGACTACTGTACCCTTAACTTGATCTGAAGAGAGTCGGCATATTTGCCAAGTCCAAGGAGGTTACGAGACCGATTGTCGATTGTCCAATTTGACTAGGCTATTCGAATGTCTACTAACATGAGTTGCTTCAACAGGGTCTTCACTCAGTCCGAGGCTCAATTGAAGCAGTCTAAACGTGTAGCAGATCATTTGTCTATCAACAAATCGACCAGAAGGGGTTAATGCCTGTCCTGGCGATTGTCTGCTACTGCACTAGTGGATCATCTGAAGAGTAGCGCTATCTGTTGGTTGTTTGCAAGTCCTCGGGTTATTTACTCAGTCTGTAACATCCGTGTGTGGCTTTGATATATAAAGAGAAATCTCGAATCGAATGGCGTCTCAGAATCGAACAACGAGTGGTAGCGTTAATGCATCATCTTTGGTAGCCTGTGCTGACCCGAATATCGTGGGGATCAGAATTACACGACAGTAAGCAGATGAAAGAGGAACAGAGATCGGCAGTCGCATTGGCCACGATCAACAATCAAGGTATTCAGGCTGATAACCTCTGTGAGCGTCACCAGGTATCATCTACGGATACATGAGATTGTTGCTTGGCACCCACAGAATTATCACTTCCTACACTTAAGATCTGCATTGACGATACAAGGTCAGGATAGGTTCTGTGGTGACCAATCAAAGATCTAAGAGTAATGGCCATGCGTCATTCACCTTCACTTTAGAACTGTTCCGCTAAGACAGTTGGTTTCTTCCTTAAGTATTTGCACAGGTTGTACATAACACTTTTTAATTTACAGTGGAATCTTTCTCGGTTTTCCAAAAATAAAAATAAATGTTATACTGCATCAGAAAATAAGGCATTGTATAATAGTTCACCCAATCCTCAAGTTCAGCCATTCAATTTTGAACAAATAATCTATTTGATACCTTACTTACATTGGTCTACGTTAAAATAAGGACATGAATGCCTGGATTTCTTTTGAAATTAAAACCCTTAGTTCGTAATGAATACAAACTACTACGCTAAGTTTTCTATCATGATTACAATCTGTACTGCAAAATTACAGGTAGCACAGGAGTTCTACAATCCAAGTCCTTTCCATGTTAGTCGCTCCATTTTTATGAGAGTTGTGAAGATAACCGAGCCAAAAACGGAAACATACAGAAACCGTTTTTATAGGTAGGACAACGTCGCATTGTGGTCACAAAATTGTAGGAAAATCAATTGAATCGATCGACAAGCTAGGATTGAATCCTTCAAACTCATTCTCTTTGAAACGAATTTCCCTAGACCGCATATTGTCAAAAGCAAAAATGGGAAGCAGGAAACCGCTGACTCCGTGGTGCATCTCCAAAGGCGTTTTCGATGCAGGAAAATTTACAAAGCAGCACAGAATGAATCTAGTTGATGTCCTGTAATAACTGTTTGCAGCTTAAGTCAATTTCAAAGGGGTCGAGCGACGATTACATTGATTACCAATAGGGACTACAGCCGTTGTATCAAAGGGAGGTCTTGTCTATCCGCTGAAGGGATGAAGTCTCGTTCAAACAAATTAATTGCAAAGCCCGCCACAGCAAGAGTTTAATGGGCCAAGTGCTTTGCACACTAAGGACTCGCCTCTCGCAACCAAATTCGGCCACGAAACTTGGTCAACACGAGAATGCACCCCACGGTGGGGTGGGTGGACGCCATCCTCGGCAGAGCGCCTCCGCATTATGTGTTTATCAGCTCGCCAAGTCATAGTAGTTCGCTACTGTGGCCAAAGTGGAGGATTCCGATGAGGGAGAAGGCGTCTTTTGATTGTAGAACGCACTGGCCACCCCTGCCTGCGAAGAATACTGCAGTGTGGGGGGGAATCGGTGCAAGTATCCGCATTGGAGGCACTCGCAGGAATCCCGGCGATGTGCACTTAGGCAGATGTGTCTAACGGATTGTCGGCCAAAGAGAAGGATGTGTGGGCGCGGAAGGATGGCAGGCGACCAGTTGGCTGAGTGCCGACAAAGCGAAGGAGATCCTTGCTGCACACTGCCGTTCGCTATGCGCATCTCGTGCACCAGGCACGGCGGCGGCGGAAGTGCATGGAGGCGGCGGAAGTGCATGGAGGCGTCGGAGTGCGAACGGAGGCGCTGCGGAACCTTGGAATGTTCCTACAATGGATGTCTGGCCGTGCGGAGTCGGTGGTGCTCCACGGGGCCAGGCGATGCCGGCGGCGCGTAGGCGACTTCCCTCCTCCGCGGACGACTCGTGGGAACTTCTGCGATGGCGGAAGCAATGCGGGATGCTGTCCCGGCACCGGAGTCACGCCACAGCTCAATTGCGCCAGACTTCTGAGGGCAGACAGAACAGAAACCTTGAAAGCTACCAAACACCGATTAGTGGCTCTACTTACTTGCCGGGGGAAGTTGTGCCTTTCTCGTTGTACATCGCTCCACACCGGCTACCTTTCGCACCTGGGGCCCGGGTGAATGACTGGATCGCCGCGTGTGGAGCGATTGGGGAGCTAACGAACTGCGGGCAAAACAAAACAAACACCGATCGGCGGTCTCGGGCTCCCCGATAGGGAGAGCAAGGGGGCCAAATCGATTCGGGGGCGGAACTGGCAGAGGCACGGCGTGCTCCTGCTTCGCCGGGGCAGCTACCATCCGAACAATTGTGGCGGAAAATCAATAACTCTTTTTTTGCTTCCGGGATTGGGTCGTGGGCGCACCGGGAGGCGCACCGGCTCCTTCCTGTCTGCGGCTCCCACTCGACGAGCAATCACACAACAGACGCAACTTCTACCGGGCTAAGCCTCTAGCGATTTTACCTTCATATGCGGGCCTGTCCGGCCGCCACCGGGGGAACTTCTGCACGCGGAAAGGACACTTGGCGCGGCGTCGAGCGTGGTCACTTCATTGCGTACCCCTGCGTCGCGCTCGAGTTGCAAGGACCTAAACACCCGCCGACACTTTCTATATGCTGCGATTCTCAGCTCACTCCACTAGCAATGCAATACTTCTCGCCGACTTTAACCCCGAACTAGCCGTCAACACCTTTCAGCTTAAATGTCCGAATTCGACTGCGAGCAGAATACGAATGTGAATGCGGTTCGGCAATTTCCAATGGAAGTTTGTTTGCAGCGGCGCAAAGCCGTGGAAAAGTCAGCTCGTTCGAATGATACTTTATTAAGACTTTATTGAAAAAAGCCCTTTGTTAAAAAAACCGTTTGTACTCACACTTAAATTAGCAGTAATATATGCAATTAAATGTAATTGATAATTCGGTATTTAACGGGCACATATTGACCCTAGTCTAGCACAATTCTAATGCCAACCGCTGCAACATTGGTAAACATGTTGAACTGTCAATGCAATCTGTCAATTCCTGGACTTACGCTGTCAATGTTTCTTAATGAGAAGATTAATTCGTGATTTCGTAATCAGGAATAGTTCCGAAAGCCATTTTTGAGTATTTGTTATCATATTTTGTATCAGTGTAGAAAGCCAATCTGGCGAAAACATTTTGAAAAGAAGAAAATTACTTTGTGACAGGAAATTTCAATCATGTCACTTTGACCAAACCGCAAGCCGTTATTTTCAACAAACGATCATGACGAAAACAAGGTAAAAAAATATAAGAGATGAACAAATTCACTAGCAATTTCAACATGTTTCGTCCAGATGTAGTAATGGCATCGAGATTAGCAAAAATACAAAATTTACAAATTTATTGAAAGTTATTGCAAATACAATGAATGAAATGCCGCTAAAATATCATTAAAGCAGTGGCGGCTCTACCTTTGGGGCTAGTGGGGCTCAGCCCCACCACTTATTGTTAAGCCTATATTAGTGCAAATGTAATAAAATATCATTATAGATTTCAATATAGTTTTCATAATTTCATTTCATTCCAAAATATAATGTAGCATTTTTTTCGCCCATGCTGTAGTTTACTTTCACATAATCTTCTTGCCACGCACTGTAGAACGCTTTTTTTCTCTTCGACTCGTTTCGTTGTGCCTATACCGAGTAAAAGCTGAGAGTAAAATTCAAACTTATTTTCTCTTTGACAATTTTTCACCTTTAGTACGACGAAGGGGCTACATGAACTTTGCCCCGAAAAAGAGAATTTCGATTTGAATGGCTGCATGAATTCTATGCTGAAGCGGCGGGAGTGTGCGTGGTTGAAATAACATGTGTATACATCGTGGACGGGCTAATCATATGCAGCCCGTGCAGTGCTTCGACAACTTTAGCCTTGGCATGGGCTGGATAATAATTTTGAGCAGGCATGAGCAACATTTTTTTACGACGGGCCGCAGGGGGTGAAGGTGATGACTGTTAATGCAATAGTAGTCTCATCAGTGTAGTGCATGGTATTAGTACTTAGTGTGCCTTCGTAGTGTTTGGAATTTTTAAAGTTTTGTAGTGCTTAAAGTTTGTTTCAGAAAAGGGTTCTTCAGAATATGGTATTTATGATTTTGATTAAATGCTTGCTAGAAGTTTGAATTTCATTTTTAGTATAAAAAAATTCGGTATTTTCAAAATATGAAATCGGTAGGAAATTTAATTAATATTAATATTACGCTATTCGAACGAAATGTTTCAAAATATGTCTACCATTGTTCAGCTTTACAGTTTTTTTAAAGATAATAACCTTTGTTCGTCTTTCCAAAAAACAAGTGAGTTAATAGAAATAGTTTTAACAACGCCGGTTACTACTGCAGAGTCGGAAAGATGCTTCAATACCCTAAAAAATATCAAAATAAACAAATCGAGCACCATGGACCAAAGTCGTCTTAATTCGCTTGCAGTACTCTCTGTTTGTAATAAATTCATTAAAAAAAATACCCAACATGAATGAAAGGGTGATTAACTTGTTTGCTCAACAAATAAAACGTCTAGATAAAAGAAATTGCTTTTGTTGTTGATGTTGATTGAAGAACAATATACAATGTAAAACTGTTTTTGCTGAATTTATGTATTGATGGTTTTCGCTCTTGTTGTTGTTGTTGTTGTTGTTGTTTTTGTTGAATTTATTACTAGTTTTTTCGATTGTTATTGTTGTTTTTGTTGCATTTATTTTAGTAGAGAAATTATTTATTTTGAAAAGTGCGCTAGGCCTAAAATTTGCTTCGTTGGAAGAATTCAAATGTTTTTAAACAATTTTTTTTATTCAGAGTGCACTGAACTTTTATTAAAGCTTTAAATGTTATTCAAAACACGATAATAGGAATATATCTTTGATTGCCAGCGAATTTACTTTTGGGGAATCCGATCACTTAAAATCGCATAACGCTCCACATGTGGTACCTCTTGGGTGAGGTGGAAACTCACATAAGAACTTATATTGATGATAGAAAAATTCGTACCAGTAGCCCCACCATACTTAACTCCCACAAGCCGCCACTGCATTAAAGGTTCATCATACGAATTTACTTTGGATTGGCTATGTACAGACACAAATACGATTGATTTAAAATAAAAATTAGTGAGTGATATCCAGTTAAGCTTTTTTGAAACTCAAGGATATATTCAGAACGAGCATGCACAATTCTCACGTTCCACCCGTTGCATTGCTTAGAATCATGCACTCTAGATAATTCATGGCATGTCATCGACTTTGTCACTGGATAAATGTGATGGAATCATTTACGGATATTTATGATTTCGTAAATTTGAACAATGGAAATGATGATTATTCGTAGGAACGATGACCATCGGTTTGTTTGGATATTAATAATCTATTTTGGTCACAAAGATGCAACTCTGAAACTTACACATGCGTATGTAGATTTTAATATTGTACATGAAGTTACATCCCTTCGTTTAATTTTCGAGTAAAATATTTGTACATAGATTTTAGGATAAAAGAACTGTTGATCAAGAAATAAAACAAGAGTTAAATCTGAAGTTTAACTGCCATATTCGGTAAGCATTTTACTTACTACTCTGCTACCATAGTAGGCTTTAGAAATATCGGCATTTCACGTGCCATTAAGACTAGCGTTTGTCGTAATTTTGTAAGAATTCATTCAGAAATGATATTAAACCAAAACTTATTACACTGTAAAATAAAGGCATTTTTTTTAAATATTTACTTTATGCAGATAATATCATATGTAAATAATTAAATTTCATATTATTTCAGGGCTCCACATAACCTTACGCTGTTCTGAAAAGTAGACAAGAAGTTATGTGTAATGCAAAAGATAATTCTTTATTTACAATGGTGAAATTATTTAAATTAAATAAATTAATTCATTCTAAAGGAATTGGACCATCAACTTTAATTCTTTTTATTCGACTTATTTATGAAACCATAGCATGCACGGTATAAATGCTGCCATAATTCTGCCGAATCCTGTCCGAAGCCCGGTTAGAAAAAGGAAGAAGGAGGCCGAAAGATCAAATAAAATTATTTTTAAATTTTGTATGAATATAATTAAACGTTTTGCTGAAATAAACATATCAAATGCTGGGCAATGGAAAGAAATATTTCTTTCGAAAAAAAAATTATACTGCTGTTGGCATGATTCTGAATTAGATATGTTAACATCAATCCAAACAAAACATGCAATAGTTAGCAAACATTACATTTAATTAAGATCAAACTAAATATTTCCTCTTTCTTGACCTTATAGGAGCATGCATTTTGACCCTAGTTTGCCATTCAAAGGAATTTCATCCTCTTCTTCCCATTCGGAATACTGACCGAAACCGGCTTTTTAAAACAGTTAGAAATTGTTTCAGGTTTGACGTCAATATTCCATGCGTTGGTTATATCATCAACACAACCCAATAAAGTAATGTTATTGTTTTCGCTTGCTTCAAAACGTTTGATAGTCTTTTTCGAAATTCTTCGGCGATAATGGCATTTTAAACATTGTATGATTCCCTGATCAAGTGATTGTAACTTAGATGTCATATTCGGCGGAAAAAAGGAAGTTTAATACATTTTATTTTTCCTGGATGTTTTTAGGATGGGTCGGGCAGTTGTCAATAAAAAGAATAATTTTTCTTGCCTGTTTTTTAAACTGTTTATTTAATTTTATCCAGCCTTTGAATTTGCTTTATAGTCAAGGGGCAATCACGTAACACTTCGAAATCAGCGAGGTTGATTTATTTTACCTATAAAAAGCAATTTTGCTCTTCTAATTCATGAATGTTTGCAAGAAGCATCAATGTAACTCTCTGTTTACAATGCTTACTGCCACTTCTGATTTTTAAAAGTAAACGTGTTATCTTTAAGATATTTGAAAAATAGTCCTGTCTCAACTGCATTAAACACGTCCCGTGCTTGGTAACCTTCTAATAAATGAAGTAAAACATCACGTCTTCATTTACTACAATCTTCGTCACTTACGTCACCGCTTTCTCAACAAGCCTTTTTATGACATACGCCAGATCTAACATCAAAAAACGAACTTTAAAACCTAATTACCATATAAATTTCTAAATATACCATACCTGCGTTTCCAATTATCGAACCCACCGGTGCTTGCTTTAAAGCTTGGTTGTCCTAGTTTTTCACTAAACTTCAATGCCTTTTCTTTATTGAACTCACCGAATATAGGTAAGTTCTGCCTACTTGCCGATTTAAACCACTCAAAAACTGCTTTGTCTACATTTTCATACATAGGCTTTTTAGCCTCTTGATACTCCCACTTGCACTACTTTCCATTGCGGTGATAATTGACTACTTATTGTAAAATAGTAGACACTGTACTCGCCGGAATACATTACTTCACAGCTACATCTTCATTTCTTAAGCCACTTTCCACTTCCTTAATAAGTTTTTAAAGAACGTTTTGATGACATATTAACACACCTAAAAATGTCTTCAATGCAATAAATGAAATAGGCACAGTATTTTTTACTTACTAGTAACTAACTAATATGTCAAGCAAGTGAACTTAGCAAGCGCAGAAACTGTACTGTCTGCATACGTAAAAAAAGACAGGTTAAAATCAACCGTAATTAGGGGACTCTCCCAAAAAATTCAACTTATCGCAGTTGGGGCCAAATATTTCATTCGAGTTATCAAGACATTCGAGTATTCCCTACTTTTGACGCTATTGCCAACCAAGTTGGTTCGACTTATCATAAATTTGATTTATCGAAGTTCGACTATAAGTAAGATTCACTACAAAATTTGTATCATGTCAATGATTCAATTTGTTATTTTAATGAACACAAGTTTCAATGCTACTTCATTTTTACATAAATTATAAATTAATGCACTTACGAATGAAATGAAGCTGATCTGTGTTGTATGTGTGATGCATTTTCGCAGTCCGCAACCAAGGACTTTATTTCACAAGTTCTTGATTTGTTTTTCAACGTTGGAAATCTTCAAAAGATACCGATCAGATCCTGCTTCTTGGATTTCTACCGACTGTAACCACCTACGTCTCCTTCAAATCACTTTCACTTCATCAATTTTCAGTAATTCTGCGTATTTCTATTTCAGTACACAGTACTTCCCAGACGATACGAATCGCTATAACGGATAGTACCCAATTTCTACTTTCACTTTCTTCTTTGGGCTGTTAGCAAGCTTATCCCCTATTTGTGGCTCTTCGTTTGACATCCTTCCGTGTTTGACATCTAGCCTCGGTGCGATATAGTGAAGACTTATTAATTAAGATGCACTTAATATTATATATTAATTTAGATTTAATTTCAAAATGCTGTGGCGTTTCTGATGACAATCCTTTCAAGGCTTGCCTACATTAAACGGACTGACTTTTCAAATAACTTTATTAACACTGAACGGACTGGAACCACGTTCCGTTCTTGGAAGGTCGGGTTCTTCTTCAGTTCGTTCCGGTTCTGTTAGTTTCCTGTTGGCAGCACTAGCATTCATGCAACTGTCAACAAAATCTGTCAAAACTAAAATTTCACCAGAATTGCCGACTGTTGACCCGATCTACATTTGCAAAGGATTCTCTTCAAAAATCGCCCACGATGTCCTCTAAACCTCAAGATCCTCCACTCAAGGTTATTGCTGGCCTGATTCACGACATCCGCCTCGGGTAAGATCTTTTCGAGGCCGAAATCTCCATTTACCACCGATTAACATCGCGCCGTCCTGCTTTCAATTTCAGGAAAATCCAAGGATCCTACAACTTGACCGTGAAAACTTTGGATATTATGAAGAAAATCATTTCGATTTGCGAATGGAAAACTGCCGAGTGAGTTGTGTATTTCGACTCCAACACCGATTTTGACTCGAGAACAATTTTTTAGGGAGTTGATGAAGATAATTCGCACGCAAGGCAAGATTTTGTCGTCGGCTCTTCCCCAGGAAGTTGTAACAGCCAATATGACGCGGAGGATCTTGAAATTGATCCGAGAAGAGTTTGATTTGCTGCAAGCGAAAGTGGAGGTAAATTGCCATACAAGGGCTGAGTAGTTCATTTTTCCAACATTGAGGGGTGGAAATCTTCAAAATTATTTCGATCACCTCCTGCATCTTGGCATGCTGCGTTTCTACAGAAATTATATTCACAAGATTTGCCTTCATCCCATTCTATCGACTAACATCACCTGCGTCTGCTCCAGATCAATCTCTCCATCAATATTCATTAATTGTCCACTTTTAGATTTCAGTTCGTAGTACTTGCCAAAAGATTAGTTATGGGAACAACCAGCACAGCACACTGCCGGATAATCTTAATGCACTTCGTGCGAGGTGCATAGATTTACCAACAAGTACAATTGAATTGTCGCTTTTGATGTAGACTAGAAAAGAGGTGCACTTGCTGAGACTACTTATTAGTGCAGCAAAGCAAGCAGGATTTTAATTTAAAAAGTTCATGCCATGCAAGGGTCAGGTTAGCCAAACGGTTTCCACTTCACTTAGATCGTCTTTGATCCCTTGTGCTCTGTACACGTGAAAACCTGATTTATTCAAGGAACCATCCTGATTTCTTGAAGAAATCCAGGAGCCGATCCATTCTAATGGTACCTAGCAGACTCAGTTCCGTGAAAACCAATGCTGCTATATGCTTATGTATCCTATCAGCTGTTATCAATGTTAGAATTCCGGA